>CM029546.1:41414768-41968879 GCA_017141385.1 Sogatella furcifera
AGAAAAATAAGCTGAAAAACTACGTTTTACAACTTTAAAGGGATAGATTCAGGATATTTAATTGTTTACTAGTATTTTTGATTATTTTATATTGCAGGAAATTCAATTCTGAAGGAAAAATGTTCAGTAACATTTTCGTCTAAAACTCACTCAAAACTCACAAATCAGGATTTAAAGAAGTCAAAACAGCCATCTTTTCATACCTGCTCTTTTTGTCTGTTTTGTCTTCTTTAAATCCTGATTTGTGAGGTTTGGGTGCGTTTTAGACGGGAATGTTACTGGACATTTTTCTTTCAGAATTGAATTTCCTACAATTTTGAACAACAGAAAATTCTAGTCAACAATTAAATATCTTGAATCTATCCCTTTAAAGTTGTAAAATGTAGTTTTTCAGCTTATTTTTCTAATTATCTCAATAATCATCAAAGTTACAAACTTCTAACTGGTTTTATTCGATTTCTCGGTTGATTTTTCATTCGACCACTATAGTACCCTCTCAAGGCCACTACAGAATTATAAAATTGAAAGATCAGATGAAAATGAGAAAACAAAAATGGCGGCTGTGTGAGTAATTGAGGACTTTCAGACATTTTAAAAATGATATTCAGGTATATTTTCTACTAAGGAACAATACCCTTAAATGCTCGACACTACTTCTGAAACACTCTGTGTAATATCAATGTGAATATAGACCATACTATTGTAGAATTGTTTTTTATTTTAAATTATTATTATCAAAGTAGGTACCCTTTTTGAATTTTTTTGGCATTGAAAAATTATTCAAAAAGGGTTACTTTGATAATTATTTAAAATAAAAAACAGTGATAAAAGTAGCCCTGAGATTAAGGAAACACTATTGTAGAATGTATAATAATTATATGCACCTTTTAATGTAATAGAGAAATATGAAACAACAAAATCATTCCATTCCAACATTTTCATATCATACCAATTCACAAATCAAGAACAAACAAAAAAATTACTTGAAAATTACAGACCTATTTCCCTCTTAGCTTCTGTTTCTTGAATTATTGAAAAGTGTGTAATTTTGGAGGTAAAATTGATGGAATATTTGGCAAATAACGATATTCTAGCTTATTTTTGATCATTTATTATATAAATAATTATGGGCCACCAGACCACTGGTGGCCGTGGTCGCATAACCATCTATCAATTATCTATCTAGAATTGATAGATGGTTATGCGTGATTTACGCTACATACTACTCTTGAAATTTAGCGCGCTACTATATTTATACTATTTTTAAAAAGTAGCGTCGTATCACAACATACTAAAAAAAAGTAGCGCGCTACTCCCCAACACTGGAGAGGACGGCAATGTGCAAGCAGTCGATCCACTCCACAGAACACCCGCAAGGCTTTCTTCTGCATCTTCAACATCTAAATCAGCTCCATCCCAGGGAACAAGGCCATGCAAGAGGATGCTCTGAATAAAAGAAAAATAGCATACCTTTAGGTAGTGTGATGGTACACTACCTCTCAATCCTCTCAGCAGGAAAACCACCCTGCTCAACCTACAACAATCAGCCTCAATGTGACCGCTCCATGACAGCTTCCTATCTAGAACTAGCCCAAGCAGCTTCACCCGAGCACATTCGTATTCCTCCTCATTTCTAAGGCTGAACACAATTCCCAGTGTCTTGTCCTCATTGAGGAGGAAGAGGTTTGCAGAGAACCAGTTATTTATTTATTGCAGCCACTGTAAAAAAAGGTTGTGTCATCTGCGTAGCATACAGTAGCTCTGCCACCCACACAGGCAACATCATTCACTGAAATCAGAAATAAAAGAGGCCCCAAGATCGACCCTGTGGCACTCCACAGTCAAGGCAATCTCTGAACTGCGAGAGCGTGCCATTGGCCAGCACCGTCTGTCTGCGGCCCCCCAGGTAGGCCCTGGATAAGTCTAGAAGGTGTCTCATTCACACCATAGTACTTGAGCTTCTTGAGGAGAAGCAGGTGATCAAGCTCATCAAAAGCCTTGCTGAGATCACACAAGGTGTGAGCCCAGCAAAGTCTACGCCCCTCAAAGCACTCATATACTCTGCGGATCAAAACGTCAACCGCATTCAGTCCTGCTGAATCATTTAAGAACTTAATTTAGGCTCACGTTCAGTCGTTCACCTAGAATAGCGAATTTAGAGCCGGGCAGCTCGAGCTGCCACTTGGGGAATCTCTTACCTTGACGCTGATTGATTATTGTGGTATATCAATGGAGCCATGATAAATATAGATTTGATGTTTTATCAAATTATCAATTGCATATTATGCTAGCTAGTTCTCTCAGGTAGAATAGATAAGAAAATATTAGTTCTTGCAATACATTTTATTGATCATATTACAAATATTTGGAAAACAAAATTAACAAATTATAAGATAATTTCAAGGTTAAAACTTGGAAAGGACACGCCTAGTTCATCTCAACAAAATTGTTCAACTATTGTAGTTCAATAGGTAATAAATTGTTCTGAAAAAAGTTATTACAATATAAATTTAGCTATTTATAGTGTACTCTCCCAATAGTTAAAATCAGCCACATGAATATTAGATAATAGATAAAAGATAGATAACTTAAAAGTAGAAAATAATGGTACTAATATCACACATTTAATTTCAATATGAATGGAATAATAGTTTTTTCTCAAATAACTAAAAACAGCAGTGCCTCATCTGAAAAACTTTAGAGTCAGAATAACAAGGAATAAACATAATTGCACTACTCATTAAAATATTACTATCCATCATCAGATCCTTCATTCGATATGATTACTACAATGATGAAACTTTTTCCAATTCCAACAGCTAAATTGGATGACTAATAATTAATTATTACAGTATTCATAATTATTTACTATTATTAGATTTAAAATATTGCCCGTATTTTGGAAATAAGGCACTTAAGATGTCTTTCTGCTTGGAAATCTTGAAGATAACATTTCTTCATCACAAAAAAATAAAAGTCGTAAAGAAGAGGTGATTATTAAGGTAGCCTATATGATAATTATCGCAGTAATATTTAGAGATTTAATTTCCAATTTGAAATCATATGAAAAGCAATTTATTTTTGCACCGTAAAATATAAAAATATTATATGGACTACATTATTTGATAGTTGATTATATATCAAGTAATGAAAATTGATATTTCTCTAGTGATAAACCATTCATCATGAATATGAAAATTTCATTGGAGTCTATGGTTGATCATTAAAAATTAACTTCCAAAAGAGATGAATTAAATTTAAACAATATAATAAATTCATGTAAAAAGCATTTCGGGGATTAACGTGCAAAGCACAGCATGAAAGTTAAAGCATCTTATTTTATATGTGGACAATCCCAAAACTCAATTGACCAGGTTTGACAATTAAATACTCAGTTGAGAAAATTAAAACTTATAGTTGCGATAAGTAGGCAAGGAGAAGCCAAAAATTAAAATGACTAGACATAAATTATGTAGCTTAAGGAAAAGAAGGATGAAATGACAAATAACTGGAGCTTAAAACGTGGAAAATAAGCATTGTGAATTGTTCCAGATAGACTAGGAATTCATGTTTGAAAGGATTGCATATTATTGAGCCAAAAAAGCAGCTAACAAAGCCATAATCATTAGCCTATTATCATCATTGCCTAAGCAAACAGTTTTCCTCGATAAATGTCAGAAATATTTGATTATTTTTCATTAATCTTATCTCATTACTATAGTTAATTATAAGATTAGAATTCTAGTTATCTAGATTAGAAAATATAATTTAGATTCCCCCTGAAAGCACTAATATTAATTTGTAAGCATAAAAATATAATAATCTCTATCATACAATACAATAGAAAATAATCATATGATTATGATTTCAATGAAGGATTATATTATTGCTTTTAATCAATTGTACTTATAAATGCATCTTCAATTTACACAAGATAAAAGTAGGTGAATACATCATAATAGTAACAAATAACAAAAATATTATACAACACTATTCAACTGGATTTATTTACAAGTTCCATTGATATTTTTAAAATTAACACTATATTTATAGCACACTACATAGAACGGAACTATCTCTCCTTATAAAAAATATAATAACATTTTTTTACAAATATACAGTAATTTAGAAGGAATCAGATTATGAAAGTATTAGTTTACCAAACATAGCTTTAGAATGTTCTAATGATAATGAGTATACGTTTTCGATCATTATGATTCAAAATATTCAATGATAGATTTTCATTTTTTCAATTATTATAAATCAT
Source organism: Sogatella furcifera (assembly GCA_017141385.1). Taxonomy (NCBI): domain Eukaryota; kingdom Metazoa; phylum Arthropoda; class Insecta; order Hemiptera; family Delphacidae; genus Sogatella; species Sogatella furcifera. The sequence continues at coordinate 41,419,036 of CM029546.1, forward strand.
GCATAAATTGTGAGATAATAATCTGCGTTTGAAAATTATAAATATTATTCAATTATACAGTAGATATACAATGAAAAGTAAATCAAACTACTGTTTCTTACAAACTAGCCATTTTTGAAACTTGACACTTCAAACTTAGATTCATATGATTGGATCACATTGTTGTAAAGATTGAGTGAAATTAATACGAATTTTGCAACGTCCTCTCAAGTGCTTCACTTTCTGCATGATGAAGATCATGAAGACTATCACTACACCACTACAGTTGACACCAGCCTTTATCTCTTCGGAATAAAAATATTTATAACATATATAACTCTATATAACCTATATCTATTTGTTAGAACCAGTATTATTATTAATTATGTTGATCAGTGGAAATAATTGTAAAAAGAAGATCCTCATCTACTGTCTTCTCTTCCCATCATTGGAGGCACACTGGGCATGGTTTTTGTAACACCCTGTGTGAGGTAATTAGCTCGGGTGGGAACACCTACAACAAAAATTGGAATTTAATGAAAGCTCAGAAGGAAAGGAGAGGCAAACATTACATTATTTATTTATTGGTCTATTAGAGTACAAATTAATAATACGGCATTTATAGAAAATAAGAATCAGATCCATAACTTCTTCAATACCTGTATTTTAGTAAATAAAATTAAATATATAATAATAATTTATTAGAATCTCTACATATTGCTATCTAAACAGATAAAGAACTTTTGCAACTCCAAATATTGACCAATGTACAGTACTAAATAGCAAGCGACATCCATTGAATGAAACTGTCCAAAAAACTGTGCCCGGACTGGGAATCGAATCAAGTACTTCCCGGTTGCCGGCCGAGCGGCTTAACCACTTGCCTACCAGGCAGCTTTCTGGACAGCTTCACTCAATTACGATGTCTAACCGGCTAGGCATCAAGGATGGAAGAATTATTAATAGATATTGCAGTACACCAACTGCTGGATAATTATAAAAATTATTAGTAAGCTTAAAAACTTAGTAGATACTAGTGACTTTCACTTTGACAACAGAACTCACGATTTTTATGCTTGTTGGACGCGTTTCGTGGCACTGAGCCACATCTTCAGCATACAAGGAGTAACTAGATACTGAGGTCTTGCAGGTCTGAGAATTTGGGATATGTGGATAGTGGGTGGTGGGGGAAGGTGGGGGAAAGAGTTGGGTTGGTGGAAGGGGGTTAGGAGAGGTATGACAGGGTCTGGGGAAGGCTTTTGGGCGGGAAGATTCAAACTAAAATTTAAATGATAATATCAAATAGGGTGTGGGATTGGTATTGGAGTTGGTTATTTAGTATGTTGCTGGGCTGTGTTTTGTTGTGTTTGTAGATTTCGTATTCTTCTATTGTGTTGAGTCTATGTCCTTTTTTCATGATGTGCAGTATGTCCAGATTGTTTTTGATATCAGTGCATGTGTGGTTGGTGTCAAGAAGGTGGTCTGCATAGTGGGATTGGGTATGAGAGTGGGATATTGCACGTATGTGTTCATTGAATCTGGTTGTGAATGATCTGCCTGTCCGCCCTATATAAAAGCATGGGCAGTCATTGCACTTGACTCTGTATACTCCTGATTGTTTGTAGATGTCTGATGGTGGGTGGTGAATGAGCTGTCTATGAGTGTGGTGTTCAGTTTTGAAGGCAACATGGTAATTATGTCTTTTGAAAGTCTTTGGTTGCCTCTGTAGAGTGTACTGGTATATGCAGATGACATCATCACACTCTACAGAGGCAACCAAAGACAATCCGAACTATTCCTGAAAAACATAAATAACATCCACAAGAATCTGAACTTTACCTTGGAAACTGAAACTGACAGAACTCTTAATTACCTTGACTTGACAATAACCAGGACTGAAACAAACACTCAAAAATTCAAAATCTACCGAAAACCGACAACCACAGACATGAAAATCCACCAAACATCCAACGACCCCCCACAACATAAGAAAGCAGCATACAACTCCATGATCCACAGACTCATCAGAATACCACTAGACAAGGATGACTATGACATAGAACTGCAGACCACCTTCTTGACACCAACCACACATACACTGATATCAAAAACAATCTGGACATACTGCACATCATGAAAAAAGGACATAGACTCAACACAATAGAAGAATACGAAATCTACAAACACAACAAAACACAGCCCAGCAACATACTAAATAACCAACTCCAATACCAATCCCACACCCTATTTGATATTATCATTTAAATTTTAGTTTGAATCTTCCCGCCCAAAAGCCTTCCCCAGACCCTGTCATACCTCTCCTAACCCCCTTCCACCAACCCAACTCTTTCCCCCACCTTCCCCCACCACCCACTATCCACATATCCCAAATTCTCAGACCTGCAAGACCTCAGTATCTAGTTACTCCTTGTATGCTGAAGATGTGGCTCAGTGCCACGAAACGCGTCCGACAAGCATAAAAATCGTGAGTTCTGTTGTCAAAGTGAAAGTTACTAGTATCTACTAAGTTTTTAAGCTTACTATTATCAACAGTTCAAGTAGGATGAAGACAAAAGAAGAAATTAAAAAATTATTAATTAGAATCTCCATATATTATCTGTATTAATATAGAACAATGTACATGAAATTGCTTTCTGTAACTATATTTAATTAACATTTACTATTTTCTATGTACAGTTCATCCATTTGACAATACACAATAAAAGTTTTAGCGAACTAAATGCTCAACTGATTCATTTTATTGTGAGTTACCGTATTGTAAAAATTTTCATGTATTGGTGAAATAAATTTCTCATCAAGTTAATTACTAAGAATTATGAGTTCAAGTAAATGGGCGCAAGAAACAAAATAGAACAATCAAACACAAAAAATGAAGAAATATAAACAGTTAAATCGATTAAAACACAAAATTATTGCTATTGATTGTTGAATATAGAATAATTGTAATAAAATATCTTGAAGATCCTTCAAATAGATTACGGCTAGAGGGATATAACTGCACTATGTAATATTCGAATAAATAAAATGAATAATAATGTTTACAGTTGGAAAAATACAATTTGGTTCGCTCACCCTGTAAGAAATTTTGAGAGGGTGAACTGGAGATGAAAAGGTCGTGATTCTGATCGCGATAGGACGCCCACACGGACGACTGTTCCAGCAGGCTGGTCACCGCCTTGCCGTGTTCCTGACTCTTCGAGATCGACTGCAGAGCTTTCACAATCAACGCTTTGCACCTGGCTGTATTCTCGGCGCCCTCCAACCTGCTGTCTAACATGCTCAGCAGGTAGGGGACAAGGTCGGCGTTTAGTGCCTGAAATTTGAATCATTTCAAATTCGAACTTATAGTGATTCTTCGAAAACGAAAATTTAAACAAAACGTTCTGCTACAGTACAAGAAACCAGGTTAGATTTGCTATAGTCTGCCCAAGCAAAGAAGACATTCTGGCAAGATGGGTAAATGACTCCAGTTCGGTCAATATTGGTTCAAAAACTATAATTTTGGTCTTAAATTGTAGATCAGAATGTTTCCTAGAATTTGAGACCAAATTTATAATTTTTGAACCAATATTGACCGAAATGTAGTCATTTTCCCATCTCACCAGAATGTCTTCTTTGCTTGGGCACACCATAACATGATTCAATATAACAAGCCATTAAGAACTTACAAAAGAAATAAGAAGTTAAATAACATAATAATAATTGAAAAAGTGGAAGAAAAGTAAGAGTTGAATTTGGAATTTTAAAATGAATTCCTACGAAAAAGGAGTTAATTTTTTTCAAATTGGTTCTTTCAGCTTCGGTCAATAAAAATGGCCTTTCAAGTTATTTAACTGAAGCCAATCAACGAAAATGTTAATTCTCTGATCTTAGTGTCACATATACCAATTTAATTCAGCTGATTGAATTGAAATTCACTAAAAACTAGGTATTTTAGAAGTATCTAAGTGAAGAATTATCATAAAACAAGAATATGGAAGTTTTTAATATATTCTGTTGTTTGTAAGATGAGGGAATTTGTAACATTCTTACCTGTTCGATGAGGGAATCTTTCTTGGACAAGAAAAGTCTAACGAACGTTTCACAGCCTAGACCCACAACTTCAGTATGTTTTTGCATGGTGAGTTTCATGGGTTTCAATACGTCTGTTCTCGCCAAAGATTCAATGCAGGCCTGTGGAGAAATGTGTATCGATTAGAATATCTTTTCATCTATAAAGGATAATATTGTTTTTATGACAATATTGAACTGCTAAATGCTCAACGCTTTCTGAATTTACAAACAAGCCAGCCAGGTAAGCCTAGTGGTTTGGGGCGTTACAGTCTTCAGTCTGCTAGCACTGCCTGGTCATGGTCACGTTTGTTCTTTGTTAATCTCATCAATCACCCACGCACTCAATCCATTATCCACAGACAAGCAAAAATGCTTATGAATGCATTAAAAGGGTTCCATTCGCTGAGTTGAACTGAAAATTCTATGAAATCTGGATGATACGATTGCAGAGTGAACCTTGATTAACAAGTAAGGCACTTATCTTTTCTCAATTCTTAGCTATGAAATCTAGATGATTAGATTCCATTGCAGATGCAGAGTGAACCTGAATATCAGTTACCTCGCTCAATTCTTGCATTATTCGCAATAGAGTGTTACATTTCCTGGGGTCTCCCCACTAATGGAAGCATATGCTAAATTAATAATAATAATTTCCTGAGTTGGAATAAAAATTATATGAAATCTAGAAGATTGAATACGATTGCAGAGTGAACGTTGATAAACAATCAAGTAAAGCACTTACCTCGCTCTTGGCCAGATGGTAGAGTATGCGGAATATAGAGAGCGGTATCTGCGGCCGGTGGTGGGTGGTCTTGATGTGCGAGCAGATGCGCGGAATGTGGCCGAGTGCGGGCACCTCGTCGGCCAGCTGCGGCTGCGCCTGTAGCAGGTTGGCCAGGGCAAGCACCGTCATGTCCAGAGTCTCAATCTGCAACCAACACAAATTCATTGGCATAGATAGATCAGAATCAAAAATAAAATCCATTCCATCTACAAAATAATACAATTACCGGAATAAAACTGAAAATGCATAAGCTTGAGCGCAGGAAAGCTGACTAGGTAAGATAAGATATTTATTCAACACAGTGTATCACAAAATACACAGATGAATATCGTAGAAATAATCAATATTTGACATTACGATGCTAATGCTAAACTCATTTTTCAAGTTTATTGAGACAATATATCATTTTTTTTATTGACAATTTTTATAGCCTCAGTTTGAAATATTCATAGGAATTAGGTAGGAGAAAACGTTTAGACTTGATTGTCTTTGTTTTCATCCAATAAGTATCTTATATACTCTCTAATAAATGGAAGAATTCTAATTAATATTACAATCAAATTGGTTCATACAAGTGAATCATACAAATTATTACTATAATTCCTTTATTGTTGAGTTATCATTGGATAATCATCTATAGTGATGTAATACAGCAGTATACAGTATTTATAAATATCATGTACAAATTAAATAATGCAACCAGCTCTTTATTCCAAGAACCTGAAATATGTAATAATTACTGTATAAAGAATATACAAAAATGAATTACTATTACTGATCAATGGCCACAAAATACTATGATTACGTATTAAAAAACAATAATAATAACAATAACAATAATAGCAACAATATATAATATTTAAATCATGTACTTATAATTCATAAAACCGGCAGGGCCTATCTAAAATTGCTGCTAGTTTAATTCCAAGAAAAAATTTAGTGTATAGAAATTTTCTTTTTGTACAAAAGGAGAATAAATTTCATTTTCGCCATACTCTTATGTAATACACAACTTTCCAAGCTAGATTTGCGTTTTAGTCCAGTCAATAAAGCATTATAGAGTGCATGAAATATGCCCCAATTTTTGACCTCGGGGATTTGTTTAGACTAGTTGGGAGGTTAACATACTAAAAGTCCCCGGACCTGGGGGGGTGAGCATAGGGCGGGAGGGGGGGGGGAGAAGGTACAATTTTTCAGTTTTTCGCATATTACCCGAAAACGGTTGATCCTAGAGAAAAGTGCTCTGAATAGAAATTAAAGAGGACTAAAATCTGCGTCGATTGAAAAAAAAGAAAACGAAAATCGGCCGAATAGAAAATTTTTTAAATTTGATCAAAACTCCCATTTTTTTATAAAAATCCCAAAAAATCATCTTAACTGATTTTAAATGTGATTTAACTCATAAAATAACAATAAATCCACTACCCCCTCACTCTAAAAGTTGTCGAGCATGAGAAGTAGAGTCCAAATAACATATCAATATTGATATTCGACCTATTTTTGGAAGTTTAAGGATCACTTTTCCAAGAATGGAATTCCTCCAAATTCAGCTACAGGTGGTTTTTGTCAATATTTTGATACTAAAATATACACACAAAGTAATAACAATATTCAAAGTGGTGCCTGGTAGTCTATATTGATCATTCCTCATTAGAATACTTATTTTACTGCACAAAATCTGGACTATTTGCTGTAGAAAGGACCCTTCAAGGATAATAATCTAAGGACATCTCTAACTTTCGTAAAAATGAACGGATCTTAACAAACTATAGCTCATTGTTTTCAGCTTCAAAAGGCGGTTTTATTTCATACTATATGTTCAATTCGGACAAAATTGAAGAATTCCTTTAAACTAAGTTCTTCAAGCTTATTCCTATGTATTAAAAACACCAATTTTTTGTGTTAAAATGCGTCTATCTTGGAAATTATTGATGGCAGAAAGTAGCATTTGGGCTCAAATTATAGAACATAATCTTCTCTATCATTTGCATCTAATAAAATTATGAACTACTCTATTCTAAGTATAACTAAGTTTGATTTTGTAAATTCAAAAACCATCAGAATTATTCATCTTTATACTTCTTACGCCATTTTTCTGATTAAATACGGGATTAGAGTTATTAAAGTCGAATGACATCGTAGATAATTCAATTCTATACAATTTGAGCTTAGAATCATAATCACGTAACTTGAATCTTTCACAATTTAGAGTCAAATTTCTAAGATTGAAATAGTAAGGAAAAACGGAAAAATGTTTTTCATTTTTTGTTTGTGTCAATAAAATTAACTTTACAAGTTAGAACTCAAGATTTTCATATATCGAACGATAGAAGAGACTATGTTCTATAATTTGAGCAAAAATGCTACTTTCTGCCATCAATAATTTCCAAGATAGACGCATTTTAACACAAAAAATTGGTGTTTTTAATACATAGGAATAAGCTCGAAGAACTTAGATTAAAGGAATACTTCAATTTTGTCCGAATTGAACGTATAGTGTATGAAATAAAACCGCCTTTTGAAGCTGAAAACAATGAGCTATAGTTTGTTAAGATCCGTTCATTTTTACGAAAGTTAGAGATGTCCTTAGATTATTATCCTTGAAGGGTCCTTTCTACAGCAAATAGTCCAGATTTTGTGCAGTAAAATAAGTATTCTAATGAGGAATGATCAATATAGACTACCAGGCACCACTTTGAATATGGTTATTACTTTGTGTGTATATTTTAGTATCAAAATATTGACAAAAACCACCTGTAGCTGGATTTGGAGGAATTCCATTCTTGGAAAAGTGATCCTTAAACTTCCAAAAATAGGTCGAATATCAATATTGATATGTTATTTGGACTCTACTTCTCATGCTCGACAACTTTTAGAGTGAGGGGGTAGTGGATTTATTGTTATTTTATGAGTTAAATCACATTTAAAATCAGTTAAGATAATTTTTTGGGATTTTTATAAAAAAATGGGAGTTTTGATCAAATGTAAAAAATTTTCTATTCGGCCGATTTTCGTTTTCTTTTTTTTCAATCGACGCAGATTTTAGTCCTCTTTAATTTCTATTCAGAGCACTTTTCTCTATGCGAAAAACTGAAAAATTGTACCTTCTACCCCCCTCCCGCCCTATGCTCACCCCCCCAGGTCCGGGGACTTTTAGTATGTTAACCTCCCAACTAGTCTAAACAAATCCCCGAGGTCAAAAATTGGGGCATATTTCATGCACTCTATACCCGTGTGGACAGGCTTTATTGACTGGACTATTTGGAAAATTGCCGTTTACAGGAGAATCAAAGATCAGCTGTTCTGAAGCCGGGAATAATCATTTTGATGAGTATTACAGCACTAGTCATCATCACGATGATAATTACGGCACTGAAAATCCAGCCCAGCTGTTTTTTCCGAACTCCGACGTATGAATAAACGAGTCAAACGTGCTGCCATGACAGTTCACTGTGTGTGTTTGTTTTGTGCTAGTGTTGTGTTGAGGTTATGTTGGCTTCAGTTAATGTTTTCATTTGTTTGAGGTTTTAATAAATCCTTCTCAGTCTAGTATGACGAAAAGAAATGTACATAATTCGTGTGGAAAAGTTTACAAACTCATAATTATTTTCCAAACACGCGTGCCGCTCGTTTGGAGAACTTAATTATTCGTTTTTAAAACCGCCTTTCCCACACTCATTATGTAATATACTATTTCATTTTCATTAATAAATGAAATTCAATGTATGTTTACCGCATGTTTATTCCACTTACATTCAGCTGATCCTTGGACATAATCTGCAAGGAAAAGTCAAGGAGCGCTGATAGAAAGTCTTTGGGCCTTCTGAGTGCCCAGCCCGGGCTGTTGTTGAACAAGCGAATGTACACGCCTCCCACAACTATCTCTTTCTTCTCCATGCTGTGAATTGCTTTGTCAGGTAACTTCAGTTGAGCATTATGGTTTATCTTCTGGTTTTCGTAATGTCTAAAATCAAGAATTCAAATTTCAGAAAATTATCTTATTAGAAATAAACACTGCACGGAAATTGGTCATTATTTTTGCTTGGTCATTATAATTGCTCATCGCCTTCAGAATAGATGACGAAAGATCTACGAGAGCATATCGAATTAAGAGCGACCTCAATAAATCTTTTCGCTCTTGCAGACCACTTTTAGACCGTCCCAATAGAGCATGAACATGAATAATAGAGACATTCGCCAACCGCTAGTTTAGTTGAAATCTTCTTTATAAGTAATAATCTGTTCTGATCTTATTTTTCTGCTATATTTTTCCTGGACCAAAACTTCTTGGGAAAAGTAGTACTGCGAAAGTACATAAACTCGTTTTGAACTAATTTTATTCATCAAAATTCTGAAAAAGACGTTTTGGACATTAGTTTGAATTTAATTAGGACATTAATTTTCTTATGTCGAAGAAATAAATAACTGACCTTCTGGCAAGAGCGGCAACAGTCTCAAACACATGTTGTCTGGATGAAGTATCCCAGACCAATTCTGGATTCTCTTGATCCAGCTCGAGCAGGCGAATCGAGTCGATGGGGGCATCATCGAGTGCATCGCAAATGGCTTCCGGCAGGAATTTGCCCAGCGCCAGTCTGATGCGAGGCCCCGACAGGCTGTCGGCACACAAACGACCCAGCAGGCCGGCCGCCTCCACCCTCACGCTGTGCGCCGTCGAATTACACACCAAGTGCAGAAGATAGATGTAGCCAGCTGAAATTAACACCAGCGATTAATTAAACATTCTCCACATATTGGAATGCAATTTATCAAAATTGAACTGGAATAAATTATTGCATAAATTTCACTGTAGTTATACGACAGTAGCAGAAGTTCTGATAAATAAATAGCCTGATCAAACGAACATTGATCCAATCAATTCAACTTCATTGCAGATTAATAATTCATATTGTGTTAAGTAATAAAAGTTGTTTAAACAATGTTTTCTGTTTAAAATAAAAATCACAGTACCCTTTTTAAATTTAAGAAAACATTGATAAAGTAGCTCTCAGAAAACGGGAATATAGTTTGAACAATTATATGGATTCAAATTGAAAGTAATTATAAAAATTGAATATATAAATATTTTTGGTGAATTATAAGTTATTTATTAGAGGTGATATCACACCAAATAAACAGAAAAAACAAACTTCTTCAAACCAGTGGGACAGGTTTAGAGATGACGTAGGAGAGACCAATGTAAACCAGATAAAACAAAAGACCAGTTTGCAGTTTGTAGTATTCGAGTAGAAACAAATCGCTCCATCATTTAATAACAACACAAATTGTTAAATCGATTAATTACAGCATGAATCAACATTTGAAATGGCTACTTATTAATAAGAAATTGGTTGTGAAACAGGCTAATGAAATTGAATTTTGCCACCAGCTTATATTGAATTAGGATTCAAAATAGGAATAAGTTATGAGACACAATGTACTAAAACGATACTTGATACATACCTTTGGCTAGCAGATCTTTCACAATAGCAGTAGACGTGGTCAAAGGTCTGAGAATGTTCAAAGATACAGTACACTTTTCCTCCAACGAATAAATGACCAGAAGCAAGTGCACCAACATGTACGACGCAGCTATGTCCTTCACACACTCCTGGTTTCTCGTTATTAGCGCCAACACATTCAGAACATTGGCCTGGATGGGTCGGGCACTGTCCAAACTCAGCAATGGGAAGAGAAGGCCGAAATGGCCAATGCATTGCATTTCAAGTCCTGAAAATAACATTTTAGATGAAAATATATTTAAATATAAATGGAAAATGAAAGGTTCGAATGGAATGAGCATGATGATCTATTGAATGCGAAAAATGGAAATATTAAACTTGTAAAACATGAATTTATGATTCGGAGTCGGAGTTATTAAATTAAAAGAACGAAATATGAAATTATTATCCTTAAAAAAATAAAGCTTCTCTGAATGATTCTCGCAATAACAAATTTTGTTTTGTTTAATAAAGTAGCAACACTAATAAACATGCTTATATCATGGAATGTAATGAATATACTATATATAATATAGTGAATATACAGTTGTATACTATATATGTATAGATATAATTTATATACTGTATACATATACAGTATATGTCTATATGACATTTACTGTATATATGTCATACATATATTTATATACTGTATACATATATATATTATAAATGTATACAGTATAGTAATATATGAATATACAGTTATATACTATACAGTTCAAATATTTACATTGAGATAAAACTTCAATTGCCAATAGTAATTTGTTAATTTTGTTTCATTGTTTGTAAAAATTCAATAATACTTTCAAAATTTCAACTTGAGAACAGAGTTTATATCATATGAATACTAAATTGTACAAACATGATAGCCAACTTACCGGGATTATTTTCAATGACGTTGTAGAGGGCCTGGAGAGCCATCATCATTCTCGACAATTCCTCAGGATTAGAAGGATTGTTTTGAGATGGATTAGGATGGTGTTCTTTGATGTAATCTAAGAGATCTAGAACGAATCCTTTGCCATTCTGTTTAAGTGAAAAAAATCTAATCAGTAATGTAGAGACCGATGCGGATGATTGACACTCGAATGATTTCGACTTTTAATTAAATAATTCGATATTCAATTAAGTCTACGTGCATCAATCACATATAAGTTTCTTCAGATTATAGTGAGCAATGAACATCAAACATCAAAGATAAGAGAGTTACAACCAAGCATCAGTGCAAATAACACTAAATTAGAACATTTCACGTTTTTCTCTAGCTCTGTATGGTCGAAACAGGTAAATTAATGATTAATAGATATGCAATTCAAGATATTCATAGTTTGTTAAGGATTTGTTGAGGATTATGATCCAGTAGTTCAAAAGTCATAAGTGAATTTTACTCATCATTAGCAGGTGGTCAGACAATCCAATTTTGAGGCTCTTCTATAAATACTTCTCATTATCAATAAAGAGAAATTGAGTTATTTCAGTTGTTACAGTGGCTGCTGAATTTTCTAACACAAATAGATCCAAATTAAATGTCATGTCTAATGATATTCTTGTGACTGATTAATTTATATTGACCATATTGGTCATAATTCATTCATTGGTATTGACCATTGATAACCTCAAAGTAATCTTCAATGAAATAATTTTGGTTTGAATCATTAATTAATTAATGTAGCTCATTTTTTCATGGTTATTGAATCAAATAAGATATAATATCACATTAGTTTGTGAGAAATTTCATGTTACCTGTATGGGGAAAGTGGGTTGTTCGTTGTACAGCCTTATGAATACATTTCCAATGATTAACTCGGAGGTGTAGTTGGAGAACTCGAACGTGATCATGTCGAGCGAGTCCTCGTGAGGCTGCATCGATCTTCGCTCATCGAGGAAGTCATTCAGTTCGGCTCGAGTAGTGTTGTCCCACAGCAGGTATGGCGTTTGACTATTCACTGTCAGCAGTTTTAGTAACTACAAGAACAAAGAGAAGGTGTTAGTTCATTTTATAATTGATAATAATCAATTGAGGCGAGGAATTTGATAGATTGTCTAGATAAATTTGAGTCATGACGCAGTTGCACAGAGGACTTGAGCATATTCTCATAGTTGACAATACTATGAGAATAGTAATACTGTTGTTGATAATACGCTCTTGGGCGACTAAAGCGATAATTGATTTCCATTAGCCTATTATGAGCGATTGAAAATAAACTATAAACAACTTTATAACCAGCATAACGAACTTGGGCCTCAGCCTTTACACATGAATATACGGTGTTATTCTTAATAATCCAAGCATGCACTAAGTCAAAAAATGATCAATATTCATACCAATGAAAAGAGAGATTTCCAACTTTATGCATGTTCAATACCTCAATATTTGCAAACATTGAACAAAAAACTTTGCTCTATTTCAGTAATTTTAAGAATAAGAACTTAATATCGATGTTTTCATCATTTAGTTCTGTAACACATTTCAGATTTGAAATAGCATCCATCTCCGGAATATCAAGACGTTACAATTATATCATTAAGCTCTGTGGTTAGGTCGGAGCTCAAATCGGTCTGTAATGTAATTTAAAGAAAGGCATATTCGTTAATTCAAAGAATATTGAAAAAATCTCCTTACCTCTTCAGGTTGTTCATTGGCGAACATTTGAGCTAGATATGGCGTGAATAGTCGGTTGAAAAGTTCCTGAATAACGGGATTGCGTGGACTTTCAGACTCATCTGGATTGTGATATCCTCCCAACCTCGCGCATGCTTTCACAGACATTTTAGCCAAGTTATTAGCCAGCTCCTGGAAGAATAAAATCAACTTATTTAATGATAAAATCGAAAAGACTTCACATAGGACTATAAACAAACGATAGTAACGATATAAACAAACGATAACAAAGTGATATTCAATAGTATCTAAATGTGTCTGAAATGCTGAATGTGTTTAAATGTGTGATGTAAAAGCGTGATTTTTCGTCACATTAGTATGAAAAAGATGAGGTCATTGTATTCCAATTATTCTTTATTATCTGAATTATCTGTATTCATCATTATTATTTATCTGATCGAATCAATTGGACGAATATTTTTCTTATAGACCAAGAATAATAATGAGACGTTTGAACTTCAAATTGATATAATTCCTTAAACAAATAAGTTAATAGAATATGGAAAAGCTGTTCAAGAAACCAATAGTTAATAAACAAAACACATTATTATTAGTAAGCTGCAAGTAAATTTTCATATCATGAACAATAATCAAGTACAATAAAGAAAATTAATTGATAATTCACGAAATATTGATTGCACTTGTGCTGTGATTCACCTGGTTGTTGGCTTCTTCAGATCGTTCAACGCCACACTCCTCAAGTGTATAATCGTAGTTGAAAAGAAACGCCAAAAGATGCCACAGCACTCCAGCCCTTAGCAGTGCATGTTGCAGCCTTGTATCCACTCCTAGGCAACTTATGCATTCAGCTGCTTCAAAACACAGTTTTGGTAGGTTCTGAAATAAATGGAAGAAACTGAATAAATATATTGCAATAATAATGACATTGAATAATAATGACAGACAATAATAATAATAATGATGTCAGACGATGGATTACTTTTCATTCCTAGGATGCCAATATAATCAACATGCTGTAATTTTATCAACATATATAAAAATATATATTATAACAATATATTATTTTTTTAGACTTATACTGCACACACATTCTTGAATAATATTAAAAAATATTAAGCCGCATCCCACTATGCTGAGCGGCCAGGTTACAAAGCCGAATGGCATAGAGAATTTGCTTTTCAATTGAGATTAAAATAGCATCACATTATTACGAATAAGAAATGTAATTTGAAGAATATATTCTATATAATGAGGAAGGAATTGATCGAGGTAAGCAAAGGAAGTTCAAGTAACATAAAATAAGTAGCATAATCACTAGTCACATGATGAAATAAGCTTGAGATGGGGTTTTTCAAGAATTGAGTTTAATCTCAATAAGCACACTGTACCTTAAAATGTAGTATCCTAGCAAGATCGGCAATCAATTGCGGCATACCGAAGAATCTGTTTCTACATTCTGGGAACTGAGCAGCAACTCTGAATGTTTTCGTGCAATTCGAACAGACTTGCACCGCAATATCGTCGGGCTTCGATGAGCGACTCAATACTGAAACGCATCTCGAATAGGACCCCAACAATACCTGTAAATATATAACACGAATAAAATTCCAATTTCGCTCAATATGCTGGTACATTTCAAAAGGAGATTTCTTACTTATTTTTCACTGCGTAAAATTCAACTGCGATTTGTCAATAAAAAAAAAATGTTGGACCCCTATCTGAAGACAGCTTATAACACTTTTGAAACAAGCGACTATAACCATGATGGGTTGTTCGAAAATTTCTATTCCAAATACAACGTTTCCTATTTACAAATCATAAGAAGATAACTTTTGAGTAGTATTTTAATTTATTTCAATCAAATAATGTGTAGGATATTTCAGACGTGTTATGTGTACCAAATATATTTGCATAATAATTGAAGAGCCGGCCAGGTTAACCGAGTGGACTGGGGCGTTACAAATTTCAGTCCACTAGCGGCACTAGCACTACCTGGTTGTGGATTCAAGTCCCACCAGAGTTGTTCAATCAACCTCGCACTCTCAATTATCCACGGAAAACCAATTTTTTATTTATGTATTTGAAAAAATACAGTCTACTTGGATCAAAACACAGACAATCAAGTCAAAAACGTCTTTTTCAAATTTCGATAAATAAAGGTTTTGATAATGGTTTTTTGCAATGCTTATGTGGGCATCATCCGAAATTAAAAATATGGCTACTCTACTTGATTATTGATAACAAGTGCCCAACAATATGGATGGCTTACAAATCCAATTATTTTGTTATAATTTGTAACACAGTAGAGCAATACTATTCAGGTTTACGGAAACCAGAGTTCAAAAATCAAGAAAGCTTGGAGATCTCCAACACAAAAACATACCAATAACAAAATTTTGAATAATACTTGTTAAGAGATCTCCATTTTGTAAATACGAAATTGCTGAATTTTGATTACTTACTGCGAATCCATTTTCCCTGTTTAGTTCCTCAGCGTTAAGAGCAGAGCATCTGACCGTGTGATAAGTCACTTCGGTAGCTGCCACCAACAGCGGTGCAGTCTTTGAGAACAATTGATCGTCATCAGTTTCCAATTGAATTGTTTTTATAAGTTGTTTGTAGCCCGCATACTTATACTGCTGCAAATCTGAAAAATGTTTTTAGTACATTAAAAACGATATAACCACGGCTGAAACAGCAATTGCTAATAAGTCACGTTGACTTTTCATGAATAATTTCCATGAACTAAATTTTATGCAAAACGTAATTCTAGGGTCCACATCCACTGTCAGTTCGGACTAGGACAGACAAAAACTGTACGTGGATAGGGAAACCTGCGGTCCAAAATAGCTGTGAACCGACAGGCCGATCGTTGGACGATCAGCTGTAAATGATCGAACTATCTGACAGTGGATGTGGAAAACAGAATTGAATTTAAACTACATACATGTATTTCTATATAGTTACCAGCAGAATATCGGCTGAATAGGATGCTTTGTGTTTTCAAAATGAGAACAATATTGTTCGGATCCGGTTTACTTCCTGAGAAAGAACTGCGACTGCATAGAAACTCATATGACGCTTTCATCAGCAAAAATTTATCCTGCAAACAAAATTGTCATATAAGTATGTGATTATTATCAAGTTAATAAGTCTTCATCTACATAGTTATCAGTTGGAATATTAATTCTTTTTGATTAAATGTATTAGCCTATATACTATATAATATTTCTTATTATATTATGTGTCACATCAAGGTAATACTAATGTGAATGATCAATTTCAATCACTATACTGTAATAGAAACACATAACTCAAATTCACTAATTTCGAGTTGAGAAAAATGTGCTTATGGCTTTTAATGGTGGGAAGACTTTTACGGGTTGGTTCCACCCTTGGATTCCACCTTCATACACTAGGTAAACAATTTCATTGTAGTTCATTCATAACTTGATAAAATAATGATTATAAATCTATTATAGAAATCCATACCTATGAGTTTGGTAGTTAATCTGTCATTAGGAACGATATCAGGAATAAATTAGGGAGAACAAAATGAAACTTACTCTTCCTCCAGGGTTTTTATCGGGATGGTATTTCTGGGCGAGCTTGTAGTATGCTTTCCTGACAATGGATGGATCATGATGATGTCCTGGTTCCAGTTCCAGTGCTTCGTAGGCTTCATCCACCGACATTGCCGGAGGCTTCTTTTCCACTTCACCTTGCCATGCTTCCAGAGTATCTTTCAATAGATTTACCTGGGAATTAAAAATGGATGAAGAAGTTTTCGTAAAATAACATATAAAGCAGATGAAGTTGAAGATGAGAAATAACGTATTCTTTTGATGAAAATAATAATTCGATTCAATTCTACTTTTACTGTAGAAGTTTTTATAGTTTTGTATCAACAATTCACAGTATTTATTATTTTATAACGGAAATATAGATCTACCTGTTGATGTACCAAGATTGTAAGAGTAGAAGTGCGAATAAATATGAAATATAGAATTGATATTCTGAGAGAAAGAAGCCCCTGAAATAACTGTAATCTTGTATCTATTTCGCAAGAAGTTAAAATAACCATTCCGAGATGAGAAACATTATGTATATGATATTATATTTTCATCTTGATACCAAAGACAATCATATAATGGGAAATATTAGCAACTTCGAGTAGTAAAGGTTGTTACAAACCTTATGTAGCAAGTTATTGTTATCAACTGTTATCAGTTGAAATTATATCATTATAATATTTATATCATTAAGAGGAATTACTATCAATTGTTAAATTGGGAAATTGTTCATGGAACTTCTTGATAATACTTGTTTGATTAGCTGATCATAATTATTTGGCATTCAATGTTAATGATATAAATGAATTTGACCTACGTAAAATGATTTATGAAATATGAAAACAATTCTTACCGGATGTTCGATGGGCCAATCAGGGAATTTGGTAGTATCACAGAGATGTCTCAGGTAGAAAATGTTACAGAAGAATTCATTCTCAAGTTGTGGGTAGCGAACAACAGGAATACTGCAGTAGTTATACGTTAGCCTGTTATTACCCCGGAGCTTGGGAGTGAAATCAGCTATGTGGTAGGCGATCTTCTCGGCTAAAAATCGTCTGAAAGAAAACAAAATTGATTAAGTGATTGAAGAATACTAGTTCTGTCATTCAACAGTTTATCTAAATAGATCTTAGTAAGAAATGTAATATAGAAGAATTCAAAACCCTTAATGAAAAAGATTGTTGATTGAGTGATTGTTTGACAAAAATAGCAATGAAAAGAAAGATTCTGGAAAAAATTATAATCGGAAAAATCACAAATTTGCAAGAGAATGTATTGCGATTACAATACGGTTATTTTCAAGTGAATTAACTCAATTCCTTGTATACCTCATTTCAGAGTTCCATATGGCTTCAGGAGTATCAAACTCTCCCAGGAAGATCTTTGTGAATTGGTTAGGGCCATGATTTTCAAGGTAATAGATCATAGCTTCAGGAAGAAGTTGTCCTAGCACACTCCTTTGCATCAATTCTGAAGAATGATCCTGCAATAGAAAACATTTTTTGTAAGCCAACAATTAATTTCTAATCGGAGAGTCATGTCTAATGAATTAAGGAGAATGAAATATTGGAATTTAATAGAAAATAATTATGGTTGATCATAGTATTAAATTGAGAGCCTTCCAAAATTCACACATTTTTTCTCTATGCTAGAGGTATAAAGTGTTACGGACACTTTTAGGAAAGAGTATGAATAATTGAATATCAAGCTAGTTGAAATATCATTTTAGAAAAAATTGAATGAATAGCATTGAAAATAGAATAGAAAATTTTGTTCAATTATTTCAACTAATAATATTAGAACAGACTAAACTTGACTGTTTTTGGTTGCCCAAATAAGCATTGAAAACACTTCAACTAATTAAACTCACTCTGAAATTATATTTTTGTTGAAATTTAGAAAGTATCAACTTTGATTTTATACTTTGGTTTCTTTCCCAGATATTATTATTATTATTATGATTATGATTATGAAATTATCATTAATTGGACGTAGTTATGCAGATAGGAACCAATCCACAAACATAAAAAATCGGATTTTTCAATATTTGGGTTGATAAACCCATAGGTAACTGTATTGGATGAAAAAAATCACTGGAAACAACCCTTATGGCAATAATGTGGGTTGGTTCCTTTCTGCAAAACAAATATCCTACTTTATGTGTTAAGCAGAAAGGAACCAACCCACATAACTGCATAGGAACCAAACTAAATTTTTTTTCAGAGAAAACGAATCATATGAGGCTAATTCTTCTACTCATGGATCAATATTATAAAGAAAAGTGTTCTGTCAAAATTTCCCACCCCCACTCATCTTGCTACCCCCTCTGCACCCCTCATGGAATGGGAAATTCTGTTATTAGGAACCAGACTGAAATGTTGTTTTTTTTTTTAGAGAAAAATATCATATTAGGCTAATTTTCTAACCATTGATTACTATCATACAGAGAAGTGTTCTGCCAAAATTCCACACCCCTACCAGTCTTGCTTCCCTCCCAACATACCCTTAAAGTTTCCACTTGCAAGGATTTCTTTCATTGAATGAATCTCAGCAACCAATGAAGATAATATATAAAAATTCTCCTCATTATTTAGAAAATTGAATTTACTTTTTTATGTCATCACTATTTCACTATAGCTCATGTCGTTCAGGAGTTATTTGCATGTAATGGAAGTATGATGGAAGCCCACATAGGTAGAACAGAAGTCGAACAATTCTGTAAACCTTTATTGGAAAAATAATGAAAATTAGCGGCTGAAAATATCATCTCTATAGAGTGCCGAGACACATGTGATATAAGAATTCTTGAAAATAGGGGTAGTGTGGGGACTTCAGACAGGACACTTGCCAACATGCTAGTTATCAATGGGAAGAAAATCAACTACATACAATTTCCACAAATGAATTAAAAGGGGTATTTTAGTACTCACTTGATAGACCATAATATCAGTCTATCCGCCAAGCGCTTCTGAGATAGTGCTTTTAATTTATCAACTGACTTACACTTACGTTAAATTTCAGAAAAATATATTATGTTTCTATCATTCAAAATGTAGGTTTTGAAAAGTGCTACAAGTTTCATAAGATACATTTCCAGTAGAATCATTCTGTAAACTTTCATTTAGAAGATAATTAAAATTTCATGCAGAAATCTAGGGAATCCCGCCATTCTTCCAATTATATAACTTTTGAACCGCAGGAGCTACAATGAAATGGCGAGACATAAAGTAAAGATAATTTCATTTACTGAAAAATGAAAAAGAGTTCGATTTCTTATTTCCAATAAGTGCTGAGATACAGTCAATGTGAGAAACCCTTACAAATTGAAACATTGAGGGGTGCAGAGGGGATAGCAAGATGGGTGGGGGTGGGAAATTTTGACAGAACACTTTTCTTCATAATAAAGTCCATAAGTAAAAAAAATTAGCCTCATATGATTCTTTTTCTCTGAAAAAACAAGAATTTTAGTTTGGTTCCTAAGGCAATTGTGTGGGTTGGTTCCTTTCTGCATAACTCCGTACAATTGTTCTCATATGAATTTAGGTATCTAGTATTAATTGAATAAAGCAAACCACAACTTTCGCGAGTCCCTTTGCTGTTTATAAAAAGGAGTAATCATCTTTCTGTATAAAAACTCATCTTTTATGTAGATACATGAATCCAAACAAATTTTCCAAATGAGAAATAATATTAATTTGTTATTTATAATATTACAGCTTCTTGTTAATTTTCAATTTGGATGAAGATATGGAGTTATTGGAGTTATTTGGAGTTATTTTAATATGGATGAAGAATTAACGAACCTCTTCGGACAACTTGAAAGCTTGCTTGGTATGCGTGAGCTTGAGGAACCTGGCGATGGGCAGCAGATTGGAGCCACGGTACATCATGATGAAGTAGAAGACTCCGGTGTCGTACAGCTTTGAGACGAGGGCGTTGTCCTCGGCAATGTGACAGAGCAGCGTGGCCACTTTCTCTACTAGCACAGGGTCGAAGGTCAGCAGCAGCTGCACTATGTGAGGCAGGCAGTTAGAGTCAGACAGCTCCCTCTTTATCCTAGGCATCGGCCAGATAACAGCTCCGTTCGAATTTCTGCAACAAAAACAAAACTTTTCAATAGAATATCCAAGTTCTGAAAAATTTTATGAGAATTGAATAATGTTAAGTTACATTTATTGATATTTTAGATGGGTGACCAGTATTTAGCCAAGTACACATTACTTGGAATGATGTATTACTTGGATACTACATTACTTATTTATTTATTTATTCCTTGAAAAAGCATTACAATAATTCACAATGTAGAAATATAACAGCAAAATGATCAATAACAAATACAAATAAACATAAGGAACTACTTCCCCAAAAGAGCAAGCTCGAGCTTGGGGAAGGAGCAGCCGTACTTTGACTACTTACTTATTACCATTACATAAATTATACATTAACACCTTGGTGACCCGTCTCAGATAATACAATCATGTCTATAAATGGCAATACATTAGCAAATTCTAGACAGAACTCGTCTAAATTCTTCCCAATGAATCCAATATTACTATGGATTATATTTAAAAATTTATATTTATATTTCAAAATTTACACTTGGTTGATTAGAAATAATATTGTAATAGTCATTACAGTTATTCAAACATAATGTTTCAACTTCATTGAATTCATGTCCATAACAATGTCGTAACTTGGATACTTTGAATAGATGGAAGATGTTCGCTGCGACAAAGAAGCCGCTAGTGTGAACATTGTAACTGATCATAATTTATAACTGGAAAGACTAGTACGTGTAAAAATTCACGCTATAGTTAGGCTGAGACTTGGTGACTTTTAATACAATTATACTCGCTTGTGGTCGTATGTGATCAGTTACAAGATAACAAATATAATGCTATGAGCTACAACTGATAGTAAATATGAAATACTTTACTGTACATTGAAATAGTTTGGATCGGATGATTAAACTATAATATCATATCCCATCATTTATTCATAATATACAATCATGATAATGATGGGGTTCGAAAAACCAGACATAGCCCTCACTATTTCAATCCCAATTTCGCTCAAAATTATAGTCCGAACAAGGTTAAGGTACGATTCCCAAGCAGCAGCTCGAGCTGTCGCGGCTTTACCTGCGCTGTTCGAGCTACCCGGTTCTAGCTGCTATGTAAATTGAATATTCTAGCTGCTAAATAAAGTAAATTTCACTATTTATCGATTTATTATACATTAGTAGCCTTAATAACCAAGTGAATACTTATAATATAGTTATGTGAATAGAGTTGTAATGGCTAGACATTGCAGCTAGAGCCAAGCAGCTCAAGCAGCGAAGCTAAGCGTTTGGGAATTGTACCTTTATGTTTCTTCTGTACTGCGTAATTTCAACTTACTATTATTGCATAAAAAATACCGGTTAGGAAAATGCAAATAACATCATTCAATCCACACAAACACAATAATATTCTTGTTAAGTAGAGATATATAAAATTCGATTCACAACCAACCTGCTTTTGTAGAATTCGCACATCTTAATGAGCATGCTGAGTATGAGGGAGGCCAGTTCACTCTCATTCATGACCGGCTCACTCTTGGCTGCCAGACACCACTTCAGCTGCGGAATAGCGTGTAGTGGCATCCACCTTTCCATCTTCTGCGCCCAACACTTCGTCTGCGCGCTGATTTCACCACGCTGCCACAGCTCCTTCATCTGAAACATACAATACACTTCATCAAATTCGCAATTCGAGCAGGACAATTGGTTATAAAAGCAGGGCGATTGGTTATGAAAGTAGCTATATTTAAAGCTGTCAATTGATACAGTTTGATCCCCGGTCAAAATTAAAAATGTGTTGGTTTATTTAAATGTAATGTTTATAAATTCTCTCAATAACAAAAAGTAAATAAAATTTTTCAATCTAACCACTGAAAAATCAGAGAATTCTGTTCACTTTTTCTCCTTTGAAGAGATTATTATGAAGATAATCAATTATGATCATTAATAGATTACATAATCAACAAACTTCAATATACAGATTGTTTCAGGAGGAAGGAGCAATACTTCTTAGACGCATCCCTTCCTAGAAATGCTCTGTTACCAAGATAACAATGGCGGGAAATTGACATTATTGAAAATATGTAAATTATAATATTTTGTGACTTTGAGCAGGTATGAAAATACGTATTTACTAGGTAAAATTAACAAAGAAATTCAACGAAACCAGTAAGAAGTTCGTAATTAAGATGATTATTGAGATAGATGGCAAATTATGCTGATATACACTATTTTTTCAACAATTAAGGGTTTCAACTGGATATGGAATAATAAAAGTGTATTCCTAATAATTAATAGAAGTTGTAGAGAATCGAATTCTGAAGGAGAAGTTGATTGACTGTGATTCTGTAGAATTACCCAAATATCAGAAATTGCGATCAAAAGGGGACAACACTGATTTTCACATGTACTATGTTTAGTATATTTTGTGCCATTCAATTGGAAAATTTAATTTTGTTGCTGATTGTGAGACATTGCTTTAAAATAATGAAAAAATTGTAAACAGAGGTATATGCTGTGAAGCCACTAATTGATTTATCTATGTTGTAAAAGCATAAGAAACCAGGTTGAGATAAGTTAAAGTGGAATTTTCTAGGAACAAGAAAATTTGGAAGCTTTTAAAAGTGGGGAAAAATTTGGACGTGATTTACCTTTTGGAATGAAACGGGACCCTTTTTCTCTCCACCAGTTCCATAGTACCATTCCTTTTCAGCTTCTCTCACCATGTCCTTACCAGCCTCTATCACATTGGTCTGAGTGGGTGCCACAGCTCTAAAGGACAAAAGATGAAAATATATATTATTCACATGTGGTATTGATATTAAAAAGATAATAAATTGAATATACATTTTTAAATTGGAGAATAAGAAGCATATCTTACTGCAATTTTATTTAGCTAAATAAAAACAGAAAACTAGAAATAATGGAGCATGATATTGAGATTCACAAGTTTCACTCTCCTCATAAAATTAATGAATTGAGTACTTTAACTATGAAAAGTGAAATTTGAAAGCATACCAAGAAGTGGGCAAGTGAGCAAGTGTCATGAGATCGACAATATTAGAAATTATGGAGCATAGTATTGAGATTCACGAGCTTCACTCTCCTCATAAAATTAATGTTTCAAGTAATTTTCAAATGATGAAAAGTGAAACATGAATAGCTTACCTAGAAGTGTGCAAGTGAGCAAGTGTCATGAGATCGACAAAAGTTTGTACGCCGTTCGCATCAATCACAGCTTTCACATTTTTCTTGTCGTGCATAAGTTTGTCTAGGAACTGTAGGAACCTATCTCTCTCTTTTCTATCATTACACTGGAAGAAAAATCAAGATTATTCGTTTTATATGAGAATCAACAAATAAGAATACTAAAGAAAAGGAATGATAATCAATAATCTTTCCAATGAATTATTATCTTCTCAATGAATCATGATACAGAATATTTTCCAATGAGATTTAGTTCAGAAACTTCCGGAATCATATTATCTCTACTAAAAGATGAGAACTAATTCTCTATTGGAAAAGATTAGTAATACGAAATTGATTGATAAAACTGAAATGGCGGTTGAAATGCTAAAGATTTATGTTGAATCAAGATTTATAGATAAAAATCAACAGAAGTTTATTAGTAGAGCAAACATACCCTTTCCAACATTCCAACAATGTACTTGGTGTCTCCAAATGGACCAATTTCTTGATAGTATCTGTCATAAACGATCGCCATTGCTTGCAAAACCATTGGTCTCATTTCTAGTCTGGTGAGTAGGAATCTGTGATACAAACTATTGAAGAAATAGTTTCTGAAAACAAAAATGATAACAGGAATAGAGATTTGAATATCAGAATAATAGATTAAAGATAGGATGGAAATATCACTTGAAAAGTGGATTGAATATCAATTATTTTAAATAGCGATATTCTATAATGAATACTCCAAAGTTAGCAACAGAATGATAGTGAGTCTATTCAATGAAGATGCAAAACAAATTTCAATATAAAAGACTTTTCAGATATACTGGTGATAGTGGAATTCCTACAGCATTTTATACTCAAAACATCTGCTATTACAAAAATTCAACACAATACTCTTTCAATAAAGGAACTGAATTATTCTACTTACACATTTTTGATGACACAATCAGTGGAATTTTCTTCTAATAGTAATCGAAGGTAATAACCGTCAATGAACACTTCGCCTGCTAGACAATTATAATGCACTTCAAATTCTCCATGATTCCAAGCTATCAGCGTATTACCCGACAATTCTCTGTCACTGACAAACATCTTCACCTCTTTTTTCAAAGCCTCTCTTAATTCCTCCCGAGTCTGCAATTCATAAAATAATAGATTATGATGTATTATTCTAGAAACTCTCATAAATGGACATTAACTCAAGTTTTAAAATAATATTTTCATCTAAAATTAATTCATTAAAGATTAAAGACTGACTGTTTGTTAGTAAACGTTACACATAATTATTGCTTTCAGTAAACTCGCATTGAAATAAAATAGTGTACTGGAAATGTAGCCTTCGATTTAAATGGCAAATTTGATGGTCAATAGCTATGCAATGAAATAGGAGCCCCATAACTGGATTTTACAGTTCTAACAATTCCAATCGATAAAAGTAGATAACACCTATTTGAATGTGCATTCGGTGACATTCTTCCCATGAGAAACAAATTACTTTAGAAGTTCATAGGAAACATATTGTTTATTTGAAGGCAATGTACCACATTTGTACAAATCATTGTATACCGTATTACTGTTTAACAAAGAAACCAAAAGTGATCTAGTACATCTAGTAGTGAAGTTTGCTTACCTTATGATCCCATATCAGATTCGGACGAGCATGATCCTCGAAAAATTTATGGTAGAATAGTTTCCAATTGGCTGCGCTCTTGATTCTTTCTCGCCTTTTACGAAGCACAATAGGAGCTTTCGTATGAGTATCGTCAGGCCTTTCTAGCTTGAATGGCATTCCCCAGTGCTCGAGTGTAGACTGTAAATTGAAAAGGATATCAAGACAATTATTGAAAATCAACAATAAATTGAACAAATATTTCAATAACGTTTTCTCAAGAGCGAGTGAAATTGGTACAGTGCTAAATTCAAGATTGTTGAATATCAAAGGAAAAGGCAATGTAAAATATTGCCTTAATAAAAGATAAATTAAAAAATAAATTGTCCTTTTCTATTAATAAAATAGAATAACAAGTATTCTCCAAAACGTTGATAGGATAAATAAATCTTAGAAATCCTCTCCTGATATAAATATTGATTGATGTTAACAATTAATTATAAAGTAATGCTAATGCTAAGAAGCAGAATTTGAATACCGGATTTCCTAATGAATACAGAATTCTTGTCACAAAAATGTGTTTAAACTGTCAATCAAAGATGAAATATTATAATTCCATTATAATTTCTATTAAAGTATCAATTAAACCTTACTGATAAATAAACGAGCAAGTTCAACATCATAGTAAGACGTATCATGTATGTAAGAAGTATCATAACTGATTGTACCTCAATTTGCTTCTCAAGTATTTTGATTTGTTTTTGGACAGCGACTATATGAGGATTTTGTCTGTCTCTGACGGCTTGATCTTGAGCCAGCTTCAAGTTGTCCCTGAAGTTGAGAGCATCTTCTCCTATCGACACCGAGTCCGACACTTCTTCATCTAAATTCAGGAAGTCTAGGAGACTGGATGGCTGCAAAGACAATTTTCAACATAATTAGATAAATTAAATTATTCTTAAATTATAAGCTCCAATTCACGAACTTACAATTAGCTTCGAAATTAACGTGTATTATTACAAATAATTTACCAACGATTCTTTGTTCTTAGAAAAAGGTGTTAAAGGTGAGTCGGAAAGAACTCAATATTTCATTTTAAAATTCAAGTGCTGAACATGAATCAAGGTGAAATTTTGAAAAAAATGATCGGTATGATGCAATACTTTAATGTAAAAATTTAATAATACATTTCAATTGGCCTATTTCAATTGTTCTATTCAATGTAAAAACGACTTGAATAATAAATAAAAAGACCAATCCCTTGAAATCGTTATTTAAATACGAATTTTTCAACTAATAGGAACCACCTGATTCAAAAAGTTTACAACCTCAAGACTACAACATGATAATTTGTATAAATTTAATACCAGAAAATATATCGATCGCTTGGGCCAGAACAAAAAGCTCAATCTCAACAAGACACGGAAAAGTGTCCATAAATTCAACACGCCGATTTTTCTGCAGAAGAAGATTGAGGACAATTTCACTTGATTTCCTCAAAATCATTTCAATAGGAATTTTCTGCACCTTAATGGAGAACAGCTATAACCAATCACAGCTTTTGTTGTTTTTAAGCTCAAGGGCAACACAAGAGTTGTATTTGGTTAGAGCTGATCGACTGCGGCCGAATTTCTGACCGTTTCGCATAAAGGAAAACTAACTCCAAGATTACAGCTAAAACATAATAGTTTTGATCCACTGTTTGCTAAAGAATATTGAGGGCAGTTTCACTTTAACCCCATCCAGTCCTTATTTAAATATGACGTTTATGCAACCAACTGAAAGTATCTTTTTAACCTCAACATCAATCAATCAATTGCTCATATTGCAACAACACAGATAGTTCATGTGAATAAATGGTTCATAAAGTGCACAAATAGCACACTGACCATAGTCCTTTGCAGGAGACTGAGCGCAGTCTGATTGCCGCTGACCCAGAGGCCGACCAGATGCCTTGACAGTTGACGGTTGACGAGCATACGCTGATCTGTGTCTGGAGTGAAGAGGGCCGTCAACAGATGTCGCAGCAGGGCGCCCTCGCTCAGCGCAAACTCCTGCATGGCAGTGGCCACCGCCTCGCTCCCCTCCTCGATCACTGCGCGCATCACCAGGCCCGCACCCTTCACTATTGTCAACGACTTGTGCTGTTACAACATCAAAATCAAAAACATTTATCGTCGAAAACATGATACATGTTATAACAAAGTCAATAAGAATATTAAAATCTAATAAAAAATTATTTTCATTAATGAGGTTTACATTGAATAGAAATTTCTCAAATATCAATTCAGGAATAAGGGTGAATGCGCACTGTCGTGACCAATACCAATAAGATGCAATAGAAACACTAAGTTGTATGGAGCAACGCAAATCAAAAACAGCCGACCAGTGTGCAATGCTCTATTATACTACTCTGGGATTCTATTGCATCTTATTGGTCTTGGTCTTCATCCAACCAGTGCGCAATCACCCTCAAGGTAACTAACATTAAATATAATAGTGTATTTATTTATTTATTTCATTGAATACATATAAAAGCTCACAGACACAAAGTCCATTACAAAGAGCCTTATTGACATAATTATTACATACACTAGTGCTTGAAATATTATTACTAAAAGTAAAAAGAAAAGTAACAAAAACAATACAGAAGAAATAAAAAGCGGTACCTAAAATTATATAATAGAGACCTTCAAAATTTAAAAACATAAAATTAATAGAAATAAATATTACAAAATGAAGAAAATGTAACTCACTTCTCAAAATTATAACTATATAAATGAAAACAATTTTACAAAATATAAAATAATATACTTGAAGTACCGGTAATCAATAAGAGAGAAAAAAAAGTTTGAAGAAAATAAAGAAGAAGAAGAAAAATAAAAAAGAATCTTCAATAAGCTGCAAAACTATAAAGAACAAAAGAGAAAAAAGGAGAGATTGAGTTTATTAGAGCTCGGAAATAAGTATTCAATTATTATCGATAGAGCGGCATAATCTTTCACAGGATTTCTTAAATGTTGAATAGCGGTCAAAAAAAGGATCAAGAAATGGGTGAAGTCTATTGTACAGCCTCATAGTTCTGATCAAGTATGAATTGTAATGGTGAACGGTTCGGACAAATGGTATCTTGAATAGCATGTTAAGTCTAGGTCTATTGTATGGAACATTAAAATTCAAGAGATTAACAAATTCTGGCATGAAAACACTATTATTTAGAATCTCATACAACAATAGTAAAGCTCTGATGGATCTTCTAGTTTTCAATTTATGAATATTAAAAGTTAGCCTTAAAGTTTCAGTAGAAAAAGCAAAAGGGCAAAAAATATTGAATTTCTTAAAATAGAGATCAATAATAGATGTATAATAGATCAATAATAGATCAATAATAGATCTCAATAATTTGTTTTGAATGACCTCCAAATCATTTATGGCAATGCTATGGTATGGCTCCCAAACAGCAGCGGCATACTCTAGCTTGCTCCTTACTGTTGCATTGTAGATATTTAATATGGCTTCACATTTGGTGAAAGGCCTACAATTTCGAAAAAGAAATCCTAGTGATTTATTTGCTGAACCCATAACATGATTCAAGTGATCCTTAAATTCAAGTGTCGGGTCCATCAGAACTTCTAGGTCTCTCATAACAGTTACACGTTCCAGATAGGTACCATTTATACTGTAATTAAACCGCCTAGGATGTCTTTGTCGCGTAAAGATCATAAATTTAGTCTTCAATATATTTATTTCTAGTTTATTAATCTCACACCATCTCTGAATTCCATCTAGATCCCTCTGCAGCAGGTTACAATCATCAATACTAGCAATAGGCTTATAAAGTTTAACATCATCTGCAAAGAGTAAAATACTAGAGCTCTTTATGTAGTCAGGAAGGTCATTTATAATTAAAAGAAATAATAACGGGCCAAGATTTGATCCCTGAGGGACACCTGAACAATTTATGAATTTACGAGATCTGTAATTATTGAAAAAAACAAATGATGATCTTCCAAGAAGATAACTTTTGAAAAATTCCACCGTATCATCAGAAAAACCAAATCCTCTCATTTTATTTAGGAGTATTTTGAAATTTACAGTATCGAATGCTTTTTTATAATCCAAATAAATCACATCAACACGACCATTTGCATCCAGCTCAGAGGAAACAGATTGAGTAAACTGCAGCAAATTAGTGACAGTTGAACGAGAAGGCATGAATCCATGCTGGAAGGGAGAAATTATGGGCTTCACATGATTAAATACTCTACTGTAGAGAATATACTCAAATACCTTGCTTGCTGAGTTCAAAATAGCTATCGGTCGATAATTTGCTATTATATTTTTACCACCGGATTTATATACGGGCGTTATCCTGGCAATTTTCCATTTTTGAGGATACTTATTTAATTTAAGAGATAAATTGAAGATATATTGCAATGGTCTAGTAAGCATATCCCTACACCCCTTTATTATATATCCTGGCACGCCATCAGGTCCACAAGAGCGAGTGGGCTTGAGTTTTTTTACGGCTGAGTTTACCTCATCCTCAGAAATATATTTTATTTGGAGTTTATCAAGAAGAGGTGAAATGAAAGAGCAGGTGTGATTTAATTCAATATTGTTATTGTGATGAAGAGTATTTTCATTATTATCATTTTTATTATAAATTGAATAAAAATAATCCGCAAATGCTTGAGGTACATCTTGATTAGAATATTTACATCCGTTCCACTCAAAGCAATTTGAGAATGACCTAGATTCCTTTTTACTTCCTACATAATTCCAGAACTGTTTTATATTAGAATTTATTTCAGTTTGCAATGAGTCTAGGTAATTTTGATAAGCTGAATTAATTTCTCTCTTAATTTCAGCTCTCAATTCCTTAAATCTGTTCATGTAATATATGGAAAACGATTTTTTACGTGCACACTTTTTTTAGACTTAATCATTTGAATTATTTTTCTTGTGAACCAGACTGGATATTTTGATTTCATAATGCATTTATTTTTCGGAACATGCAACGCGAAGGCATTATTAAACAGCTCATAAAAATAATCCAGAGCGAGATCCACATCATGTAACTCATACAATCTATTCCAATCAGACTCACGAAGTGTCAAATAAAGTTGAAGAAAATTGGCTTTTTTAAAGTTATAATACTCGACATTCAAAGGAGGCTGTACGGGATTTCTTTTTATGGAAAAACTAATATCTAAGCTGGGATGATGTGGATCCTCCACCAGCAAAGGGCTTGTTTCATGTAGCACAATTAGAGGCAGATCACTCATAACCAAGTCAAGAGTTCTGGAATTTGTATTCAATACATCATTGAAAGATCTTAGATTTAAAAGACACATGAAGTTTCTTAGACTGGCATATTTTCCATTTCTACTAAGAGAATCAGGATATAAAGGAGAATTTATTTCATTAAGATTGAAATCTCCTACGACTAATAAGTCATTAGAGAAAATATCCTGATGACCTTCAATGGAATCATAGAAGTCGCAATAGTCAACTAGGTTGGATTTGGGAGAAAAATAAACAATGCTGATATAAACGGTTTTATCTAGTATTGATAACTTGACCAGTAGCGATTCATAGTGTTCAGTTGCACGAGAATGAATGATTCGAGATGGCCATTTGTTAGTTACAGCGCAGAGTAACCCCCGCCCCAACGCTTACCAGAGACAACCCTATCACGGTCACACCTGTACACCTGATAACGAGTATCAAATAATTCGCTATCATGAATATCACAACTCAGCCAAGTTTCAGATAAGGCAATAATATCAAAACTTTCACTCAACACAGACTTAAATAATTCATGAGTCTTTGTGCGACATCCTCGAATATTTTGATAATTTAATTTAATCAGGTGAGAGTTATAATTCAAAATTAATTATTAATTTGAAAATTATATTACAAATACTGCCGTAATTTCGACTACCCAAATAGATTAGAAAGAGAAAACAGAGAGGATAAACATAAAATAATAGGAGTAGTTGAACAATATGATAAAACTGATGAGATAAGGAATTAAATTTATGAAATCCTCTTATCAACACAGTCGAGCAGACTTTTCTACAACTAGTTATCAACTCTAGTATCAGACTGTAAAGCTTCACTAGCGGCAATCTTAGCGATATCATTATCAGTTTTGATAACATGAATAGTTGACTTTTCGTATTTTCTAATCTTAATGTTACCTGATCTGTCCACCCATAAAAACTTGAAATTAAGTTCATTCTTAACTTTTTTAGCTTTTGCGAACAGAACAGCTCTTTCCTGACAGAGAGACTGGTTGATGTAGATCGGCGTATCAGTCGGCATGCCCAAGTGTCTGGTTGACAGAGTCCTTTTAACACGACGCTTCTCCATTATCTTCTCCTTATCAGCTCGGCGAACAAATTTCACAATAATTCCCGGTGACGGTCGGTTGTTTTTCTGCTTCAGCCGATGACAGGCATCGATCATATCCTCTGTGATTGTAACATCGAGCGCCTTTCCAACCTCCATCACGATTCCGGTGACGTTCTCGTTTTGCGTGCTAGGAATCCCATGAATCTCTAAGGTATTTTTTCTCGAATACTGCTCCAAATCAGTCAATCTAACTGTCAAATCAGTCACTTTTTTCGATAACGCAAGTTTTTCAGATTTAAGAGTCAATAAGCTGCTTCTGCTCTTCAATGATAAGTTTTTGAGCAGCTAGTAATTTACAGTTTTCATCGAGCTTCTCATGGCACGATTCAAGGGATTTACCTAAATCGTCTTCAACTCGTTTCAGTCCAGAATCAAATTTCTCACCTAGCTCTTTAATAAGGGTTTTCAAGTCCTCAAAATCTCCTGAACTATGTGAATGCAAGTCCAGGCTTGAAGCGATAGCACCGTCACTGAAATTACGACTTTTACGACGCTCGCGACTACACCTGGAACACAACCACGCACGTCCGGAACCCTCGTACACACTCAATTCAGTTTCACCAAGACCGACACACAGTCCATGATAGTTCGCTTTACATTCACCACACTGAATATTGTCCTTTGATGACCCCGAAATTAAATTATTGCACTTACTACAGTTCATTTTGAATAGGCTTGAACACGCTCGTTTTATAGATAACGGAGCTCGATCGTTTGACGTCTGTTCTCATCGAGCTCTGATGATAAACTGATTTTGACTATTGATGTGTATTGACTATTCAGGCTTTTGATAATGTTAGATTTTTGTTATTTAATATTTTGTTCTTGGTATGCACGATTTTCCCTTCAAGATTTGTAAAATAGATATTCTATTGAATACCATAGACTTTTAATTCTATAATTTCAGAGCGTCTACTTTCTCAACTACAAGGCTTTCTAGGTTCAACTTACACTTTAATGAACATTTATTTTTTTTTGTCTACCGCTGGCGCTATACTTTAAATTGCTTCTTCTAATTAACTCAATTGAATATTCTTCACTGAGGAATAAAGATTGTGAAAATAAATTTCAAATACCGTAACATGAATTTTTGTTGTAAAAAACTATTATAGATTATAGATAGGTTTGTTATTTAATTGAAATATTACCTCGAACAACTTGAACAGATCTCGGCCTTTTTTTGCAACCATTTCCAGTAGAACATCGAACTGTTTGCCATCAGTTGTCTCGCTATATGGCACGCATAGGGCAAATGTAAGGAAATCCAGCATGGCTGTCACAACTAAAGCTCCTGTACCACGGTTCTGAAAAAGATCACATCAAAACTTGAACAATATTGTTAGTTACAACTAGGGATGCAACGATATATCGAATATCGATAATTATCGATAATATCGGGCCTCAAATATCGATATTTTTATCGATATTTGGACCGACGATATTATTGGCATATCGATATTTTTCTCCGATATTATCGATATAAGGACACCACGAAAACAAACGTCTATTTTGGAACTTTATTGGCGGATCGTGTTCTTTGTGGTTGAATTTTGTTTATGATTGTTCATAATTTTGTTTAAAAAACTCATAAAAATGTAGAAGAGCAAGTTACGGGAGCATTTTAAAAGAGAGAAAGATTTCGCTACATACATTATCTGTATAAAAAAAGTGTAAAAACTTTCTTTTTCATAGAAATATTTAAAATTAATGATGATATATATTGCAGATTACTTTCATAGTTGTTCTCTTTGCCTATTTGTTTATTATTTCATGGTTAGTAATTATTATCATTATAAATTATCTTCAATTTAGATGAATGTCAATAAATGAATCTAATGAAATTTCTATAGACTGAATATAAGCTACTGCAACCAGTAAATTATATTTTTCAATTTACAATTATATTTATGGAAGTGACTAAATATAGCGACAATTATAGTGACAATTATATAGTGACAATTATATTTATGAAAGTGACAAAAATTTTTGAAATAGACTGAAATATTACTAGCTGATGCCAGAAGGTTGGGCAGGTTTGTATCTTGTGCTTCAACAGATGATATTGCCAATTAAAGTTATCATTCAGCTATGCCTCTACTAGTAGTTCTGTGAACGGTAGATTTCACAAAGTAGCCCATGTTGCCTGCATCATAAAAGCACTCTCTGTATACACGGTACGTCAGATTGTGCATCGATTCCGATATTCGGCGCGAGGAAGTCAGCAATGCAGTGGCCACAGTCACGCTCTATGTCGGCATCAAGGGTGCTTTGAAAACCGTGCATCAGTCTATAATTATTTTAATAATGTTTTCCGTCATGCGAAACGGTCCGACGGTCGGCTACAGTCGAACAGCTGTAGCCAATCACAGCTCATGTTGTTAGCCTGCGGTCGACCGTCGGACCGTTTCGTATAAAGAAAAACTTACCATAATATCCGAAATATCTCAGCTAACTTCAATGAAAGTATATCATCTGAAGTAGAAAATTTTAAATTTTTTCTATTATGAATGTCATAATATCACATGTTCTAGTAATATCAACATAAATATACTATCAAATCATTTATGGAGTATACCTATATCAGAGAATACTTCAATCCTTTTTTCCTTTTTTCGTCCTTATTATGAAAATTGTCGAAAAACCTTACATATACATCGACGCGCGATTTCAAGAGGAACATCCCTATCAAATTTCATTAGAATGTTTTGCCGCGTTAAGTCGTAAATGCGGAACATACATACATACATACAAACAAATGCAAAATCGTCGACTTGAATCTTAGACCTCACTTACGTTCGGTCAATTATGTTTTTGTAATCAGAGAAAATAGATGGTTCACTATTACATTACGTCTTACATCAGCTTCTAGTAAGTTACATCAAGGTTATTAGAAATAACCTTTAATAACCTTGAGTTACATAAGCAAGGGAACCGCCCAAGTTTTTGGTGATAGCTAAACCAGCAACAGAACAATAAATAAATGATAATTTTGAGTGTTCAGAGTCAAAACTGGGTTTTTTAACGTATTTTAAAAATATCGATATTATATCGATAATATCGGACAATTTTGCCGATAATATCGAATATCGATATTCTCCTGTTCGATATTAATATCGATATAAATATCGATATTTTGAGAAAAGTTTGCATCCCTAGTTACAACGCATATGCGGTATTATATTTTTGTGATAATAACTTACTATGAAATTATTTTGAATCGAACAATTGTTGGAATAATTCTCACAATGGAATCTACCAAGTTTTTGGAGAAAAATACACATTGAGCAATGATGTAAGAAGCATTATGACTCAAAACTTGTATTCTTATATTGTCTTGTCTTATATTCAATCCTGACGATGAAAAGCGATACTTTTCATCTTTTTGTTTTTACGGACATCATATCTTGAGCAAATCACAACTAAAACTATGACTTCAGACGATTCGAAAAACTTAATTTGACTACAGTTATACATGCTAACTGTAATGAACAATGTCAACCTAACCAGTTATTCAAGTGGAACTCAAAATTTGATGTAATGCGACAATTTTATACTGTACAAATGAAGTATAGCAACCAGGGTCTTGTTCTAGAATTAGTTTTGAGGAGGACTGCTCAATCAGCCCGATCCTAGATTAATCAACTTTTTCGCCACCTAATATTGAAATAAGAATAGTTCAAGAAAATGAAGAAATTGATAAACGAACCACATGTCCAATCCACATGTCGAGCAGACTCTGAAGGAAGCCCTCGTTTGAGAGGAGAGACGACTTGTTGAGTTGTTCCTGCCTCAAATCACAGTCATCGTGCATTGGCTGCATCAGGGCGCACACCATATCAATGGCCGCATGTGTGATAGCTTCATTATCTCGCTTCAATGATTTAACCACCTTCACCCCGATCGTTTGCCTAAAACTGCAATGAACAAACCATATTCAAATTTACTCTCTATCCCATCATAATTGATAATACAACTTTTCTTACTTCTAGCAATTCATGTTACCATGTAAGCGTCATTTTTTATTAAATAAATCCAGCAAACTTTACCAATAAAAAATATTTCATTTCAATAATAATTTGAATTTCGAGTCGTTATGCTCAAGTAAAGTTGATGTCATGAAGAAGTGGTGGAGCTCTTTATTTCTTAAAGTTTACATACATTTTATTAATCACAAATGAGATAGAAAAGGTCTGAGAGTTTATACTTTTCAAATAATTGGAAGAAGAAATTCATAAATGCTTTTACACTTGTAAATGATAATAGAACAATATTGGAATGATTTAGTTGGTCGCTTACTTTTGTAGTTGTGTGAAAGCACTGAATCCAACTTTTGATGCAACTAGCCTATGCAAAACTTGAAAGAATGCTTCCAAATCTAGTAAAGACATGTTTGCTGGATCACAGTCTTTTTTAATCATGGACTCGAGGGTCAAATTTATAGGCTTCTCCTTGTTGGCTGCAAAACGTCTCTAGAAATAAGAAAGGAAACATTGATAAATACAATAATCTGTATTAATTGATTTTTATATCTATTAGGTAACTAGATTCAACCTGTAAATTGAGAATTTGGATCATAAACTGTTAAATTTTAAGAAGATCTAATAATCCAAGTCTCAAAAAATATTACATCACTTTGAAAATAATATAGGTACTTTTCAAAAACATCTTTTGTCATGGAGCTGAAAATGCATAACAGTGAACTGAAAATTGAAGACATAAAAAGATACCGTATTATGTGTGATGATGAATCTCACCAACTCACAGTAATTGTTTAGATATTTGTGGGAGGAAGTGTTCACAAACCATAAATTAATTTATTTAGCTAGTCGGAATTAGGAAATTATATAAAGACTATTTAACTCAAGGTTATTAAGAGTTATTACAGGCTATTATTTGAGATAGCAGTGTATACAACTCACCTCAGCAGTAACAGAATACTTCAGTCCACTATAGGGTACATTCGTATTGAATCGTTCCATTGCTTCACCAAATGTTATATTATCACCAGGACCTCTTAATAGTTTCAAGTGGAGAGATTCAATCTGAAATCGAAACAGAAGTGAAGGAATGACAACTGCAACAGGCATTATTTGAAAATCAAACAACTTTATGGCTCAATTAGATAAACTTTTTTTCGACTCTGGAACCTTGACTCAGAACCTAGAAGTGCTGATTTGTTTCACAGCAGCTACAATTGATTTTCCAGTAAGTGGGATTGATTGTTCAAAAACATGAACAATCATGTTCCTTGAATTAGTGACTATTAATTGATTTCAAACAATTGAATAATTTGAGGCTACCTCTTCATCTTGTTGCTGTCCAAATGGCACAATGAACTTGCTCCGGTCGGTAGCACACATTTTCACATGAACATCTCGATTTTTCGAAGCACGCACGCCATCTAATAGTGTAGCTAATAAGGAATCTCTGCAACAAAGAAAAAATAAACCCGTTGAATTTGTCAGGGTTCAGATTTGAGTTTCAAATTTTCCAGGGCCTTTACAATAAACTAAGCCATAAATGTACGAGATCAAGGCCCGTATTCACAGATGTGACTTTACGAAGACCGTGCTCACCCAAATCTAGCTCGGTCTTCGGTCTTTGGTAACTGACGGCAAAAATTAAGACGGTTGGCGAATGACTGTTATCAATGCTCAACTCTGTTAAGTCTACTGTAGACGGGGTAAGTAGTGGCGCCCAGTCGAACAGCTGTAGCCAATCACATCTCTTGTTGTTTAATTCAATGACAAGACAAAGGCTATGATTGGCTACATCTGTTTGACTGGCCGCTCTCAGCAATAAATGAGACATTTTCTTCCAGGAGCTCATTTTATCAATCTCATAATTAGATACTTATACAGAAATAGAATAATTACTGTCTATACTGTGCCTATGAATTTATAAAATTTTATTAGTGGTTCTATTCTATTATGGAATCTTTTACGCTAAATTATTTCAAACATGAAGTTCAATAGCTAATACACATACCCTGATTAGATTATGTCTCTAATTCATTTCTAAAAATGATAATTTTGTATTGCTGAAGTTTGAACTTATTTTCAATCTTGTATAAATGCAAAAAGCAAAGACGGACATTCATTGAAGTAAAGATGCAGAATCAATTCATCATTTTATTTATGGAGTAAATGCAAAATATCTTACCTATGGGTTGCTAAATAACTTCGGGAAGTGTTATCGTTGTACTCTATGGAGAAAAGTTGAGGATTTTCTGGATCACGAATTAAAGCGGTAATGTTATTCAATGGTCTGAGAGTGACCACATTATAAGACTGATGATCTCGCTCCACCAGACAGGTCTGGCTCAGACACAGTTTGCGTTCCAGCAGGCCTTCAGATCTACATTTCACCTTCTTATGAACGGTGAATTCGCAAACTGAGGTTATGTGCTCATCATCGCTGAAAAAAATGGTTACTGTGAGAGAAGAATACTGTGAAGAATGGTTACTAAGCGATACTGTGAGAAAATTAATGGTCTGGAATTAATATTTTATTACACTTCGATAAAGTAAAAGCGATTAAGACGTGCGCCCTCAAATTCAGATTAGATTGGATAAGAATACAGCTTAGTAGGTTCAAGTCAAATAAAAATATTCCAAAAGTAATGGTGATACGAGATTTCAATACCTCGAGTTAATACTCGTATTACCATTACTTTTGGAAATTTTTAAGTTGACTTGAACCTACTAATTTGAATTCTAATTTAATCAAATCTGAATTCGAGGGCGCACATCTAAATCTCTTTTACTTTATCGAAATGTAAAAAAGTATTAATTCCAGACCATTGTTCTTATTCTCTCGTAGAATACGGTGAGTACACTAAAGTGGTGATTGACAAATTAATTGTACATTATCAATGCTCATCTCTCTTGGGACAGATTGGAAGAGGTCTTCACACAAGAGTGTAATGGTCTACCTGTGATCACTCTCGACTCGATACGCTTTCAAAGACCGCTTTCAGATTGTCCTAACAGAGCTGAGCAGTGATGATAAGTCATTTGTCAACGGCCAGTTTTTTTGGGTCGCCTATAGCCTACAGCGAAATTATAACACTTAGTAATAGCGAATTTATCTATATATTTATTGTGTCATCCATTCACATCATAGTGAACAACGTTCAACTCAATAAAAATATTTCCAAGTTATCTAAGTTGAAAAACACTACTAACCTGTATTTTCCAAGTCTCCTCTCTTTAAAATTTTCTAGCGTGATTCTGCTTTCCAGAACATTAATTTCTAATTCTAGATTGACTTCTGCCATCTCTTTCATTTTTTGTTGGATTATGTTTCTATCAAATGAAGCAAATAGATGCTGAAAAGTAAGAGATGGAAACAAGTTAGTGAGTAATGAAATATGAGTTCCAGGTGACTTATGGTGGGAGGGAGTAATTTATGGAAGTTTAACATGTGTCATTGAAATAAATGCTTTACAGGATAAAATTTGGCTGAATTATGAAATTTGTCAAGTTACTCATGAAATTACCTTCACTTAAAAGATATCTTTAAAATTATTGTAGAATCTTAATTTTGATCAAGTTTTACAAACAATCAACACGCATACAATTCAACATAATTTTTCATTTTAAATAATAATCAAGTACCCTTTTTGAATTATTTTTTCAATGCATGACATGTTTCAACTAATTATGGTCATTTTCAAATGCAAATGAACAAAATAAACAAATTAATTCTATAATAAGTAGGCCTACTGTATGTTAATCAATCACATGTATTCATTTTTATTTTGATTAACATACAGTAGGCCCAAGGTAATTAGAATAGAACAGTGATAACATAATAGCCTGTTAAAATCATATTTTCCGTGACGTCAGAAATGATTTTAATCTAATTACTTTGATTGGAACGCACAAGGAGCAGACGAAGTTCCTAACTTCTAGGTTCGCTAAACAGCTGTGGTGCCGACGACGTCAGAACTCACGGTTTCCTCCCGGCGACGATGCTGATGACTCATACCTTTCTATTCTAATTACCTTGAGTAGGCCTACTTATTATAGAATTAATTTGTTCATTTGCATTTGAAAATGTCTATAATTAGTTGAAACATGTTATGCATTGAAAAAATAATTACTGTTCTATATAACCCCTATATTGTGTGGTAGAAAGTTAAACCATTTTGAGCAGCAGGTTTGTGGGAAGGGGGGTTGAAATTATAACTATTATAACTATTACCATATATGGAAGAAAGTGGTAGAAAGTTAAACCATTTTGAGCAGCAGGTTTGTGGGAAGGGGGGTTGAAAGGTACAAAATTTCAGTTTTTTCAAAATATCTCGAAAAGTGTAGGGTTGAGGGCAAAATGAGTTCTATATAAAAATATTCTAAATTAAATTATCCTCATTATCAATTATTACTCATCTTTGAACTTATCGATTTCCTCTTCTGGTTCTCCATTTTCAAAGATGATAAGTCCATGTTATCACATTGCAATTGCACTTGATTGAGGGGAAGTTATTCCTGGAGAGCTATACGGGACTTGCTGTTCAAAATGCACTACACAAATTCTCTTCCACCCCAGTCTAGCAGATTCTTCTTCCCAATCATCCAGTGCTGTAACTGGTTGTTGGTTCTGAACTAATGCTACCAGGCAGTAGCTTCTGAAATAGAAGCTTAAATAATTTTTTAAAATGAATGATTAAGCTGCTTCCCAATAGCTCCATGAAGGTGTATTGATTTTGATTAAAAAAAACATCTAGGCATAGCTGATCATATCTCATGCTGAAAGTTGCGCCTTTAGAGAAGTTGGTGAGGTCACCACCAGGCAATACCGAAGGGTGAACAAACATGGTATGGAGGTCGAAGGGGGATGTATTCCCCATAATATACCATATCCCTCCTGTGTTTTCCCAAACTTTATAAAATAGTACAGTTTAAAAGGTACATAGTAAATCATGTGCAATAAACCAAAGTTGCATACTATATCAAACTACAAGGGGCCCCTCCCAAATAATTTGTATCCCCCCTAAATAAATTAATGGGTTCATCCATGGTTACTATAATAACTATTAGCATCCACGAGGACAGGTATAAAAAATATTTTCATCTGAAAGGAATGCCCTTAGAGAAATTGGTGGACTACTATCAGCCAATGCCACATGGCAACCCTACGGGGGACGGGGGTCGAAGTGGAATGTTACCCCCAAAATACCAAATATCCCCCCAGAGGTTCACACATCTATTGAACTGAAGTACAGTTTATAAGGTATAAAGTTAAGTATGTGCTATAAAACAAGGTGGCGACAACAACGAACCCACCCCCCCTCTCAAAAATTGGGTATCCCCCCCCCCCCTAAAATGAATCAATGCATTCACCCCTGGTCACTATTATAACTATTACCATATATGGAATACATTATTATAATGAAAATATATATATTTTTTTTTTGACAATAATGTCATATTTTATTGATAAATCTGGAAAATCCAAAAAATGTCTACGCTTATCCCCCCTGTAACTCGGGAACCGTTGAACTTAGCGAAATTTTGTAAAGGACCATTTCTATTCAAAATTCAATTTAGAATATTTTTGTATAGAACTCATTTC
Source organism: Sogatella furcifera (assembly GCA_017141385.1). Taxonomy (NCBI): domain Eukaryota; kingdom Metazoa; phylum Arthropoda; class Insecta; order Hemiptera; family Delphacidae; genus Sogatella; species Sogatella furcifera. The sequence goes on from CM029546.1 coordinate 41,460,432, forward strand.
GCCCTCAATCCTACACTTTTCGAGATATTTGAAAAAAACTGAAATTTTGCACCTTTCAACCCCCCTCCCCCCAAACCTGCGGCTCAAAATGGTGTAACTTTCTACCACACAATATAGGGGTTATATAGAACAGTTTGGCGTTGGAGGGAAACTTTCACTTTAGATGTCCCGGTTAATGTCATTTTTTTGTCTAATTGCACTGTACTAATATTAAGGAAACACTAATTCAACATAGTTTTTTTTACCGAATAGTTACAATGAAAAGTAAACGTTTTCAGTACAAAATATATTTACTTTTACAAATTTATCAATTTAGGCTATGCTTGAAAGAAATGTTGTTGGACGTTAAAAGAAAAATAGAAGGAAGAGAGTAGAATAAATGAAAGTTATCAAATTCAAAATCAATTAAATTCATCCAATTCTATGAAAAATAAGACTTGCTAGTAACATTTGGCTGAAAAGAATTTGTATACGGTATAATGTAAGTTTAGTAAATTAAGGCTTTTCATTTGGAAGAATTTCCATTTTCAATTTCTCAACTGTTGAAATGTATGAAATTTAATAAGAATGGCACAAGTCACTCTGAACTTAATAACCGTACATTTATTGATGTTTTATACGTAGGAATTTCCAAAATTGATTCTATTCATAACAGCCACCTTCACATGACCAAACTCAAATGACCAAATGACATGACCAAGACAAGACAAGACAATGACCAAATGACCAAGACATGACCAAACTCAAATGCCTTTCAAAAATAATTATTGTCGATAAAAAGGTTGAATGAAAAATCTCAACATCTCTAATAAAAAATAAAATCAATCTTTACTGACCATTCTATGGAAATTCTTTGATATAACGACAAATCCACCAGCTACATCTTCTACATTCTGTATGGCATGAATGTCCTTGTAGCAGTAGGAAGACAGAACCTGATTGGTTGCCGTATCCAGCTGATCGAGTGAAACAGCGGTCACCTCAAGCAGAACGGGAAGCTGCACATCGGACCAGTGATGCTTCATTGCGTTGAATTTCTGCAACATGTCAATCGATTGAAAGTTGGTTGTACAATAATGATAAACGACTAAACAATGAGAACATGAATGAGAGTATTCTTTAAATAGATATTACAATTCATCATCATAATTAATTACAGCTACTAAACCATAAAAAGAATAACATTAACAACAGATCTCCAAGATTAGCTGATATCTTAAACGGATTTAATTGAAATTGTCAATTACAGATTCATTCTCAGCTTGCCCCTTGCCTTGATAGTCCAATAATTTCCAAGACGTTCAATATTGTAGGATTTGTCAGTAACATGGAGCGTTCTTTTCTTGTAGGAATGTCAAGATGATGACTCCGATTCCACAATATTCATAATAGGATAGGATTTTGTAATGTCATAAAGATGATAATCAACTTCAATATAGACGTTATATAGACGTCTTGCGTTGACAATAATTGCGATGATAATGGTTCATGCTATAACAATTTTTAAGCCAAGTACAAGTGATAGAACCAATAAGTGTTCAGGATAATGGTACAAATAAGATTGTTTTTATAGCCTTATACTTAGGATACTTAATAGTGCAAATAAAATTGTTTTTGATATAGTCTGCCCAACAAAGAAGACATTCTGGCAAGATGGGAAAATGACTCCAGGTCGGTCAAAATTATTTATTCAAATATTATAAATTTGATCTCAAATTTTTTTTAAATATTCTGTTCTACAATTTGAGAGAAAATTCATAATTTTAAAATCAATATTGACCGAGCTGGAGTCATTTTCCCATCATGTAAGAATGTCTTCTTTGCTTGGACAGACTATACCTTAATACTTACCACACTGTCTCCCTTCTCAGCAATACTGGAGCATAATTTGAATGCGTCAGTGAACAGATCAACCCGATGGAAGGTGGAAAATTTCATAGTATCTGTACTGCGTTCGCCTTTTTTTATGATCAGTGTGAACTGACCGGCTTCTGGCGAAGCTTTTGTAATGTGCAAACCTACAATATCGGAGTAGAGCCATCTGTTCGTTACTTCTAGCGTTTGGTTGTGATAGGTGGTAATGCCTTTGGTCCCTAACGAGAATATTCTTTTATACCTGGAAAAGATGGAGAGAACCGTTCTATAATTTTCAAAAATCATGTTATAACATTATCATATGAATACATTTTATTAGAAGTGAAAGTTTGCTTGTCAATATAATCATAGGTATTATTTCTATCAACTAAACAAATTAGTTAGCAGGAAAAATGGTCGCATGTAAATTTTTCAATTTAGTATTAAGCGAAATACTTTTCATAAGAATAGTAATGGCATAGTTTAGAATATATATGAAGAAAATATTATCGACGAAATATTTTGAGATAAGCCTATTATGCTATATTGACTTTAAAGTTCAGTAATAATGAGATTGGCATATTTGAATTGATATGAGTTGTTTGTAAAATAACAAACGGTGAGATCTTCTTACCTTCCTTTGAGAAGAGTTATTTTATTCACAAAATAGCAAGCCACATCCCTATTATCTGCTAGAGGTGTCATATTTTGTTCTGAAAGAAAAAAAGTAATAATGATTTAGAACAATATTGAATAGAAATAAAGAAATTAAAGCAAAATAAACTACTTTATAAACTCAATAGAAAATTATCAACATTGAATAAAAAGGGATTTAAATTCATTTCAGTAGTTTATTTGAAAGATTCAAGAGATAATCCAACCTTCAGAAAATATACTATTTATTATTGTGTTGGGGTAAATCTGACACAACTTTATTTCGTATCATGGATAGAATATGAGTAATCAATTTTAATAAACTGAAATTAATTACAGTTTATTGATATTGCATAATCTATTATTCAAATGTTACATCATTCGACTTATTTGTAAACTAGTAGACAGTATTGAATACCCACTGCATATAAATAAAGGCTAAGCGTATTGAATTGATTGTTGGATTTCTAAAGATTCACCTGATGTAGAAGGAAATACTCGGTTTCCAGTTCCTTGATCCAGCAAAGCACAAAAATACAATCTCAAATGAATGAATGCAGACCTACTGTGGATCGCATGATTTATTTGAAAGGATGAATGCTTTAAAAAGTATTTAGGAAATATTTATATCATAGGAGATATTATAAAATCAAATACTATTTTTCATATTATATTTCATGGAATATTTTATTTCATATTTTATATGAAATATTACCTATTTTTTAAATTACATTTTATCAACATTTGAAACCGAAAAAATCCATTGAAAAGGTCATATTTGAATTTATAGACTCTACCTAACATTGGGAATTCAATGAATCTTGAATACGAGGAAGACGTATGATATATTATTTTTTCTACATAATACGAAATATTTAATGTTAAAAATTCGATGAGAACATTATGCAAATTCAATTAGATTTAAAAGTGAAATTATTGAATACATCACATCACACTTAGTACTCAAAAATCTACTATGAATTACTGAAACATAATTTAATATTCTCTATTCTAGTCTCAAAGAGTAGTCCTATTTCCCCATTAAGCTACATTGCGGTAATATATTAAGCCATAAAACCATAATTACCATAACAGTTGGTTATAGATTTCAATAACTGCACATAATTACAGAACTAAGCAAAGCATAGCCTACAAACACATTCGATGCAGTAAATGATAAAACACACCATCATCAAAGAGGAAAGAAGAGAGTTTCTAAGTTCTCTAACAAAATGAACAATCTTAAGATACTTAAATTCGAAAAAACTTGAGGATTTTTCTCTATAAAAAAACGTCATAACATAGTATTTTCATTAGGTTATGCAAAATAATAAATATAATGTTCGTGTGAACAAGAATGTAGATTTTTGGTTGGCTAGAAATAGTGTATATGTAAATATACATATAAGTAATATAAATGTAGCCTACATGACCTAAAGTCAGAGTTTAATGTTTATAGAAAATATACCAATTAAATAGAATAGTTGGCAAAAGAAGAATTTCATTCAAAGAAAGCATACTAATGAATACAAAATTCTGAATAGCTTGTTTGAATTTCTCAACTCTAAATGAATCTGTTTCGAAAATTTTATATTATTTTACATAGGGATGAAAAAAATAATATTTGATTTGATAATGATTTTGGTAACAATGGAATGGTTTAAATAATTTTTAAAAGCACATAGTTTGGCTAATTTTAAGTAAATAAATAGTAAGTTGAATAGAAGATGCTAGATGATAATAGCTGAAGATAACTATAAGAGTTGAATCTAATTTTTGGAAATATATTAAATTAGATCCTGAGAGCCTAGGAAATCTTTGGATTTTACACGAACATGAGAGTGAAAGCATCATTATTGCACATGCGTAAACATTGAATAGGCAGCCAGCAAGTAATATCTATCGAAAACTACCAAATTATCATTTGAAAAATCTAACCCTGCTCTAGAAATTCTGGCAACTCTAGAAACATTTTCATAAAAACCAAATTTTGAAATTTCATACTAAACAAGTAGCTCAGACACAGTGGAGAGTGAAAGTGGGATAAGAGCTCAAGACACCATCAGAGTTAAAGTCACTAAAAAGGACCTCAGTCGAAAATAAGACACAAATTGTAGTTTAACAGACTAATGTTGGATAATTTTAACCGGTATTGGGGATGGCACCTACATCAAAAACATACATGTTAGAGTGAATAATCCTATTATATTAAGCAAGTAATTTCTGTATGTATGTATGTTTGTATGTATGTTTGTTTGTATGTGGAACCACGGATCTAGAAAATGGCTCTAACGATTTCCTCGAAATTGAAATGTAATATAACCGTGATGGCAAAATAAGATTGCACCAGGTCTCATGTCCGGGAAAACTCTCTGGCAGGATTAATAAATAGAATAAAATATTCCTTATTCTGGCATAGGCCTAATCCCAAGTACTGCGCATAATGGCTGTTATCGTTAGCTGACCAACGCTATTCAGCTGGAGTGAATGGAGTTGAATTCAAGTCTATAACACATGTTCATATCTGTCAAAAACTTGTGAGAGGTGATCATATCAATTTTTAATTTATTTTTACAAGGAGGTTCCTTGATTTTTTACAATAATAATTTATGTAATTCAACGGTTAGGCCGCAGCTTCAGAGCGAAGCTCGGTACCAGAAATCTATCATTAATTGAAAACCGTCTCCTGTTATTTGAAAGAAATGTATTCTGATGAGCAAAAGATTTTTGAAAATTATGGAACTATTAAATTATCAATAAATAGTTTCGGAATAATTATAGCGAAATATTCTAGTTATTAAAAGTATCGATGAATGAATAATAAAAAAAGATTAAAAATAATATGTAGCCTACTATCCTCGTGTTATAGGTATAATTTCAAGTACTATATATTTATGTATGTACACTTTCTATCGCGGTAGTCATGCATTAATGATATTTTGGAAAAAACAAGCTAACATCATATTGTACAGCGTGTTCTAATGAGTATTGTATGCCCAATATCGTACTGATAAATGCACAAAAATTGACAATTAACTGGAATCTTTACTAGATTAAGTCATCAGCCTAATGATTATAATTTTAATATGTAAGAGGAAGTAGATATTTTTATCTCAGACACTCCCTGGATAAAAAACTGCGAAATAGAACCAATTTCCGAGTTCATATTGATTATATTACTTACGAAATAAACCATTCCCCATTTAACGTTGTGTCAATTTCCTCTTCGTTTTGATGATGACATTCGCCCCTGCGAGATAAAAATCTTATTTAAATTTATTACATTGGATCCTTGTTCTATCTTTGAACTGTAATATTTTTCTAGCCATTTTTATTCTTGATGATGAGGGGAAAATTGATAGAAAAGTTTGAAAGGTGAAAGTAAATATGAAGAAAAAATAAAAGCTAGAGAGAAAGCCACCAATACTTTATACACAGAAAAAAAATTTCACTATCAATCGAAGTTATAATGCTATTATAATAGTGTTTTAACTACAATAAATAAACTCGAAAAGTCATGCTTTACTCTACCAGGTTATTAAAGACTACTTTCTCATTTGTATTTTGTATTTGTATAGGCCTACTGTCTAATTTGAGTTTTTGATCATATTGCATATTTTAATCGATCCTTAATTGCAGATTTATGAAAAATAAACACAACACTTTGCAACCATGGAAGTAGTATACAGCATAGGCCTGCTAGATTATTGTAATAATTGAGAATATCATGAGAGAGTATTCTCTTTGATAGATTAATTGAATATAAATTAATTTTTATTTTTTTAAATCACTATTAACATTGCAATCAGTTCTTCCAGCCACATTTTATTGTGAATGTGAAGTGTGAATAATATACATGTCTAGTGCTTATGACGAATTATCTTCATTACCTTCACGAACAAAATTCTTGAATATTCAATAGAAAAGTATAAATGCAAGAAAATAAAATCTGTATTTCTAAATTAATCTACTTATCATTAGAAAACATCAAGAACACGTCCGTATAATCATGCATTTCAACACACTGAACTTGTTAGTTCATCGAAACCTTAAACTTATCAGACAGAAGTAGAACCAAAAGAGTGAGGATAGAAGTCAAGTCATTTCAACTAACTTATTCTTTCTCTATGGTAGAACATAATGCCGGAAAAGATTACTAGGTACAAAAATTAATCTCCATGCTATTCTTACTTGAATATATTCATAAAAAAATATAATTTGATTTATTCAGCAGATTTAGATTTAGTAGATCATACATTTTCAGGATATTTGCTATTTAGAAATTTCATTGCAAAATAATATTGAACAGAGAGAATCTATAGATTCAATGGATTGAAATAACTGAACTCAATAACATCTGGAGATGACTTTGAAGCTTTGTAAAGAATATGAAATGTACCAGGGGAATATATTCTATACCTAGATTGCCTGTATAGATGAAGAGTTTAGAATCGAACCAGATAACACACGGAGCAAATTCAAATGCAGATCAACAATATAGAAATTTCTATTAAGATACTGAGTACCTAGTATAATATTTTTTATAATTTCAGTAGTACACATGAAATGAAATCTAAAAAACAAACAAAAGTAAGTTATGTCTGAAAATGAAATAATAATGTAGAGTTCAGGAAAAAACTAATCATAAATGATAAGAATTTTGCAGAAGATAACTATCAAATTAATGCGAATTATTTATATAATAATGCGAATCAAAAAGCAAAATGCACCTAGTTTGAAAAACATGAATAAGTTATTAGCCTACTTAACTTGAGTGGAGATTAATATCAGTGAAGTTATAAGAACATGTTTTGGTTAAACATATAAATGTAATTCTTCAATCTATAGACATTTGGAATATGCTTTTATTGAGCTTTTAACAGTAGATCCCGTAGTAGATAAATTCATTATATGAAAAATGAAACTATTCTTTATATCTACCAATAAATAATGTAAAAAAACCAACACCAATGAAATGATTAAAGAAGCCTATCAAAAATATCTATTCCACTATTTTATGTTCATTTTTTAAAACATTCATTCAAAGAGGAATGAATCAAAACGAGATAACTGATAACCACCAGAGACTTTCCGTCATTATTCGGAACCAGAAACACCAGAGCATAAAATAGATAAAAACTAACAACGCACCATTGCGATTGCGATTGTGATATCGAGAAAAATATCATCCTTTTGTCAATGATTGAGTGAACATTAAAAATAATCTTTAGGCATTGCTACAGATGTCCTTAGAAAGATGATCATAATTCAATTTCTCCACTGAATGGTTTCATGTAGAAAGAACCAAGGACGTTCCTATTTTTTCTCAACAATATTCTAACGCTCATAAAAAGGCAACTACGTACGATATAAGGAAAAAGTGGTTGTAATTGTATTGTAACAAGTAATAGTAGCTCAGAAAAAATGTTCAATAAAAGCTTCTATCATTTTATATGAAAAAATTAATAAAATGATAAAACAGTTCTACGCGATGGAATTAAGCTGATTTGATAAAATAAGATATTATAACCCCTGTTGAACACTTGAAGTATTATTACTTGTTCATGAGCAATAAGGGAAATAATAATGATGAAAAATTCCAGAAGGAACGGGAATCGAACTCGTAATCGGTGCAGCAATATAAGACTGATAGGGTGCGATGCTCTAGCCCACGGAGATTGATCGGCTCGCCTTAATAATTAAAAATTGAATACGGTACAACAATAAGTCAGACTTTTCTAGGCTGAGTTGCAGATTTCAAGTTTTCTTTTATTATTATTATTATTATTATTATGTTTTTTACACGAAGAAACCTTATTAATAATGTTGATTCCAACCCTAATTTTTCCCTGAAAAATGTTTCAATTGTAACTGTCAGTTATAAGCAACGGTCATAAATAACTAACCATATAACTAATGTATCTTGGATACATCAATATCTTAGAACTTGGATAAATCAGCTATTATCTAAAATACATTAATGATGTTTAATTGAGTGAGATCTAATTTGACTCGGATTTTCTTGCGCATGATTTTTTTTTATGCAAAATAAAAATATTTGAAAAGGGTACTTTGATATTCATCAATTTAAAGTTTAATAAATTATCACAAGTATCTGATTCGGATGATAAACTGATTGAATTCAGATGAATTAATGTGGAATAAATCATTACAGGAAAAAATATAATCGGCTTTGATATGGAGAGTTAATTATGAACTTGGATAGCCTACAGCTAAGCTTTTCAAGTAAGAGAAAAGGTATGGTGTTTTATGCAATATTTATTTGTATGCATTCAATTTTGTTGATTGCCGGGTCTTTTACTTTGAGAGTGCATGCCGATTCCGATTGAAAAAAAACTTGTCAGTATGAAGCAACAGCTGACGGCCACCAAAAACTAGAGCCTGACTGTGGCCACTACCACTACAATAGCTAACTTCCAGAATCGGCACACACTAAACAAACATTTAGGACAGACAGGATGCAGAGAACATGGATGACTGCGTGAGGTCTATTGTTTACAGAACTACTAGTATAAGGACTGAGCTGGAGTAGTCACACCTACAACATTTGCCTAAAACTAACCAGTGATATTTCTGCTTAGACGTCTGGATCCATTGGTCTCCAAGAAGCACCTAGTGGAGGTTTATTAAGCTCTTTTCCATAACCTTATTTAGTACGGACTTCAGTTATGGGGTCATGCACCTAGCTGTGAGAACATACTGCTCCAAAACAAGAAAGCTCTCAGGATATAGGACTCAGCAGGTTACCTGGACCACTGTCGACTAATAATCATCAAGCTAGGAATCTTGACAATATTCAACCAGTACATCTTGGTCTCCCTGCTACAAGCAAGATGATGCATGCGCAGCATCTCCCTGCTCGCATGCTGACAAGAAGAGCAGACAAGCACTCCTATGACACTAGGGGGAAGGTGAAGATCATCATCCCATTCTGCAGGCTGAGTAAGAAGGATTGTTTCCCAGTGCTAGCCATGAGTATCTTCAATGCGCTGCCTGATGGAGTTAGGAGCCTTGATGACAAGATTCTCACTGTGAGGATCAGGAAGTGGTTGAGAGAGTCTCCGTTCAACTCAGTTGGGGAGTACTTTGAGGCCAACAAGGGTGATATCTGATAAAGGGATGATGTCTTGTCGGCTAGCCATATTGATAAAGTTGAAGCTTTATAAATTTTATGTTTTTAACAAATGTTTTTACATAATTATATAGGTAATATACAACTCTGGTCTACTCACTCACACTCCAGTCTCTAATCATGACGAAGAGAAGGAGTATGAAGTAAGTACAGTTCTGTTTTGTCGTTGTTTATAACCGACTTGTACAGTTTCAACATATCAATTTACCAAATCTATCCATTAAAGATGGTGTACGACTAATTGATTGGGATCAAAGAATCGCAGGGATTATTCAAACTAGCAACTAAAATATAGGCTACTAGTATGCAAATAGTTCTCATCAAATAAAAAACCCCATAAGAGATGTTTACAAGATTCAAAACTTGAATAAGTTAGATGACTAATATTCTATTTACTTTGTAGCTTCAAAACATAGTGATAGAGTGATTTCCATAGTGATAGATTATGGAAGAAAAAGTTAACCTCAATAAAAAAATTATCCTAATGTCACAATGATAGTCTAAATCCTTTCAATGAAGATTGTAGTGTATACAGTAATTCCTTCTATTTATATTACGTAGCCGCCAAAATAATTGAATATCTATAAATTCGTGGACGTTCTTTGGCAACACCATACGTCGTAATAAAGCATATTAAGTATTCATAAACTTGAGAAGCAAAGACGATGAAATTAAAGACGATAAATTATTAAATTAAATCTAAAGCCGGGTGACGTGCGTTACATGCAATCCATGCGTTAAAAACAAACTACAGAGAACAACGAAAATTTATAGAGCTAATTCTTAAAATGAAAGAAATCTAATAACGATACACAAAAAGCTTCATGGTAAGGCACCGACATGTCAATCAAAACATCATTGAAATATTGTAACTTACAGTTAGTTTTAAATATATATTATTGGAGAACTAAACTCGAAGATAATGAAGGAGTCTACAATCATAATTAAAACTCATCGCTAATTGCTCTTCATAGCAGAAAAAAATACATTATATTAAATAAATTATCAATCTCAATGTAAACGATGAAATGTCGGAACAAGTTAACAAGTTCCCACGAAAACAGCTGCTTCAGCATTCACCAGTTTGACAGCTGAAGTGGAACAGTGTTGTAAACTTAAAAGTATTCTAATCCATGATTTATTTGATTTCGGCTCTCCTTTTGCCGAAAACACAAATTTATGTGAATAAGAAATCCTGAGAATGAAATTGATATCAATTATATCTCAACTTAATGAGAATTATTAAAAAATAATTTTCATGAAGTCCACATGGACCTCTACGTGTTCATCTAGTTAGCATGTGCGTTGCCACTTCTATTCCATATTTCCATCCAGTGAAATCACTGAAATCGAAATGAGCTAGTTGTAGGTTAAATTATATTATCGGCTTGTTTCTTTACGAAATAGATAACTTATTATGAAAAATATATTTATGAAGTAAGTTATTCTTTTTTCAAGTGAATTCTGGATCTTATTGGTCATGACAAGTATCACTTAGAGTTAGTAATTATTGACAAGGATTGTGTGTGATTTTCAATACTATTTATAAGATGTCGGGAGAACTACAAGAGAAAATTCTACAATACCTGGAAGGACATGATAGTGTGGACTCACTTAAATTATCTGAAATTCTACAAGAAGATCATCAAAAACTCATAGGTGCTATCAAAAGTATTCAATCTTTGGGTGATGTTATCGTTGCTGACCCTCAAAGCATCAAAACTTGGGAGCTGACTGATGAAGGGAAGCATATCTGCCAAGCTGGAAGCCATGAAGCTCTTATTTTTAATTCTGTGCCTGAAGCTGGTATTCCTCAAGCTGATTTAATGAAGAGTGTTCCAAACGCTAAGGTAGGTTTCAGTAAAGCGATGTCCAAAGGTTGGATATCCTTGGACAAAGCAAGCGGCTTAGTTCAACGTAAGGTGCCGAATATATCTGACGAAGTGCAGGGTCATTTGAAGTTGATATCGTCCAATGATTTCGAAAATGTAGCTCTTCCTTTTAAACAGGATTACAAAAAAAGGAAGCTTGTGCAGGAAATAACTATCAAAACATTTATATTGAAAAGAGGTCCTAATTTTACCACCACCATAACTAAGCCTGAAACTGATCTTACTACAGAGATGATTGCCACTGGGTCATGGAAAGACAAAACTTTCAAACCGTATAACTTTGAAGCAACAGGGATACTTCCAAATAGCGGTCATTTACATCCTCTTCTTAAAGTGCGCACCGAATTCAGGCAAATATTCTTAGAAATGGGATTCACCGAAATGCCAACAAACAACTTCATAGAGAGTTCATTCTGGAATTTCGATGCCCTCTTCCAGCCCCAGCAACATCCTGCTCGCGATGCTCACGATACCTTCTTCCTTCTGGATCCAAAATTGACGGACGAATCAAAGTTCCCGCCAGACTATTTGGAAAGAGTCAAAACTGTACATAGTAAAGGAGGTTACAGATCTCAAGGATATCGCTACGACTGGTCAGTCAAGGAAGCCCAGAAAAATCTTCTAAGAACACACACCACTGCTAATAGTGCGCGTATGCTGTATAAGTTGGCTCAGGAAAAAGAATTCAAGCCATCAAAATTCTTCAGTATTGACAGAGTCTTCAGAAATGAAACACTTGATGCTACACATTTGGCAGAATTTCATCAGATAGAAGGTGTTATAGCTGACTATGATCTGTCTCTGGGAAACTTGATTGGTGTCTTGTACGAGTTCTTCAAGAAGTTGGGTATAACTCAATTGAAGTTCAAGCCAGCTTATAACCCTTACACGGAGCCGAGTATGGAAATTTTCTGTTATCATTCTGGATTGGGTAAGTGGATTGAAGTAGGGAATTCGGGCGTTTTCCGCCCAGAAATGTTATTGCCAATGGGCCTGCCAGAGAAAGTCAACGTAATTGCATGGGGTTTGTCTTTAGAAAGACCAACAATGATCAAATACGGATTGAATAATATCAGAGAACTCGTTGGTCCTAAAGTCAACTTGCAAATGGTACATGATAATGCTATTTGTAGATTGGAAAAGTAACAAATAAATTTATTGAAGATTGAACTCTGCAGTTTTTTATTATATCTTTTAATTATATCCTAAGGGTTGTGTGCTGGAGACGACCCAAAGTCCTAACCCTAATAAAGGCAATTATTCTATTTAATTTGCAATGTTAAATAGATAATTTCATATAAAGATATAGTGCGAAGATATTCAATTTTTGTTCTATCTGTAAGCAGTGCATTATACTATTATAATGTGGAATTATTCGTTAGTTGGAGTATAACTTCTTAATCCAGTATCCAGTTTTGTAGTGATTATTGTAATACACCACAGAGGAGAAACTTTTCTTCTCTGTGAATACACTCAATATTGTAAGTAGGCCTACATTATAGAAAATAATTTCTGACACAGTGTCTGATGAGATATATATATATAATATATATATATATTATTAATTTACTCAAAATTTTTTATTTCTAAATTTTGATAAATGACTGGTCTAAATTTTCATGTTTTCATTATACAGATAAATATAATTTCCAATAATTCATATTTTTAATAGCAATTCCACCATACTCAAATTACGTTATGAGTCCTTATGAGGTTTACCAGTAAAGGTCAACCCGCAAGTCCCGCATAGGCAGCGTTTGACCAGCCAACGCCGGAATTCCTGTGGAGTTCTGCCGTAAACGTCCTCTCCAATTATAGATCTATGCTGGTAACTCTTTCCAGTTTAACGCAATGGGGACATGGTGATTGAACTACCTACATAGTTTATTATTGTATGAGGTTACTTGCCAAGTGCTAATGGGTGGTCACTAACAAATGATAGATGAAAATTAATGTCCGCCGTCATCGTCACAGAACATACGTCTTGTGAATAAAGTGGGGTTTCCAATACACAACCCGGCTCGCCGGCAGGAGCCAACACAGCTCTTGTTTAAGCTCAAGAACACACAAATCTTCGATTGGCTGTCGTTAGTAAAGATATTCAGAGGTCTCTGAAGAAATAATGATTAGTGCATTACACTCTGATTACTGGATGTTATTTAGTGTTCTGCGGCGTCACTTGGTTGTGGAAGCTAGCTTATGGTTGAGATGATATGATCAACGTGCTAAACACACGTCACCTCTAACCTGATTGATGATTCTTCACCTCTACTGTATAGTGGAATGAATATGAATCTTGCAACCAGCTGGTAGGCCTTCATGGGCTTTTGAGCCATTGCCAAACAAACAAATCTTGAGACAAAACACAAGTTGTGATTGGCTGCGGCCGACCGTCGTGTCGTGTATTAGAAAGCATACAATGTTTATTGATTTCCGTATTGGACTCGGAGGAGTGTGCGTGTATGAGTTGTTTCTCAGCATACGCTGGGACGCACTCATACACGCGCACGACGAGCCACGATTCAAAATGCAGCACGAATTTTTGACCAGCGTATGCTGAGAAACAACTCATACACGCACACTCCTCTGAGTCCAATACGGAAATCAATATGATGGGACATACAAGGTATGATGGGACATGGAGGACCCAGAACATATACTGAAATCATAGGAGATTATAGCCTATTTTAGGCTTAAGAGCTCGACTATAAGTGTGTTGACAGTGGACTTGATCCAGATCCATTCATTCATTATCGAACATGTCTCATTGGGCTTCCAAAATCGCAAACGTCCAGTTCACCGTTGCAATTCCCATCTTTACTCTTAATAATTTTTTTATGCTGCTCAACATGCTGCATTGGGCGTTCACCGTTGCAATTCCCATCTTTACTCTTAATAATTTTTTTATGCTGCTCAATATGCTGCATTGGGCGAACGCTAGTGTACAGCACTCAAAAATCGTTCAAATGTGGACATAAGATTTAATTTCAACATTGAATTTCAATTTGCAATTTTACTCATACAGCTGCTCGCTGCGCTTGGTGGCAATACTGAAGGAGTGTTCGAAATATTTAGTCACCAAAACTGGTAAAGCATCCACGGTAGCCATGTGAGACATTGTTCTTAGGGGTATGAGGAAAAGTTGAAATAACAAATTAACCAAATAGAATAAAAAGGCATAATATACTGAATTAATTGAAATTTTTATAGGAAATATCCCGGCCTATCAGATGTAAAATCAAGTATTGTGTTACACAGTTGAAAGGTTTACTAGAGGAATAAATTCATAGCATTAACTTACTTTCATACGAGTATACAATGTATATTCTTGTTTTATAGAAATTCTTAATATTTTTTAAAAACTTACCACAGGTCCCTTCAAAACGAGTCAGACTTGGTGTCAATCAAGTCATTCAAGTTCCAATATCAATTTGTTTCGATTCATTAAATTGGTGAGAATTGAAGCATGTACAGTCTTTTCAAGCAAAGAAGACATTTTGGCAAGATGGGAAAATGACTTCAGCTCGGTAAATATTGGTTAAAAAATTATAAATTTAGTCTCAAATTGTAGGAACAATTTCAAGGCTTGTCATTTATAATTTTTGAACCAATATTGACCGAGCTGAGGTCATCTTGCCAGAATGTATTCTTTGCTTAGACTGAAAATACCAATTAATTTTCTAAGAAAACCAGAAGATTTCAAGATTTAAATAAATCCTTTTTAATTATTTTTCTAACTCACTAACAAGTAACAAAATATAGCAAGAGAATTAATAATTGAACCTTTCAGTAATAGTTCGAACTCTGTAAATACTGTCTCTAGAGCCCGGTTGATAGATGAGCGAATTCAAACATATACCGTCGTTTACAACTATGATACAACTTTAACATTTTTGAATTTTGTTAGTTTTTTTAGATTTTCAAAGGCTTTTGCTTTTGTAAACTTTTGTGGCTTATCCTTATTTTTACGCTCTTTCTGATCCTCTCTCATTTTCTTAACTTTCTGGAATTTCTTCTTTTTTCTTCTCTCACGCTTTCTGTCTGTCGCCGTTCGTTCTTCTTTGCTCATAAGCTCACGTTTCTTTTTACCTAAAAAATAAAAAAACCATTAGAAAAGAGCATTACATGCTCGAATATCGCTAAAACCTCACTGGGATTTTCAGTTGATATCACAGAAATGATAATCATTAAGATAATAGGAAAACAAAAATATACTCCTAGCACCTGATTGTTTTTAATATTTACAAATCCACAAAAACAATGGGGATGTTTGATATGTTCATCAAACTGTTTAATCAGAACTGTCATACAAATAACATCAAGGATCGCAAATGAAAAAATATCATTTTTCATAAATCAAGATTTCTGAGATTAATATACGAATTTCTGAATGCTACTTATAACAATCAAAAATACCAGGTAATAAATTAAAAATACCGAAGAACATTAGTTCACAGACAAAAGTAGCACAATATCTCCTTATAGTGATATCAAAATGAATAGATAATCTGAGGCTCAATCATAAGCCATGAGATAGTTTGAAAAATGGACGACATAGAATCTACATAGTAACTGGAATTTTTGTGAAATGAAAATCAAATGCACCCCCTATATGGCAATCCATTCATTCCATTTTTATATGTAATACTTTTATAAAATGAAGATGTGTGGACACTCACCAAGCACTTCCTCAGGAGCTAAGAGATTAGCATCAGTTGCTGTTACAGGAGCCACTTCTTCCATAGTAATGGCTGGTAAATTATTTACAATTTTAACGTCAGGAGCAGCCTGAAAATAAGAAAAAAACATTGGATGAAATGTATTCCCGTTTTTTGACCCATCAATTTTTAATTTCTCCAAGTAGGTAATACATTTTATGGGCAATGACAAGCACAAGATCGTGAGGATCGAATCAAAACTCAACCATTGTTGGTATTATAATACAGAATACTATCATGAATAATTCATTTTAAAAATGAAAATGTTTTTAAATGACAAATTCAAGTTGCGTTTATGACACACAATCAGATCTCCCACCTTGAAATCAACTGTAAATTTGTAAATATCAACTGTACTGTATATTTTCTTACAACTGAAAAACTGCAAGATCAACTAAACTGATGAAATGAATTATTTTCTCAAGCTCTCATCACTAGCTTGTTAGGTCTTGGAAGCTTAGTCTAGATTATTTATGTGGAATGGAGCAAAGAAGATTATCCCCTTTTTTCATGAGGGTAATGCTCACATGTGCGTGGCTAATAAGAGGGATGATGAGAGATGACAACTGCTTTGTAGATAGTCGGGGCAGCGTCTTTACGTCTCCTCCAAAAGACAGGATGGCCGTATCTCTGTGATTACGCTGTGGTCGTTCTTCGATCTGAGCCTCAAGCCTTTGATTATGAGACCGACGCATTATTAGTTACTCCAACGAGCCACTCAAGTCTGATCAGCTAATAAAACTCTTCGTTAAAGTATACCAATATGCAAACATTTAAAAGTCTTGTCATTGAGTAGCAGTGTCTGTTGGAAAAATCTAATCAAGGTATAGTCTGTCCAAGCAAAGAAGACCCTCTGGCAAGATGGGAGAATGATTCAAGCTTGGTCAATATTGGTTCAAAAATTATGAATTTGATCTCAAATTGTAGGAAACAATTTGATCTACTATTAACACCACATTCATAATTCTTGAACAAATATTCACCAAACTAGAGTCATTTTCCCATCTTGACAGATGGTCTTCTTTGCTTGGACAAATTCTATTCTATTCTGAGAAAATATTCAGCTGAACTCAATATATAGGCTATTTTTATTATGTACTACCGAACTTAATATTTTGTATTTCTTTACAATTGAATCGAATACTTACAGGTAATGGAGTATAATGATAGTTCGATAATGCATCGAGTTTTGAAAACAATGAGACCATCATTGACTTTATTTTCTTATGTTCGGGAGGTTCTTCTGGTTCTTTGAACTCGGGCGTTCCCAGGCCCACTGATGCTGCAGCATCTCTCTGTTTTATGAATTCCTGGAACAAGCATTCACTTCCATATAGCCTACAGTAAAGAACCAGTCAAGATTATCACAGAGATTAACATTCAGAATAAATTTATAACTTATACCCAACGATTCTCATAATTCTATCAATGGATTGGGTGAATTTTTTAAATATGATAAACTAAAAAAAATCTTGGAACATGAATAATGGAAGGTACAGTTCAGTGGAGAAATGTAGAAGTAGATGAGATTTACTTTATCAAGAGTAAGAAGAATACATCATTAGAGTAGAAAATAACACAAACAGCAGAATGGAAGGTTCACAAAAATAACGATTTTTTGACAAAGTTTTCACATAAGTTAACAGAATTTACCAACCTTCTCATATATCTCCGCTAGAGATTCTTTACTTTTCTCTTGATCGAGCACCAATCTTTTCTTAAATTCGCTAATATTTTCAACAGGTTTCACTTTCCTCTCCACATCATCCCAAGCTTTGTCTTTTATCCTACGAACGATGATATCTTCCAGCCTCTCAGTTGTAGCTTCAGTCATTATAGGAGCTAGAAAACGATGATTTCAACGTGAGATATGAATAACTGAACTTTTTTGATAAGCACGACAAAAATGTGACATTGAACGAAGATAATCAAATGGCAAAATAATTCGATAAAAAACATGTTCATTTTCAAGATATAACTTTGAATGAATTTCTTGCTTAATACGCAGATTATTATCATTTATATATTATTAGAATTTTATCTTTAACAAGTATCTTCGGTGAAGAATTTATCAATAATAGCAATTACGAATACTGCCATTCTTTTTTATCAACTCGACCTGAGTTTTCAGAATCCTACCATAATCCTTATATCATTCAATAGTCATTCAATAATCTTATATCATTCAATAGAGCAAATAATTATGAGAGGGTGATGATTTAAATAGACCAACTCTCACACAAAGTAATCTGTTGGTACATTGTAGCCTACTTTTGTAATCTGTTACATGACGTTGTAATCTGTTAGTACATTGTACTTTTTTGTATTGTGGCACTCGTTCAGTGAGAAATCATTTATCTACATCATTATTGTTGAAAAATATTGAAGAATCTAATTACCTGGTTTCGCCGTCATATCAAACTCCAAAACTTCTTCTAAAAGTGAGTTTTGTGGACGACTGTCAGCGGAGATTTCACCTTTCATTTGCCATGGCTTGTCAGATAAGGCCTTTTCTTCCATCTCTTTAATTTTCTTCTTCAAACGTTCCTCTCTCAGTTCCAATGTGGATTTGGGTTTGGTTGGATCAGACTTTTCCAGTGCACCACCATCAGTATCAGAATCTGTCTCCATTCTTTCTTCACCTTCCTCTTCCTCGTCTTCATATTCATCATTTTCTGATTCGTTGTCACTGTTTTCCATTCCAAGTCTCATTTTCTCAGCAACTTTATCATTTTCATCATTATAATCTTCTTCATCGTCATCTTCTTCTTCATCATCATCATCGTTATCTTTACCAATTCTACCAGTTTTCTTGTCACCATCATCTTCAAGTGAGCCTTCTTGAGCATCATCAGAGCCATCTTTTCCTTCTTTTTCTTTGTCATCAAAACCTTTGGCATCATTTATGCGAGTGGAGGATCCTCGAGGATCAGCGAAAAAATCTTTGTATCTCAGTTTCTTCTCGTCTCCATCCTGAGAACAGATATTTACAAAAATTAATTATCCTTTATTAGAATGCTAGATTATGCATTTTCCCTGTAATAAATACATCAAAAATAATTTACTAGCCATTACACGAATAAATTGATTATTTGAAAGTAAGATTACATTCATTACTTTCGTATAAATTGAGAAAGAAATACTTGAAGGAAATTAAGCAATCGAAAATGAACTTTTGAAAGTATAAATTGATTATAGATGTAGAATGGGAGGAATAAGAAAAACATCGGAAGTATAAAGGTAGGACATTGAAGCTCAGTGTCACAGAGAAGGTGCAGAGATTTACCTTCTCTGAATCAATACCAAGGAATCGTTTATGAAATTGTCCAGGCCTAGATCGAATTGAAATTTAACGCCGTATTTTTCATATGTAAAGCATTTATCAGATTTTATTATACGCATTTAATAAATTTAATAAATCACCAATAATCAAAATAATATAATTTGAAGGAATAATATTAGTATACTGTATTGAAAAAAAAATCATTAGGAATTTATTACCTCATCATCAGAAGGAATGTCATCAAAATAATCAACTTCATCTTCAGAGTCCTCGTTATCGTCAGCATTTTCACTTTTTTCGGCCGCTAATAGAAACTCTTCCATTTCCGATAGCTTGAAAAACTCATCGTCAACTATAGATGTTTTTTTATTATCTCTAGCATTGCCTGGAAAGAAGAAATGACAAAAAATGCTTTGTTTTATTCCATGCTAAATAATTGAGGTGCATATATTTTGAAGTGGAGGAATGAAATCTTAGATATTTTATTTATAAAAGTAATTAGGAGAGGAACAATAAGTCACTGAATTAATTTTTCTAGGAGAAAATTGCAAGTAATGATAGATCAGTAAAATGATGGATTGTTGAATTTTTATAGCTTACTAATGAAAATAAGATTAAAAATATATTATAATTTATTATAAGATTCAGATAACGGGAAAAAGATTTAAAAAGATATTTAATAATTTAATAATAAAAAAATTTCACACAACTAAATAATTATCCATTATGAGATAAATTCAACATAATCTACACATTATCTCATGACTTCTATACTTAACGCCTCATACTCAAGGGAAGATGAAAAAAAAATTCTATAGTCTTGGGCTGCTGGTGAAACTTACTAAATAAAGTGAAGAAGTGAAATAAGTACCTATAGCTGTCGCAAAAAAGTTTGGCGCTTTCCTCACTCATGTAACCTACTAACAGGTGATGTAAAGAATATATTGGTATTGTCTCTTTTGATAGGAATAAATCATCGAGTAATAGCTAAAGGATAACTCTAATTGAACAGCATTGATATTATTTCATTTTGGTAGTTGAGAACATGCAAATATACAAAAAGGAATAAATATTTTGAGCTACATGATAACTCTACTATACCGTCTGAATCAGAGTTTTTTGGCTTCTTCTTACTCCTTTTTGAACTCTCGTTTGACTCTTCGTCAGAAGTGGATAGGATGGCACTTTCATCCCCATCGTCTTCAGAATTACTCTGCTCATCTTCAACATCTTCTAAAGGTTTACTCGGCTCTACAATCTTTCTTGTGGGAAAAATAATTTTACTTTCATTATTTTTCAACCTAGTAAGATTGGTAGAAAAACTTCTAGAATAATCAGAATTTAGTAGTTCGATTTCTTGCCAAATTTGTTCCTCATCGAAGTTCTCTATCAAAAGTTTTGGTAACGCATTTTTCCCAATTTTTCCATCTTCGGTGGATTTTACAACATCATAGAAGTTTTTCAACAAGTTTCTTATATCTTTTTCACTATTTTCGCTTATCTCTTGATTGACACCCCTGGAAAAAAATCGACTGATGAGCTCAATAATAAACTAGGAAAATTGAAAACTGGAATAAGAAAACTTATAAGTTGACACAAAATCAGTTTATTAGATTTGGCTACAATCAAGATATGGATATTTTTCTCTTTAGGTTGAAGAAATGAGTTGCAAATGGAAAGTTAATAAGTAATGATTATTTCTCATCAGTGTTGGCCGAAGCCGAATTGGAGGATATTTAAATATAAATAGTACTAATAAATAGATTATAAGTAGTTTGTTTTTCATCCATCTTTTCCCATTAATAAATGAATTAAAAGAAGATGAAAACTTCATAGTGAAATTACTAATAATTAGTAATTATTACCAAGTAATTTTATTACAAAGTTTTTATCTTCTTTTAATTATAGAAAGAAAAAACTTTGTAGTAAAATTAATAATCAATAAGTAATTTCACTACAAAGTTTTCATTTTCTTTTAATTATAAGTACTTATCTACTAGTGAATTATACAGAGTGCTACAGGAGGAATGTGCAATACTTCTCAGGCTGATTCCTTACACCAAGTAGACCAAAAAGTTTCATGGGACCAACCCCCAAAAACGCTTTGTTACTGAGATAACAATGGCGGAAAATTAAGATTTTTCAAAATATATTAATTTTTCTTATTTTTTAGAGGCTTTAGTGAGGTTCTAAAATAAGCAATTCCTATGTAAAATTAGCTGAGGAATTCAATGAAACCAGTTCCAAGTTTGTAACTTCAACGGTTATTGAGATAATTGGAAAAATATGCTAGAAAACGCCATTTTTCAACAATAAGGGTTATAACTGGATAAGGAATCATAAAATTGTATTTTTCATTAATGGAAGTTGAAGAGAGTCGGATTCTAAAGAAAAAGTTAAATGGCGGCGATTGTGTAGATCTTACCCAAATCTCAGAAATGGCGATCAAAAATCGCAAAATTGATAAAACATAGCACAAGTGATGAATTTGTGTTTGGTAGCGATTTTGCGTTTTTTGATCGCTATTTCTGAGATTTGGGTAGGATATACACAATCGCCGCCATTCAACTTTTTCTTTAGAATCCGACTCTCAAGTGATGAATTTGTGTTTAGTGGTGATTTTGCGTTTTTGGGGGTTGGGGTCATGGAACTTTTTTGTCTACTTGGTGTAAGGAATCAGCCAATCAGTCAATCTGTTCGTTCCGGGCCCGGTCTGCACGAAAGAGACTGAATATTGTATAATCATGTGGCCATTGGTGTGAAGAGCTCCATAATAGTTTGTTGAGATAAATTTTTGCCAAAATTTTGAATTACGGTGCGAGTTCTAGACAAACATGAACTATTTCACTTGTTTTTCCTTTTTTTTGTAATAGAAATATTAAAATAAATGACTTTTCTAACATATAAAATAACTTAGTTTCTTCATTTCTGATTTTGCTCTAAAAGCTCTTGAATGTTAAAAATTAAAAATAATTTAATAAAGAACTTTTTCAGATTGTTTTCGTCCTTCAAGATGTCATTGAACAAGATTAACCAGTGTCACAGACGCCCAACACCTTGAGTTTTCTTATCAAGACTTTATGGCTGATAGTGTCAAAAGCCTTTGATAGATCTGTGTAGATAACATCAGTACGTCGCTCATTATCCATAATTTGAGATAATTCATTAACGAAGACCATAAGATTAGTGTGGTGTGTTTGGTTGTTCAGTGAAACGGTTGCTAGGTGATTGTGATGTTGAGTCACAAACACTATGGACTGCTTTCGGATGGGTGACTAGATTGTGACCAAGGCTACCCTTATGGGTAGCTCCCCACAACAAAAGCCATTATCCATGTAAGATTAGAAACAGTGGAGCGACGAGGTGAAAATTCATCAGGGTGTCTAGCAATTTGCATGAATGAAATTCAAGACTTTTTCCCGACTTTTTTCAAGACAAAGTTGGAGTTTCTCAATAAGTTTTTAAACGTTGCAACTCGTTATATAGCATATGATTCTATCATCTAATGATTTTATGTCTAAAAAAATACCACCCTATGTCTTAAAATAGGGTATATTTTAATATATACGAAAAAAACATACTAATAACATTTTTATGTTCATATACAGGATGATTCAGGAGGAATGTGCAATACTTCTCAGGGAGATTCATTACACTAAGTAGACAAAAAAGTTCCATGGGACCAACCACCAAAAACGCTTTCTTACCGAAATAACAATGACAAAAATTGAGATTTTTCAAAAAATATCAATTTTTCTAATTTTTAAGAGGTTTTACTGAGGTTCTAAAATAAGCAATTCCTATGTAGAATTAGCTAAAGTTTCTAACTTTAACGTTTACTGAGATAATTGAAAAATATGCTAGAAAACGCCATTTTTCAACAATAGGGGTTACAACTGGATAAGGAATTATAAATTTGTATTTTTATAAATGGAAGTTGAAGAGAGTCGGATTTTAAAGAAAAAGTTAAGTGGCAGCGATTGTGTAAATCTTACACAAATCTCAGAAATAGCGATCAAAAATCGCAAAATCGCTACTAAACACAAAATTATAACTTGTGCTGTTTTGTCAATTATGCGATTTTTGATCGCTATTTCTGAGATTTGGGTAAGATTTACACAATCGCTGTCATTTAACTTTTTCTTTAGAATCCGACTCTCTTCAATTTTCATTAATAAAAAATACAAATTTATAATTCCTTATTCAGTTATAACCCTTATTGTTGAAAAATTGTGTTTTTAGCATATTTTGTACATTATCTTGATAACCGATAAAGTTACAAACTTCAAAATGGTTTCATTGGATTCCTCAGCTAATTTTACATAGGAATTGCTTATTTTAGAACCTCAGTATAAAGCCTCTAGAAAATTAATATTTTCTGGAAAATCTCAATTTTCCGCCATTGTTATCTCGGTAAAAAAGCGTTTTTGGGGGTTGGTCCCATGAGACTTTTTTGTCCACTTGGTGTGAGGAATCAGCCTGAGAAGTATTACACATTCCTCCTGAAACATCCTGTATAGTACGGTGCAATTAGACTCGAACCTCAACATCCAAAGAGAAAGGACGATTCCTACGCCAACTTGTTCTATAGGCTACAAAAATTATGTCTCAAGTGTCAAATTGAAGAGAAATGAATTTTGCCGAGAGGGATTTTGAAATTCGGATGCAAGTGATTCCATTTTTAAGTTACAAACTTTCAAAGTAACGGGATAATTCCTGTGAAAAAATTATGGAGTTTAAAAAAAATGTAACTTGTAAACGGTTGACGATACAGAGTTGTAATTGGTCTCTATCTCATCCAAATTTTATTCTCTGGAAAACCCATTCATGAAACTTTTTCATCCGACGCTTGGTTTGGCACCAATTCACGAAAAACCGAACTTTTGAATCTTTCAACCACCCCCCCTCACCACCAAAACCCGACGCTCAACAAAAAGGGTGTAACTTTTTACCAAACAATAAGGGGGTTGTAACTTATAGAACAAGTTTGCGTAGGAATAGTTCTTTCTCTTTGGATGTTGTTGTTAAGCCTCCTTTTTTCACTAATTACACCGTACACACTTATATGGTTTAGCACTAGCTAGGGAAATATCGAAGAAACAAAGTGGAAGCACTGAACCGTCCCCTCCCCACTACGTTCGCTCTAGTGTCTGGCCATCAATGTCAAAAATATCGGATATCGGTTCATTTAAAAAATATTGATGTTTGATACCAAACCCGATTGTTCAGGCCCGCCCAATATAGTACGGGGGCAAGTGTTACAAAAAAGGCTTCCCGTAAGCCTATCGAGTAAAGAACTTTGGAAGTGGTATCAATCTCTTCGTTTTGACCTGGAGAAAAAAAAAATCGGTGGTCATAAGCTCTCCGAGGGGTGCGTCACCTGTAATTCAAGATGGCGTCCGAGAATTTCAGAGTTTCACTATTTCGGCCATAACTCAGCCATTTTTTGAAATATCCCTTCAATTTTTCTCTCAAATTGTTTTTCGTTATATTGTTAACCATTTGATATTTTTTGGAGATATTTCAAGTTTTCTTCTCTCAAAATGTTCTTCATGAACAGTTCTACGATATTTATACAAGAGAAATGTGTCCAAGACCCATAATAGATAAGTTCAGATTGTTTTAAAGATGAGAAAAATTCTATAACATGCCAAATCTTACGTTAACTCTAATAAATTCATTGTCCAACTAGAAAAATCAAATGTGAGAAATGCATTGAATAGAGAAATGTTTCAGCTTTCTAATGATATATTTAGAAAGCTTGTTGGTACGCTAATGATGTATATAGCTTCAGCAATAATGGTCAACAATAAAACGAAAATCGGCATTAAATGGTCGCCATCTTTTGTTTTCTTGAGATGACAAGCATTTTTTAGTTCATAATTATAGATTTTCTGAATATAAAGAGAAAAAGGAAGAGATTGATACCATTTTCAAGTCTCTAACATCAAGGAGACATGAAGGAAAATAGTTTTTATATAACATGTTAGTTGCCTTACCACGTGCAAGCCCCTCTTTGGGTCTCGCTGTACCCTTCATCGAGGCAGCGAAAGCGTTCATAATCACATGGTTATGGAGCTAAAAAATAGATCTACAACTTATAGATTTAACATTTTTGTCTATCTGATGCATGAAAAAAACTAGAGAGAAAAACAAAAATTCTTAAAGTAAATTCGATAATTTTCCATATTAGAAAATTTATAACTTATTTATATGTTTTGGGAGATGTTTTGTATAGCACCTCTAGAAAATTTTATAAGAAACAATTTGAGAGAAAAATTGAAAGGATATCTTAAAAAAATGGCTGAGTTATGGCCGAAACAGTGAAACTCTGAAATTCTTGGACGCCATTTTGAATTACAGGTGACGCACCCCTCGGAGAGCTTATGACCACCGATATTCTTTTTCTCCAGGTCAAAACGAAGAGATTGATACCACTTCCAAAGTTCTTTACTCGAAACGCCCACGGAATGACACTTACTCCCGTACTAATATGAAAATAACTCAATATGGAAAAAATGAACAACTTTTATAATCTATGAATTTTCCCGACTTGACTTCAAATTCCAGACTAATTCCCGACTTTTCCCGACCATATTTCATTTCCAGACTAATTCCCGACTATCCCGATTTTCCCGACTGCTAGACACCCTGTTCATGCTGCTAACGTGCAATAATTCTCTGACCCTGATTCTTATGAATAATAGAATATATATTACTTGTTCAAGAAATGTTAAAAAACAATTTAAAATGGAAATTGGTCTGCAATTTTTAATATCACCTCTATTCCCAGTTTTGAAAACAAGAGTAATCCTTGCAATTTTACATTTATGGGAACTTTATCTGATCTTGAAGATGAATTGAAAAGAAATTTTAACGGCCTCAACACAACTTGTATGGCCTACTTGAATTTTTCTGTCGGAGAAACAGAGTGTGTCAGAGAGCCGCTTAGCCTTAAACTGTTGGTAGGCAGTAATTCTTTTAAGAAAATCATTCACCTTGTCAATCAAGTAGCAATGATAATGTTTAAAGGTGTTTCTAACTCAGTTCAATTTAATTTAAGAAAAGCTTCGAGTGAGCTCCTTGAAAAGGCATACTATCACATCTAGTGATTATGGATCGGGAATATTCCCAGTGGGAAGAAACTTATGATTTGAGAATATTTTCCGGGCCAAGAAATTTTGGGAATTAATAAAATTGCTTCAAAATAATTGAATTGATCAATCTGTGTAACTTTTCACGTTATTAAGTGCTCCAAAATGATTGGAATTTATTCATCTCAGCCACTTTTCACATTATTTGCAGTAAATCATCCTTGTAATGTCAATTTTTGCTCACTTTGATGTAGGTACTGGCAAACAATACTCCACGTCCACGCACAAACAGAACTCAACTTGCTCTCTCTCAGACACTCACTTTCTTTCTTATCCTACCCTTGAAAAGAAAGACTTTTGAGAGAAAGAAATGTGATTAGCGGGAAAAAACAAATTAATTTCAATTTTCAAAATTAATAATATTAGCTAAATTGGTGTAACATGTTATTTGCAAGTAGAAACTTCTTACACATAAATATAATTTAGATACATACTACATAATAATGTATTTAAATTATATTGATAATGAGGTAAATTGGAAAGAAAAATGAAATTAGGTAAGAGAAAACAAATGTTGTTAGATCCACAAAGTGAATCATGAAAAAATCACAAAAAATCCACTTTGTGGATCTGACAACATTTGTTTTCTCTTACCTAAATTGTGGATAAGTTCCACAACATCTCTGATCAAAGTGTAAAAATGAAATTAAAATGGAATGACATTTGAGAGAAATTCAATATTCAATGGAGAATATTTCAGCCCCTGGAGAATTTAATTATCTTTCCAATGGCATAAAGAAAGTGAAATTCTGTTCATAAATAACGGGGCTATCTGCTCCAAGAGATTGATAAAAATTACATTGTTCTTATGGGGCATGATTCTGCCGTTCGGCAAATGGCCAACCACTACTGCCCACTCCCAAGTGTGTTCTTGTTTTAGTTTATTTTGTTGTATTTAATGATTTCTAATAATTGGATACCTATTCTATTCTTTGTTTAAAAAGTTAATAATTTTTGTGCAAAGAAATAGAATAAACTTACTTCTCAGCTCTCATGCAAAGTCGAGTTACACCCAAAATTTTTTGACTTATGTTTATAGTTTACCTGACTTTCAGTAATAGGCATTCATTAGTGAAGAAAAAACATATTCAACTTGTAAGAATAAATTATAGTAGGTAGAGTATTAGATAGATAGAAGTTGAATGATTGAAACACTTCAATTGAGTGCTCATTCCTCATACACGTTCCATAAAAATAATCAGTATATGAACTTAAATTACTGTTTGATTTCAACTGATTACAGTTTTCAAGTTATTAATTTTCATATGTTTTACATAAATATTTTGTATAACAGGTGGTTGAAACTTTGTGTAGCATAAGATGTCTTTTTTAGACATTTTAATGGAAAAATCATAACGTTCAGGGAATTTATGATTTTTGGGAATATTTCCCTTGACTTAAATTTCCTGGGAATATTTCCCCGATCTTAAATTCCCGGCAATTTTACATCACTGATCACGCCCAAATCTTCTTACATCCATTTTGAATGGAATGATGCAAAATACGACCACAAATTCAAAGCCTTACATGATGTACGTAAAGATACATATAGGCCTACCGCAAACTGAATACGGTACACTACCTGTGTTTAGGTACCTAAGTCGGTACGTAAAAGTTTCTGAACAGATGAAGCATTTTATTAAATGCACTATTCCTTATTTTACAGGATTGAATGATTTGATAATTTATGTGACAAGATAGTTTCGTCAATTCAGTTTAGTATGAGAAGATTCACAACGTGAACATAACCTAGTAAATTCCCATGTGCTCCAAAATGAAAATGAACATTACTCACGTGACATAATCCTCTGCATTCTTAGTCAGAAGTTCAAATTTTTGTAGAAATGGCCCAAAATTTGATTCCTTATCCATTTTGAATAAGTTTTAGAGAAAATTAATTCTTTAACTTGGATATTATCATTATAATAACAATTAACAATCGCTGATCTCAATTTGAACTTTGAGGTTATGTTATGGAGACAACAAAACATCTGTTTTCGCTTTTCCACTAGACTTGATTGATAAAAACTAGAGATGCCCTCGTTCACAGCTTTGGTCAAAGTACAATAAATTAATTATCAAATTATTCTTTATTTGATGATAGATTAAATTTAAATTTTCATTGAGTAATTTCAAATCTATATGTTATTCTATTACGTGAGGTGATTTGGTACGTGTTTAATTTTGATCGATCGTAGTCACTCTTATTTATTCTTGGTATCATTGAAATTGACGTTCGGTTGAAAAAAATAGAAAGCAGACAAAATTGAAGGTTAAGCCATTAAAGCCATAGCCCACAACATAACGCTAGAATTGTTACGTCGATGTTGATAATACTAGATTTTGAAAATAATTATTATTGGAGTTGTGTTGTAGATGATTTTGTATAATATATTTTGATGAATAATTGAGCTGTAATGGAAATTATTCAATAATATTAGATATCAGTCATTAAGTTAGACTTTGTTATCAGGCTAGTACTTCAAACAACACAAAATGTCTTTTCTTAGAGGTTCTACAAATTACGTTTGGTGTACAACTAGTGTTTTGGGGAAAGGAGCAACAGGAGCAGTTTTCCAAGGAATCAACAGAAATAATGGTGAGCCCGTTGCTGTTAAGACATTTAACCAACTCAGTCATATGAGACCACATGATGTTCAGGTCCGAGAGTTTGAGGTACTTAAAAAAGTTAAACATGAGAATATTGTGAAACTGCTAGCCATTGAAGAAGAGCAGGAGGGTAGAGGAAAGGTAATTGTAATGGAACTCTGCACAGGCGGTAGCCTTTTCAATATTTTGGACGATCCAGAAAATACGTATGGTCTTCAAGAAGAGGAATTTTTGCTTGTTCTGGAACATCTGAGTGCAGGTATGAAACATTTAAGAGACAATAATTTGGTCCACAGAGATCTTAAACCAGGAAACATCATGAAATTTATTAGTACCGACGGACTGACAATTTACAAACTCACAGATTTTGGTGCAGCTAGAGAATTGGAAGAAGATCAACAGTTCATGTCTCTGTATGGAACAGAAGAGTATCTACATCCTGACATGTATGAACGCGCAGTTCTGCGTAAACCTGTTGGAAAAACATTTGGTGCTACAGTCGATTTATGGTCCATCGGTGTTACTCTATATCATGTTGCGACAGGTAACTTGCCATTCCGTCCCTTTGGAGGAAGACGCAATAAGGAGACAATGTATTACATTACGACTAAAAAATCGTCTGGTGTGATATCTGGTATACAGACGTCTGAGAACGGGCCAATTGACTGGTGTAGAGATTTGCCAAAAAACTGCCAGCTTAGCGCGGGACTCAAAAAACTTGTAACCCCTCTTTTGGCTGGATTGCTGGAGGTTGATTCACAGAAGATCTGGACTTTCGATAAGTTCTTTACTGAGGTAACCAAGGCTTTGACTAGAAAGCCAGTCCACGTGTATCATATCAATAAAGCACAGAGTGTAAGAATTTATGTTCATCCAGATGATGTATACAGTGACTTCCAGATACTGGTTCACGAACAAACTGAAATCACGGCTGAGAACCAGATTATACTCTTCAAAGATACACATCTCAATGGCCTTGTTGGAGAAGGAAAACCCAGCCGAACATATCCACAAACAGAACTAGATTGTCCAATGCTGCTTTTCAGTAAAGAAAATAATAATGTTGTGATAGTCGCAGAATCTGAGTTACCCAAATTCCCATCATTCCCTAATAATGTGTCAGTGGAGAACGATGCTACATTAGCAAAAACCGCTTGTAGTGTTGGTCATGTTTGTAAAAGAAGAATCGAACGGTTATCGATGTGCAGTAAATTGACACACGACAGTGTTAGAATGTTCAACATAGTGGTTGGAGATGAGCTCACCAAGGTCATTTCCAAGTGCAATAACCTAAAGCAGCTGGCCAAAGAAGCTGAACGAATGGTTGATGCCGTTATGAGGGGACAGAGAACCGTTCATAATCTGCTTGGTGTCAAAAGTACTGCATCTTTCATAAATTGGAGGGTGAGTTTCATCAACACATTTTATTAATTTTGAATACATGATCCATGTACTTAATTTACTTTATTTTGTTGAAATATATATTGTTCTAAGATATAGAGATTGCCAGATTATAAATATTAATTATATTAGCCTACCTAGAATTGCTTTTCAATTAACTTTTTTGTATAGTGTTTCAATTATTGATGTTTTTCTCGAATTACAATGCCATCTTAATGTTCATGAACCACTTCTGGGTTCCAAAGAATTCCTGTTCACATTTGCTGATTTTTTTGAGCTGCTTATGCTCAAGAATTGTTAGCATGCTGTATAGCGCAAACAAATTCGCCAAGTTTGGACAGACTGATTGCAATAAATCGACGGTCTCGTTGCCTGGAAAAAGAATGAACAAATAGAATAGTAAAAACCAATAATTAAGTTTCAATACTGTTTTGGATTTTTGTTATTAGTATTGAAATGAAATAATGATAATTATTTCTTCAAGTTTAAAGGTAATAAAGGTATTTATTTAAATTTAAAGGTATTGAAATGAAATAATGATAAAATACGTTCATCAGTTCGAATGCTTCATTTGATACATTTATCATATTGTGTATCTTCTCGAATGGAAATGGAACTGTGGCCACACAGTTTGAATTTATACCTCATAAAGTTTAAGCAGAAGGATTTTGTAGCATACCATACCCTCACTAAAAATATGATTTTTTCATTTGTGGAGAATATTTTTAATGAAGAAGAATACAATTGTCATTGTCAAATTAAATTAATATCTAATAACAAATTATATTAAATTATAGAATTAAAAATAATTGTGTGTTTTATTTTAGGAAAAGATGGACGTGCTAACAAAAGAGTTGGTGAGCGGATTGTCGCTGGCGATTCAGCAGCTGTACACGCGCTACGTGTCTGAGCAGACGCTGGTGCGGGAGTGGGAGTCAACGACGCGCGACTGCGCATGCCCGCACAAGAGCCGCGCACCGGCCAGGGCTCGCATCCTCGTCGACCGGCTCAGGGACTCGTGGCAGCATCTGCTCAGGGACCGCGCCACGCGTAACCTCACCTTCAATGATGAACAGTTTCATGTCCTCGAAAAAATTAAGGTTGGTTGTATGTCACTTGTAATATTTGTATTCAAATATACCTAGTCATTCGTGATTTATCATATTATTTATTTGAACGGGTGCCTTTCATGATATAGTTGACACCTACTTGGCGGTTTGACAAATGCCTATTATTGAAGCTCAGTTCTATCAGGACAGTCTGAAAGCGGTCTGCAAGAACGAACCTGTTTATTTGAGGTTGCTCTCGAGGCGATATGCTCTTGCAAATCACATGCCGACTGTCCTAACAGGGCTGATCATGAATAATAGGCATTCTTCACCCCCCAGTTTCTTTGGCATCTGCTTCACCATAGTTCTCAAATGCCACTTATAATAACATGCATATGCATAAGAATAATATAAGCGCTCAGAAATAACTTTACTCATCTAAATGAGTAAATACTCATTTTTTCATAGCAAATACTTTTTTTCATACTTTCCCGGTTTATATTTCTCAATTGATCGCATCGCTTACAATTCAACTGGTGCTATTCTCTTTTAATATGCATACATTAACTTCTTTGATTGTCTTGTCACCTCTTAGTAGTATCGTGGCTACACTCATTGGAATGACGAAGAGCTCATAGCAGGCAATTTGATAATGATACAATAATAAATGTGCCTGATTTTGTAATGAAATCCATTTTAAACTTTGTATCAAATCTGAGTTGTTGTCTTGTACACTAATTTTTTATTTTAATGGTGTTGATTGCATTGTTTTGCAGGTTGCTGAAACTGGGAAGATCCTGAAGATGTCGCTGGAGCACGAAGTGGCGCCGTCTGTAACACAACTGTCTGACATGCTGGCCGATTGGTACAAGATGGCGCAAACTGTGTACCTGCAGGCGCGCATC
The DNA here is from genome assembly GCA_017141385.1 of Sogatella furcifera. Classification (NCBI taxonomy): domain Eukaryota; kingdom Metazoa; phylum Arthropoda; class Insecta; order Hemiptera; family Delphacidae; genus Sogatella; species Sogatella furcifera. The sequence goes on from CM029546.1 coordinate 41,493,105, forward strand.
CTCGACAAAGACGTCGACACGTTCGAGCGAAGGCTGGAGGCGTTTGTGGCTCGCGTGGTCGACAACGACCAGAGCTTCCACGACGAACTCGTCAATGTGAGCCGTGTAAAGGGTGCAGGACGCATTCGCGGACAGGAACTCAAATCATTCTTTCGCACCAGCATCAAGGACATTCTCAGCGGCCAGGATGAGATTTCTACCGTCATAAGTGAGAATACAGACCTCATCAGGCAGTTCAATAATTTGGCCAAAGGCTTGGCTGAAGAGAAGAGCGAACCGGAGAAGTGATGTCGATTTAGAAAAATGTTACTCACACCTTGCCAATCTGTCCCCAGTTTCAAATGTCTTTCCTATCAATTTCATTCTAAGGCTGTGAGTTGATGACTATCTTTCCATTTTATGAATAATTAGTATTAGCGATTGCATGAGTTGATGACTATCTTCCAATTTTCTAAATAAATAGTATTAGTGATTGCATTTATTGAAACTTTTTTGTAGGATCTCATTCATAAATTGTTATAACTAGTTGATATCAATTCTATTTAAAATTGAATTTGCAGCTTGATTTTATACTGTGATAACTGTCATTATATTTCAACCAAATAAATAAAAAACTGAATATATATTAGTTTAAGCTTATATTCATCAGAGTTCTATTAATTCCAATCAATCGATCCACACGCTGCTCAGTTGAATGTTTTTCGGTTGATATTTCATTATTGTTTCTAATTGCTTCAAGGAATCGAATTCCATGAACATAAGTAGGCTACTTTGATTCAGTTCATTATAACATGAATAATATGAATTATCTAATGTAATACTGGCGGCTCGTGCCCACGAAACAGGTGAAGTGCTGTAGTGCTGTACAATAAAAGATACGGGCACTTGTACTGCTTCGTGAGTTCGAGCCGCCAGTGTAATTCAAACGTCGTTATATTGCTTACATTGTTATCTTACTTGCATGTCAAAGACAGGAAGTAAGCTCTTTAGTGAAATAACTTGTTATCAATGTATTCTAAACCAAAGGATTTTCCCACTACTTTAATAATAGTAAGAAAGTTTATTGGATTTTTTTAAACTTTATATCATATAACTAGCTGACATTATACTGACTTCCCTTCTGTAAATCTCAATTCAAACATAATTCAACTTTGAAAAAGAAACTTGAATGTTTAATTTCAATCTTGCGAGACAATGACTATGCTATCTTATCTTTCGAGAATTTTTGGAGTTTCAATAAGTATTTAGTTAAGTATTCTAATCAACTGATATTCTCGCTAAATTTATAAATTCTGCTACCTTTATGTCACAATAACGTGCATTATGCCATCAAGTGTATTTAATAGATGTTAGGTCTTGTATGTACAGATTTTATATCACTGTGAAACAGCCAGTAAATTATGAATAACTATTGTATTTTTGTTGAAAATAGAAGATCCAGTAAAGATTCTAGGGGAGAATATACAGAAATGTATTTCAATAGAATAAATTTATAAAAAGATAGATTTGATAAGCTTCTATAATTATCATTTATAAAAATAAATTTGTTTTAGGATTATTACGAGATTTATTTGCATATTACTGTATTATTTTTATTCGGTTCTCCTAGATAACATGCGATGGATTCGTTTATTGGTCTGGCTTATTAACGTACAATTTTTAGTACTATGATATTGTGATAGACATGGTTTAGTGATCGAAGGTAATTGATATTCATCATTACACTAATTTTCTCAATAGTACAACACCTTAGCTTATAAATTATTTTTGATTATATATAGACTTAATTATATTAGTTGAATCTTTACCTTATTATTTACTGTCGATGTGCATTAATTATACCATCATGAACGGGAATGACTCTAAGAGGTCGCTCTCTTTCTACTTATAAACTATAATTTAATGCGTGCATTTTTCTTTTATATCCAAATTTTGCTACTTCTTATTTATGTATATTATCGAGATTGAATCACTTTAAAATGGAGTGTAATATAAGTCATATGTAATTTATAGTTTATGGCATTTTGCTTGTTTTCAGCGATAGAGAATTTGATAAATAGTTCTTCAGTTTGTACCGTCAGAACAGCAATAGTTGATGAGAGCTTAGGCTATTATTTTTATGTGACTGCTCATTTTATTGTAATTCACCATTATGTTTATTATTGACAAAGTAAATAAATATTTGCAAAAAATGGCTTCTCATTCATGTACCTTATGATTGTTTTCAAAAAAAATCTTTTACTTAATGCTATGAACAACGCCGTAATGAAATGTCCAGGAAAAGGCCCTTGGACACACACCGGGTTGGATAACAATAATGAAAGTTGAAAACAGATCGGTTTCTGGTTGGTAAAATGAAAGCATAGTTTACCTTTTCTAGTAATTTTAATTGAAAACTGTGAAATAATCAATACAATGGGAAATTGGAGTCTACTGTCCTGGTCCAATCATGTAAGCCACCTTTGATATCTTTTATTTCAACGTCCAAGTCTGCACACATTGACTGCAACAGTTTCACCGCTTTCTGAGAATCGTTCCCTCGCCGACAGATAATGAATACTGAAAAAAGAAAGTCAACGATCATAATCTGCACCATTCTTTCTTGGAATCAGTAACAATGACGGGACTAATTTCACCAAAATTTAAATTTACAGACAATTTCCTAGACAGTTTTAGGAATTCCAGCCGCCCAGTTGTTCCAAATTTTATCACTCACTTTTCGAAAAAAATCATTCTGTTTGAACTGGATAAACAATCTATTACAAAAAAATAAGTTGAATAATTTTTATTGGTTAATTTTTCTGTGATTTGATAGTTCATTAATGTGCATTTTTACTGGTACCGGTGATGTATAATTTCCCATGGAACAAGGACAAAATTGCTCACGCTATTTTCCAGTCAATCTGCATTATCACTAAAAAATTGAAATGAATGTCTATTAACTTTATGAAATGAAATTATAAGCTACGTTATAATTATAATCATTATTATATATTATATATATTAATTATTATTATATACGTTATAATTTAAATAATAATTATAAGCTACGTTACTTTCACTTCAACAAGAATACTCACGATTTTATTGCTTGTCGGTCGCGTTTCGGGGCACTAAGTCACATCTTCAATATGCAAGGAGTATCATGGATACTGAAGTAAATGTAATATTTTGGTTTGTGTGGAAGACAGAGGTAAGGGAGAACGGTTGATGAAGTAAATAACGTGAGTTAACTTATAATTTTCATCAAAAGTTCAAGAAAATAAGAAATTGAAATTAAATTGCATATCTTGAAATAAAAATATAGCCTTTCTCTACATTACACAATAGTCTACAATTCCATACATAACTGTATTAATATTATGTAATGTTGAAATTTTCAACATTCAGGTCTCGCCATCTCTTCAAATAAAAAATTAATTTCAATTACAGTTTGAAACTCACCTGGAATGCTATGGTTTTCTGCCTTCGATTTGATTTCTTCCTTAATCTCATCAACATGACAAGGCTTTTCCATTTTTGTTATTGGTATGTTAACGGACTGAGGAAGCGCACATATTTCAAACTCATTCTCCATTCGCACATCTATTAGTAATAGTTTCTCTTCACTTTCGATCTTTTTGGCTAGTTTTGTAGCAGAAATGCGATCTTTGTCATCTAGTAAGGAAATTCCTTTGTCCTGCGAACAAGCAACGATATTAATTATGCATTTTAATCATTCAATTTTCATATTTAGTTGGGATAAATAAAGAGAGTGGTAGACCTACATTATGACTAGCGTAAAAATGACAATCAACGTTTTCAATCTGAAGTGAAGTTTCCTTTGAAAACTACGATATTATGGAACAACAGTATTGAGATAATAATTTTTCTAGTACCTGATTAAAAAGATGTGGATAAATAGATACCAGAAATTGAATACAAATGGAACTCACTAAACAAAACAAGACTAGAAAAAGTATTATTAAACAATAAACAGATGAAATTTCCTGACTGTTCAAAGATAAATTGAAGTTTGTACAATGTACATTCAAGACGTTTGAGCTTGAACTATAGACTGTATAAACAATTTTAACTCAATTTTAATCAATTAATCTATTTGTTCTACAAGCTTATGAATAGGATATTGATTGAAGGAATATTAGAATGAAACAGGAATATTTTGTTCCTTTCATTTGACAAAGTGATAATGGTTTCCAGGGTTAAGCCTGTTGAAACAAAACTCATTCGAAAATAAGTGCAATAGGTTCAATGTGATTTCGTTAATAATGAAATGAGAAAAGAAATCAATTATGAATTCATAATTATAGATTGCAATGAAACCATGACTAATACCTTATCATTTGGAGAAGATCCACAAAATTGAACATAGTCTATCAACTGAGTGATGCTGGGATTTTTCCCACATACAGAACAATTTTCATCTTTCTTCCTCAGCTTTACATTTCTGAATACAGTCTCGGATGCATCGAACAGAAGCAGCCTCGAATCCAATGTTCCACTCTGTCCAAGCAGTACTTTTATTGCTTCCAACGCTTGCAACACTCCAATCACACCAGGAACTTGGAAAATTTTCAAATATAATTTTGATTATTCTTCTGCGAATGAAACAGATGACATGTGCGTTCAAAAATGAGAGTGTGGTGCTCAAGAAATATGGGGAGTGATAAATAGTGATGCCAATTACACAGGAAAGATTGAGATTGGTCCCATAGATGAATCTAGTATGTTGAAGAGTAGGAAACTGGTTACTTTAAAACATGAATTATGCATGGAATTCTTCTAATACATTATTTTTATGGGATTATGAAATGTTCAGAAGTATTGTAAATGATTAGTTTTTAAATCTTTTCAAATTTTCTATTCTTGAATAGAAGCCCAATTCACCGAGGGGAAAATCAAAGAAAGTAAATGTGAGTATATAAGTTGTTTTCAGTGAAAAAATTGCTCTGATCAAGAGCTGCATTCCAAAATAAAGGTTGGAAGGAATGCGTAATGATGACGAATTAAGTTCTTGGTAACTTAGAAAAAATCCATACAAACTCCCCATGAACTTGTTTCTATTTTTTAATCAAGGCTGCTTGAGGAAAGTATGAGAGGAACAAGAGAGCATAAAAACGACCATTGAACAACACAAGGATTGCAATTAAAAATATTCCTCCTTTCTGTCCTATCAGCATTATTAATGAAAAATTATCTTTTCAGTAATAATAATAATAATAATGATAATAATCTTTTCAGTGTTAATATATTTATAAATTCGAACGGAAACGCATGCCAAACAGTGTAAAGCCGGGGTTTCAATAGTAGAATTGGAGGAGCTGATATGATAATAAGTTGGAGAATAACTTAAGATTACAAACTATGCATTTGGAAAAGCTCCATAACTCCAAATTGATACTACATTGTATGCTTATAGTCAGTCCAAGCAACATTCTGGTAAAATGGGTAAATGAACGAGTTAATATTGATTTCAAATTGTAGGAAACATTCTGATCTACAATTTGAGAACAAATCTATAATTTTTGAACCAATATTGACCGAGCTGGATTCATTTTTCCATCGTGCTAGAATGCCTATGCCTTATTCTTTGTTTAACAGACTATATACGGCTGGCATTACACGATAATAGTTCATGTAATACATCTATTATGAAAGATATGATAATATGTTCTCTACATGAGAACACATGACATAGAGTGCTACATTACACTTTACTATTCTATCGTCACAGATGTTTGATAAAAATTTGGACATTTTGGACTTTATTGTCTGTGTTTTAATCCTTTATTGTCATTTATTGAATTAATGAATGAATGAATAATAGAAATAAGTCATAGTACTATTACCGTGTAATACCGATCTTAGTCCAGTAAATTCAACGAATTAAATTATTAATTTTAATCATAATCAACTACATTTGGCTCATAAATCAACTAAAAAGAGAGAAATGAAAATGTCAAATACCTGCTCCCAAGACACCGGCGTCAGAGCAGTTTGAAACTGTATCTGGAGGAGGAGGTTTAGGGTAGAGACACCTGTAGCAAGGCCCTCCATTGTGATTGTAGACGGTCAGCTGGCCTTCCATTTGCAGTGCACTGCCCGACACCAGTGGCTTGCCACTCAGTACGCATGCGTCATTCAGCAGATACCTTGTGGCCACGTTGTCTGTAGCATCGATAATCACATCGTATTTTGTCACTACGTTCATAGCGTTGGAGCTATCCAATGAGAAGTAATACTCATCTACTTGTAGATCCTCATTCAACCTAAAAGAGAGTTTATTGCAGACAAAATCCAAATTCTCTTGATATAGTTGAACTATTTATATTGAAAAGTAATACAGCTTGTTTTCAAATAGAGCTGCTAGGATTCAATTGATACAATGCAGCGAATAAATATGATGATCATTATTGACTTAGATCTGAATATAATATTCACATTGAGTCAGGTAAGTAAGCAATTAGATAAGTTATGTAGATGAGACTGTCCGTAGTACAGCTTTATTTACATTGAGATGAAAAAGATGTGGAGATCACATTGAGATTCTGAATGTAGTTAAAAGATAAGAAAACATATTTTCAATCTCCATTTCGTAGAATTGCACATATTATCAACTATAATTATTTTGTTCATTGTGCTATTATATGAAATTAGCTATAATTCATATAGAAAGTGTAGGTTAGTGCAAGGTTTTAGCTAATTTTATGATTTTTTTAGCAATAGTAGATTTTCTTGAATAACACGCAACAATGTTATTTTTTTTATTTATAGAGTAACATCTGAAATTCTAAATTAGAGTGAAAATCAACTAATAAACTTCAATCAGCCTTCATTGTTTTCAAGGAATGAAGAGAGAGCACCGATTAATATTAAATTTTACCAGTACGGTAGTGTTTTACTCATACGAATGAGATTGATCGTACCAATTTTTACCGAAAAACCGACCTTTTCAGAGCATCTGCAGCAGATTTGACTTTCTTCTCTCCAACCGACTTCTCGGAGTGCAACAGCTGTCTATGTAGGTTATTTTCTTCCACAATATCGTAATCGACAATACCGATACGGCCTGAAAGATTCAAATTTATTAAAACTAATTTTCGGAAATAGATGTAGAATTCCAGATGATCTTATAGGATGATATTTCAAGTGATCGATGCCTTGTGGAATTGAGTTCTGATGCGCTCAAGGGGCGCTTTTCGAAACTACGCCGCGCACAGGCGTCAGCGTACAAATAATCAAATACTATGCTATAATATAGGAGGCAGCTGACAGTGTGGTAGTACTACTATCTAGTGGTTCGGCTACAAAAGCCGCCAGTTAGCACTTGAAAGTATAGGAGCTCAATTCTACACCTGTGAGCGGCGTAGTTTCGGAAAGCACACCTCTACACCTCTGAGTCATATTCTTTTTCCTTTCATGAGATCAGTTTCTTTTGAGCAGAATTGAATCACAATTATCAAATAAAAATGTTATATGTAGGCCTCTATTAGACTGAGTTAGAACTAGAAAGACCCCTCTACCATTCTCCTCAGAATCGATTATTTTTACAATAACAATAAAGACCTAACCATCGTAGCTTATCAATAGGCATACTGAATTTCTAATTTTATGATAAGAACTGGGGAGGAACTTCTTTAAAATATATACGAGCTAACATTTAATATTTTCAATTTTAATACAGGAAAGAACTGTAAAAAATTTGAGACATACATACCTATTCCAGCTCCTACTAAGTATAGGGATGCTGGACATCCTAAGCCACCAGCGCCGACAATCAGAACAGAGGACTGTTTCAGTTTGCATTGACCTGTACAAGAAATTCATATCATTACAAATTGTTATCAAATAATAAACAGATATCCTGAATAAGAGATATACTTTTATGAATAATAATATATGTGTTGTAAGAATATTTCCAATTAGCCTATTTTTATTACGTAGGCTACCACATTCATTTCGAAGAATGAACCGATTTTAGCAAACCTTGTAGCCTACCTGAGTGAGACTGAAGTGGAATTAATAAATTCTACAGAACATCAGGTTGTAGAGCTTTGCTAGAAACATTAAAGTTAAATCAATTAATAATAAAAGTTTCTCATTGGTGGTTCATAGTTCAGTAAGTTATAATGTTCATGATGTGAAATGCAATAATACATAATTATTATAGCTTAAATGATATTACACCTATAAAATATACAAATTTCATAATTTCTATGTTATTTGGGAAGAATAAAACGAATGGCTGTGATGGCTACCTAGTGAGTTTGCTGAAAATTTTCAAAGTGAATCCAAAATAGGCTATTGAAATCCTATGGAATATTCATCTTGTTTATTTCTGGATCTTAAAAGTGGATTTTCATCGAAATTCAAAATTGTAATATTTGTACAAAGTGAGAAAATGTAATATTAAATTTGATGATTTATTATAACCTCGTTTTGGAATGTTGTAAAATTTGGTATAGGAGCAGTTTTGGGCATCTGTCTGTTGCACTCGCCTATAAGTATATTATTGAATAAATAAATAAATGACTACTGTTCCTGGAGAGCACGTATGAAAATATCTAAAATTTAAACGTCAAAAAGCATATGATTTGATTTAAAAAAGCACATAATAATTAAAAGCATAAAATAGGGTGGCTCGTTGGAGGAGTGGTAAAGCGCCGGTCTGATAACCAGGTGGACCCTGGTTCAAGTCCCAAGCGAGGAAACAATTTTGGACCACAGCACAATCACATAAATACGGCCACCCCGTCTTTCGGAGGAGACGATAAGCCGTCGGTCCCGACTACATAAAAAAAGTAGTCGTCATCTAACATCCATTTCATTACCCACGCACAAGCCTAAGAGCTCATGTGGGCTTTACCCTCATAAACAAACAAACAAACAATTGTGCTCACGTAATGGTCATCATAATTATATATTTAGTACTTTGATATGACATGCTCAAATTTAAATAAAGTGACTCCAGCACAAAACGAGGACAGCAACATGGCCGTAGTCATGTCCAAGCATCTCATTGAAGATGCTTGCGAGTGGTTTGCAGGAACAAGCTGTCAATGAACGAGGGAAAGACCCCTAACCTTTTGTGCATTTTGAGGCATATTTATCCTTCCTTGGGAGGGGGGAGTGGATGTCATACTTTTTTGATTTGTGAAGGATTCTTCATTATCGTGGGAGCAGCATGTTAGCTCAGTCTGCACTCGGCTGTCAAAGGTGATCTAATTGATGAACTGCTAAAAAAGCATCATTACATGAGCACGTCGCCTGGAACACTGCAGACCAATCTTCAAAAATCTGAATATTATGACTACATACAGTCAGTACATCTATAGCTCACTGCTTCGCAAGTTGGGAGGGGAAAACACATATTCTATAAGAGAGGTCGACAGCATCAGGATCAGGACAAAAACAGGAGAGGACGTTTCTCTGCCCTACTCCAGACTTGCGAGATCATGCAACAGTTTACATGCACTGAAAATATTCAACGGACTGCTTCATTATTTGCGAGATCTCCAGATGAGTCTTTTCATGAAGCTCCTGCAAGTTAAACTTGTTGCTATGCCAATGTATTAATTTAGTGATGAAGAAATGAGCTTGTTATTTGAGTTATTTTGAGACTACATACACCACCTGGCTATGTCTCAATTAGTGTTGGATTTTATAAATTGACAAAATTCATCCAGTACAGCACTGGTCAAGATTGATTGAATTGAAGTGCTCTCCAGTCCAGATATAGCATCCTCCCTCGAAAGTCTGATACTGATATCTTACCTCCCACTCCAACATTTGGTACAATAATTTGTCTGCTGTATCGTGCAATATCTTTATTAGTCAGCATCCTATTTGTTTCCATTCTTGAACAGTCGTTTACTCAGAATTAGAATCTGAAAAGATATGTACCTGGAAAATATGAATAAGGATTATAAGTATATAGGATATAATAAGGATTACAATAAGGATATGTATCCTTGAAATAAATAAACGATTCAGTTTCAGAGACTTCCTTGAATTGATATGATCCACCCAAAACAAAATTAATCTAATAAAAATTTGAATGTAAAATGAAGTAGCCTGTCATGAATGCCGTTCACAATAGAACACAAAGTTCAAATGATAGTACCTTGATTATTTTGAAAAAAACTTTAGTTTTTTTATCAATACACGTACCGTAATTAATTTTCTAGTGTCATAGAAAATAATATATTCAGTTTTCTAGGTTATAAGATTTCAGTCTAAACCTGATATGTAAATATTTCAGTGAATGTAGAAGAATAAAGAATTGGAAGAGATTCAAGCAAATTATTAGCATGATTCAAACTTTTGAGAAATAATTGATCAATTTATTATTAAGTCACAAAACAACATACCGTATGCGACTGGCGACGGCAACGTGCTGTTCGTTGTCACTTCGTTCTTGTCTTTTTTGTTGCTGAAAACAGCTGACTGGTGATGTGAAATAACAGCTGATGTTGAAGTTTTATCGTAATGATTCTGTTTGAGGTTAGGTTATAATATTATTGAATTTGAAATTATTTTTTTGGAATTTTGTAACAAATTTTGTCTATTTGTAGTGAGATCATATTTTTCAGTACTGTATCACTTCAATCCAATTGGGTAGCTATAGTTGAAGATGAAAAGGTTATCAAAACTCTCTCCTAAAACAGGCTTTGTGGTGGAAAAACAGAATTGATAAAATTTTATTCCATCAGTTTCTCTATTTTGGAATTTTATTGTACAGTATTTGCCGGATGATGCAATTGGCATAATTCGAATCATCATGGCATTTCTAGAGGTGAGTTAAACTGACATTTCCTTAGAATCCATACTTCATTGCGCTTAGAGGCTTTCATGATTTGGCCTATCATCTGCTTATTTATAAAAGAACTTGAGTATCAAGCCTTAGAGAATTTTGCAGTGGTCTAACATTGAATAATTCAATTTATTATTTATTTACTAACTTGAATAATTTAATATTCACTAACTTGTATAATTTAATTATTCCCAAAGCTGAATAATCGTTAACCAAGCTTTTAGTATTTTGTATTACTTTAGTCTATAATGTGGCTACAAGAACCACAAAGACACGTCAAAAGTAAAGTAGGAATACTTACCGTTTGTCAAGACAAGTAAGAAGATAAAACAGATAAGCTATTAAAAGCTAGTCACAGCAAAAAAAAATAAATAAATAGGCTATATAATTATATATATTATATATATATATATATATATATATATATATATATATATATATATATATATATATATATATATATATATATATATATGTCAAAAATATGAACTCACCAGAGCGCTGTCCAACATAAAGAACTCACTAAGGGCATACAAAGGGTTCTCCACCAGCAGTCTCTTCAATGCCCTTTGGAAATGCCTGGCCGGAAGGTCTCTTGCCGCTAATGGGAGCTTATTATAAAGCTTCACAGATAAGTGGGCAAGGCCAGTTCTAGTCCTGCTCAGCCTCTGAAAAGGCACATCCATTCTTTGGCTACCCCTCGTGTTGTGCTCATGGAAAATCTGTCTGATGGCAAGCTCATCTACACTTGCATGGGTCCTGCAAAGGGCACAATAAATATAGAGAGCAAATATTGTAAGAATCCTCTCTCTTATAAAGAGAGGACGGCAATGTGCAAGTCGATACACTCCACAGAGGTCCCGCAAGGCTTTTTTCTGCATGTACAGCACTCGAGCAACATTCACAGCTCCACCCCAAAGAACAAGGCCATGCAAGAGAATGCTCTGAAAAAAAGCAAAATAGCATACCTTAAGGTAGTGTGATGGTACACTACCTCTCAATCCTCTCAGCAAGAAAACCACCCTGCTCAGCCTACCACAAACAGCATCAATGTGACCGCTCCATGACAGCTTCCTATCCAGAACCAGCCCAAGGAGCTTCACTGGAGAAGATTCATATTCATCCCCATTTCTGAGGCTGAACACAATTTCCTGTGTCTTGTCCTCATTGAGGAGGAAGAGGTTTGCAGAGAACCAGTTAGCTACAAACACCCTGGTCTCATACATAGCTGCTTTCAACTCCTCAGTATTGCAGCCACTGTAAAAAAAGGTTTTGTCATCTGCGTAGCATACCATTCTTCTGCCACCCACACAGGCAACATTATTCTCTGCAACCAGAAATAAAAGAGGCCCCAAGATCGACCCCTGTGGTACTCTACAGTCAAGGCAGTCTCTGATCTGCAAGAGCATGCCGTTGGCCAGCACAGCCTGTCTGTGGCCCCCCAGGTAGGCCTGGATAAGCCTAAGAGGTGTCTCATTCACACCGTAGTGCTTGATCTTCTTGAGGAGAAGCAGGTGGTCAAGTGTATCAAAATCTTTGCTGAGATCACACAAGGTGAGCCCAGCAAGTCTACGCCCCTCAAAGCAGTCATATACTCTGTGGATCAAAAAGTCAACCGCATCAACAGTTGATCTGTTTTTTCTAAAGCCAAACTGGGTTGCCGCAAACAGGCCGCACTGGTCAAAATTATCAAGGAGCTGGCCTGCAAACACAATTTCAAATACTTTTGAAATTACAGGCAAAATAGAAATAGGCCTGTAGTTGCCAGGATCAAGTTTGTCTCCCTTCTTGAAGACAGGAACCGTCTTGGACATCTTGAGCTGGGCTGGAAAAACAGACTGAGACAAACAATGATTTATGCAAGCGGTAAGAGGCACTACAATAGAGTTTGCAATATCTTTGACAAGACCACATGTCATGCCATAAATGTCCTTACTCCTAGAATTGTTCAAACTGGACACAACTCTTACAGTGTCATCACAAGTGATGAAACGCCAGGTATGCAGCATAAGATCAGGAGGCTGGACAGATGCCGCAAGGAGGTCAGCAGGGGAAGCTGGGATCCCACCATGTATCCTCTGGATGGAGTCCAACCAAGCATCCTGGATAACATCTATCTGCTGATACTGGGATAGTACCAGGCATAGAGGACCCTGTACTTGCTCTGATGATGCCGCAGGCAGCCTTACACTTGTTGGGGGCTCCATCAATCAGCTCACAGTTGAACTGCAATTTGGCAGCATTCACCGCCCACTGGTATGATTTCTTAAGACCATTGTAGATTTGTCTTGAGGACTGAAGACCATCCTCACGGATGAGTGTTCCTTGAAGCTTCCCTGGATAGAGTGTGTTGCTCTTTTCTATCATGGATACCTAAAATTTTCTTGTTTACCTCACATTGTTGGATTTTCAAAGAAACTTTCAAGAGTGTTATAGCCTAAACAAACTATGGGAGGAACAAAACACTGTCACAGGGCTTTTAATAGACCTCCAAAGGCCTTTAATACCCTTGATTTAAACATCCTTATTGAGAAATTGAAGGAGCAGAAAATGGATATTAAAGCATGACACAAGAAAGCTGATCTTGTAAACAACTGATCCTCACTTAGAGCAGTGTCCCGAGGTACTTACTTACTTTCTTAAATCTTAATACTTGAGATTGTTGCAGAGGACTGTAGCTTCCAGGTCGACAGTGTCATCAGTGTCATGTAGATGAAACCATTTTATAAGGCTATGCATGTGAAGTTGCACCAACCCCTAAAGAGGTGCCCCATATTCCAATCCTGCAGAGAATGAAGAGGCTTAAACAGTAACTCTCTTCTCACTGAATTTTGAAAAATGTATTACCTGCCCTACTTCTGTTTGGTCGTTGACCTGAGAAGGGAAGCTGCTGTAGGTCCCTGCCAGTCTAAGCCGAGGCATCTCCAGTCTGTATGCAAGATGGTTGTGTATATAAATCCTTATTACAAGAGGATCTTCAGTTTTTTATGTACAGCAGTGAGCTGAGTATCTACTGGCTGTGGACAGTGAGGATGACTAGAATCCTGAACAGAGGACGGCAGTGATACCTGTAGCCCGAGAAAGTCATCAGCCTCAGTGCTCTCCTCTGCTGTAGCAGTATATCATGGACAACCGGAGCACGCCCCCACAAGAGTACTTCATTCATCAAGTGGCAGTGAAAGACTGTGTGGTATGCCATTATTAGGGATTTCTGATTGACCAAATGACTCAACCTTCTTAGAAGGTAAATCACTCCTTTTGGAACTCTCCACCGAATACGGCATACGAATACATAAATACATACTCTTGAAATCTTCTAGCACACTTGGTGTACGTGGTGGTTCGAGGTGAGTCTTCTATCAATCTAGGAACCAAGCAGCTTGACTGGCTATGCGATTAATTTTGCTTCAACGAGCAAATAAGGATATATGTCTTGTCCTCGTTGAGCTTCAAATAGTTTCTTGTAAATCAAAACAATAAATCAATCCTTGGGTCACTGCTCTTTCTTGTCTGCATAAACAATCCATTCAAAGATGTTGACAACAGAAACAGCCGAAGAAAGCATACCATGTGATGACATTTAGCAAGTTTGATTCTGATTGCCAGCCTATATCTCAGCGTTTGTGGACATCAATACCAAAGTTTAATGAAAGGTTTGTGTTTTTAGACTGTGTCCATACTGTGCATGGACTGTGATTCCATGTAAAACCACCTTTCCATATTTTTAAGAAGAGAGGAAGTGAATACTCTCGAGTGAGGATTAACTTGAATGTACTCACTGTCGTCTGTCGTAAATCAAGGGTTGTTTTCCAGTGTTGGCAATCGGAATGTTCAACTGCCTGTCATATTCAGTGAAGGAGCGCCCAGTCAGTGTGTTAAGTGCACTATTGAAGGTGGCTTATGGTGTGGAGCTTCTATTGTTTAGTTAGATTTCCATGAAAATTTGTTGGAATTTTGCTAGCCTCTGACGCCGCCATCTATGTACTCTTTCACTCTTTTAATTATTGTCCGAGGAAGCCTCATCATCGATCAAGATATTGGATATACGAGTAATTAGGTATTGTCCGCTTGGAAGTAAAGCTCACTCTCTATTAATTTATTCCTTCAAGTAACCTTTTTTGTCTTTCATCCAATCAAAAATATTTTTCATTACGCTCATATTTTTATGATGTGAAATAATATTTGTTTTCTAAAAAAACGTATGTCGTAATCATTGAACAAGTTCTCTTATTTTGTTTGAGAGACTACTAAAAATTCATGGAATGATGATTTGAAAAACTTCAATATCGTTTGGGAAGAACGTACCCTATTCATGCTAAGATAAGTTCAATCATCAATAAACATTTTGACATAGTTGATTGATTTATCAGAAGGTGTTCAAATAGAACACCATTTTAACTTACCTATGTGAAAGAGAGTTTGTTGAAATGTGTTGAGATTTTGTTGTTAATGTTCACTTATGATATTTGCATATCTTATTATGAATAAATGGAGAAAAGAATTATCAGAGAAAGTGAATAACTTGAATGAATTTTTGACCTATGTATTTTTAATGGAGGGTAGTAAATTGTATTGCTTGTATTAGTTTTGACGTACTAATAATAAATTAACGTCCATCTTAGCTAATAAGTTTAACCCTTTCTTAACCTTTTTCAGTGGCGGAGATTCAATTTTTTCGACATAATTTATGATGCTGACAGGGGAAGCATTAACAAGGCGCTCGAGGTAAGTAGCGTACAGAATATTTCAATTAATCTTACCTGACCATAAAAATATGTTTGAATTGAATTCATGAAAAGCTCGAGATTATACACACATATTCTAATTCCGAAACAAATTGGAAGTGGCTCGTTGGAGTAGCCTAAGTGATAACGCCCCGGTCTGATAACCAAAGGTTACGAGGATCTATCCTCATCCAGGGAACAGTTTTTGACAACAGCGCAATCACATAAATACGGCCACGTCTTTTGGAGGAGACGATAAGCCGTCAGTTCCGACTGCCTAAAACGTAGTCATCATCCCTCTCATTACCCACGCACAGGCCTTGAAGTCCATGTGGGTATCACCCTCTGAAAAAAGAAATAAATAACATAATTGAACGTGTAAAAAAATGTTGCAATCAACCAACTTTTCTTCAATCTCATAAAATAAAATAGAAAATAGGTTTTATGACCTTTTCAAACAAGCTTGTAGTAGTCTTTATCGGGCCCATAAACTCCATTTCATTCATGTTCTCCATCGTTTTCATTGTTCAATCATTACAATATCGTAATTGTTACAATTTTATTTCTTTGTACAAGGTGGGGCACCGAACGACTTGGAAAGAAATGGTTCGGCTCATTCAATTCTGTGTGAAATATAGTTTTTTTTTTGTTAATATTTTTGAAAATTTAATCAGTTAAATGGCGGCCATCAGCAAAACTGATATAGCCAATTTTTGAAGTTTTCAAACTCATTTCTTCACAGTGCGATTGGTGGGGTACCTCTAGATTTCTCTTTAAATTCTTCCAAGGTGTGAAGGCAAGGTTTGTAAACTTTATCTATAAGGTAGTCCCATGGAAAAATCGCATACATCATCACCGTCAATATCACCTCCGAGCGTTGTTGTAATGCTACAAACGTTTCTGCGCCCCAGGAAGAACTTGGTGAGGAACAAGACTTGTGGGAAACTGTTGAGATAATTGTTGCCAGAGAAATTTAGAGAAGAGATCCAGGCCCTACCAATCGCACTGTATCAAAATAGGGTTGAAAACTTCAAAAATCAGCTACATTAGTTTATCGCTGCTGATGGTCGCCATTTAACTGATATAATATAAAAAAATATTATCAATAAAAACTATATTTCACACTGAATTGAATGAGCTGAACCGGGTTTTTCTAAGTTGTTCGGTTCATTATTTATAACCCTTTGTATTTCTTAATTATTGATCAGATTCAATTTTATTTTCACTTTCGTTCATAATTATTCAAAATATTTTTTCCCTAGCATTTATTCAAAAGTTTGCTTCTTATGTCTGATTTCGCTTTTTTCATTTCATCTCTATCTTATGTTATTTGAATTTTATTGTATTGTGTGTAGAAGGCAAAATGGGCTTATGAGCCTGTTGCTCCTATTCATAATAAGGCGTTTCAAACTTGCAGGATGTGCGCATTACTGCGACCGGGAGTGGCCACGGCTTACTTGTGCTTGGGGACTCTGACGGCAATGTGCATCTCATCACGCGCAATTTTTCTTTCAAAACCTTCCAAGCATATAACATCAATATCAGCTTGCTTGAAATGTCTCGTAACTTGTCATTTCTTGTCACAATTGGGGTAAGTGAACACTTATTATTGCATCGTTATATTTTCAAACCACTGAATCTCAATATCAATAGAATTGTGATTATTGAAATTCAAGTAATCACAGAACCAGGTTTGCAATATCGACAATCGTCAGATTCAATAACTTGAATAGACCTCATTCAAGAGAATGTGTTTTCAAGAATTTCTATTGGAACGCATATTTTCAACAGTATCTTATTTGAAAAGTCTCTCACTATTAAAGCTTTATATGACATTTTTTGTTGTTATTGTTTGCTTTTCAAGTCTCTTCTTGCAGTTTTTTCTCATCTAGCAAACTTGCAAGCGACATTCAGGCCTACTTGATGAATTTAGAATATTCTAGATTTGATTTTTATCATCTTTATGGCTCAATTTAACTGAAATCAACCAATAACTCCTTTTTTCTCGCGCTTAAGTTGTTGTACATTACTGAAAACAAATTTATTGACCACAAATTAAAGTGATAGAAAGTATTGATTTTTACTATATCTATGTGTCATATATCTATAATATCATGCATTATTATCTCTTATATAACTTATTTCTATAATGGTATTGTAATGGCTGGGCCGAGATATACTATTTTTGAATTAACTTAATTTTCCTGCGCTGAGCCTATTTTAAGTGGAACAGCCAAAATTCCAATGTTCTTACAATTCCCAAATTCCGTAGCTTTTTCGACATGAAATTGAAACTGGTACCTGGAAAATGCACGAAAATTGCACTAATTCTGACAGCTAAGCAGCAAGTTAGCAATTACATAACAACGTTACCAATTCTGAATTTATTACAATTAAATTTATCAAAACCAAAGTTCATGTCGAATATTTAAAAGTTCATCATCCTGAAAAAAATCATTATTTATTACACACACAAAATAGAAATTCTAAGTCTTGTTACCCACTGTAGCTCTTCTATATTTCAATCCATTTGTATCTAATGATAACAACAGACAAACTACATGCTCATAATTAATCTATTGGTATAAAACGTAGTCTGTCCAAGCAAAGAAGACATTCTGGCAAAATGGCGAAATGACTCCAGCTCGGTCAATATTGGTCCAACAATTATAAATTTGGTCTCAAATTGTAGGAAACATTCTGCTCTGCAATTTCAGATCAAATCAATAATTTTCAAACCAATATTGTCCAGTATGTCTTCTTTGCTTGAATTGAGATATGAAAAGCTTACAATTAAAAAAAACAATAAATGACTTCTATTGCAGGCTGATGAGACTGGGATAAACCCTCTGATAAAAATTTGGGATGTTGACAAAGATGACAGGCATGGTAATCCAACCTGCCTTCGTATTATGAGAGCATCGCTTCCCAATCGTGCAGTGCTGGCCACTTGCTTATGCATAAACGAATCACTCACACTCATGGCCATTGGCTTCATTGACGGCTCTGTTGCTTTTTATAGAGGTAATGCAGTTTTAAAAGTACTCTCAAATTTTATTTCATTGGAATGCTTTGTGTTTACGGTTAAATTAACTTTCAGGAAGATAACCAAGAATATTAAAGGTCATCAAAAGTTTTGTATCAATAGTTATCAATTTTTGACCGCCAACAGCCACTTCCGGAGGAGACGTAAAGCCGGTCCCGATTGCCTCAAAAGCAGTCGTCATTAATCATCATCACCCCTCTTATGCATTAACCGCCCTAACAATATAACCCGCCTACCTTAGCTTATTCCAATTTTCCCCGAAATAAAAACAATAGATCAAAAATTTAATGGAATTCTTCTCGTTGTTCTTTGTGGGCATCACCCTAAAAAATCATAACTGAATTCACAAAAGATGGTGTTTTCAACAGCAAACTGTTTTATAAGACTTGATTTTCCATAGTGATCAAGAAAATTTCATTCGTTGGCCGATTTCCAGCTGCAAAGACCAAACTCAGGGGTTCAGGATTGATTTTTCCTTGATATCCAAAAATATTGGCACTTTTCTTTCATCAAAATTTATAAAATTCTAATGAGAAACTGATTTTTTCCTAAAACGATTGAAGTCTTCCTAATGTCAAGCTTCTTTATATTTTTAAATATTTCAGATTCCCATTAAAACTCAAGTGAATGTAATCAAATATTTGAAATTTGTTTGATGAAATTGAGCAGCTCTTCATCATCTAAGATCAAGTCTCAAACTTATTTTAGCATCTCTAAAAATCAATTGCCAAACCATTAGCACTTGATTGTTTTTTTTTAATATGCATGGTCAGTGCTTATAAAGATATGTATGCACTCATTTATGTGTATTCTAAACGCTAATATTTTAAAACTTATTTCTATTTTAATGGGTTTCCAGGTAATTTACCTAGAGAGAGAAAAACTAAACAGAAAGTTCTTCAAGAGAATCAACAATCTGTAACAGGTATTTCTTTTCAAGAAACCTCCAAGTCAACATATCTCTTTGTAGTGACATTGAGTACTGTAGAATTCTATAATGTCACTCAGAAAGATAGAGAGACAAAGGTAATAACAATTGTGTTATTTACTTGATTACTGTAGAATGTATGTAATATTGATTCAATTTTTCTTATAACTTGAATAAGATTTTGAATTTTTCTCGAAATATTGATTATCATGGTGTTTTATGTTCAATTTAATGAAACATCATGTGAAGGCTACTTGTTACAAATCGTTTTTAGTGCCTCAGACGCTCAAAATTTGCGTGTCAAAATAGGAATAGATATTTGCCAAAGCTACCATTTTCATGTTGACTTCTGCTCAATTACCAATTCAAGTTGTCCTACGAGAAGATGTTTATTTTTTTTCCTTGCTGGAAAATCATGAACTGATATAGTTACCTTTCAACTACAGAAATGTAGATTTAAATTGGTATTTATTTTCAGACTAGATTGGATAACATCGGCTGTAGTCCCAAGTGTTCATTATTGTTGGATTATGTTTCGATGGATCATTTCATGATATGCAGGGATGATGTGAGTTCTCTTGTATTATATGATTTTCTATATACTAGATAACGTTATTGGTATGAATTAGACCTAATTACTTTAGTGAATATCATAGATCTCTCACAGACAGTAATTTATTGTATTGGTTTTGTTTAGTTTTTGAAATGCATTGCATTAGAGCAAGCAATGAATAGATAAGCTAACATTTCACTTTTTCATTACATGTGGCTCGTATCAAATTATCATATAGTTTTTCAGATATTATTCAAATATCTAAATTCATATAGTATGAAATTTGAAAAATCTTCCCTTTTATCCCAAATAGCTATGATATGAGATTACGAAAAACATGTAAAAACATGAAATGTAGAAACATTTCTGAGACACTGAGATACAGTCAGAAAGGAAAAGAATGAATTCAAGGCTCGAACCAATAACTCACTTATTGTTTCTATCTATTGATTTCAGGCAGTTTACTGCTACACAACTGATGGTCGAGGGCCATGTTATGCCATAGATGGACAGAAAATCATGGTGCAAGCTTTCAAGAGCTATATCGTGATCATAGCAAAAGACTCAAATTTGAAGAAAACTCAGAACTCATCGGCAGCTACTCCAGCAATTGGGTAAGCTCAAAATATTAGCTTGATCTATGTACTGGAGAAAGAACATTATATTCAAGTATCATATTCACCCTCAGTTATACTAAATAATGACATATCCTGGAATATGACATATCCAAGTTTATCCAGCAATTTTGACGTAAAGTGAACTTACAATAAATAACTTCATAACATATCAAATTCACAACCATTATTATTTTGGTTGTTATTAATCTGTGAATACATATTGCTTCATTATTTTTCTTATTGCGTAGTGCTCTTGGTTTCACTACTGATAGGACGTGAAAGTTCAATAACATTGATTTAATTATTAAAATTTTCAATTACATTGATTCAAAGTTAATTTATTTATCTTTTTAGAATTTTAATACCATAGTAATTTTAATGGTTCTATTTAATTCTTCCAGAAACGAACAGAAGGCATCTTCGGATAAAGATAATCTCACATTGACTGTTCTAGACATCCAAAACAAATTTATTGTTTTCTCAGTGCCATTGAAAGACGTTCAAGCTGTATTGGCAGAGTGGGGATCATTTTATGTGTTGACTGGCTCAAATACAATGTGTCAATTAGTCGAAAAGGATCTCCGGTCTAAGCTAGCTTTACTCTTGAAGAAAAACTTGTACGATGTCTCAATAAGGTAATTTTATAATTAACTTAAGACCGATGGATTTATTTTTAGGCTTTTTTTCTAATTACTTCTCAGAACTTCTACATATTTGTAGTGAATGTCACATGTTCTTCAATATTGAAAATTTTCAGTCGGAAGAGTAGAATCATATTACATCCTCTTAATAATTTATGAGTGCTTACTCATAGCACAGAGGGTTGTTAACTATTTTTCATCCTTGAATCATATAATACTTTTTTGTATCTGATCTAGAAAATCGGAGTTCTGCTGTATCACAATCCAAACTCATGCAAACACTATTGATGTGACATGAACATTCAAAAGATTGTAATCATCATTCTAAAATGAAAAAGTAATTTTTTTCTCACATGGCAAGTGTAATAATGAGTAGAATTTTAATATTGAAATTCCTGCGTGAAAATCCAATCTATCGGGTACTTTAATACAGGTTTTTTTAATCTATGTCTTCTACAGGATAGCCAAGAACCATCATTACGATGAAGATGCATTAGTGGAACTTTTCTTGCAATATGGTGATCATCTTTATTACAAAGGGGACCACAATGGTGCAATAGAACAGTATATGAAGACTATTGGCAAACTTGAGCCTTCTTATGTCATAAGAAAGGTAAATCAAACATACATATATACATTTAATCATAAATTAATACTTTTCTCGAATAGTTTTGATATACAGGGTGTTTCAGGAGGAATGTGCAATACTTCTCAGGCTGATTCCTTACACCAAGTAGACAAAAAATTTCCATGGGACCAACCCCCAAAAACGCTTTGTTTCCGAGATAACAATGGCGGAAAATTGAGATTTTTTAAAATATATTAATTTTTCTAATTTTTTAGAGGCTTTAGTGAGGTTCTAAAATAATCAATTCCAATGTAAACTTAGCTGAGGAATTCAATGAAACCAGTTCCAAGTTTGTAACTTTAACGGTTATTGAGATAATTCGGAAAATATGCCAGAAAACGCCATTTTACTACAATAATGGTTATAACTGGATAAGAAATCATAAAATTGTATTTTTTATTAATGGCAGTTGAAGAGAGTCGGATTCTAAAGAAAAAGTTAAATGGCGGCGATTGTGTATATCCTACCCAAATCTCAGAAATAGCGATCAAAAAACGCAAAATCGCTACCAAACACAAATTCATCACTTGTGCTATGTTTTGTCAATTTTACGATTTTTAATCGCCATTTCTGAAATTTGGGTAAGATTTACACAATCGCCGCCACTTAACTTTTTCCTTAGAATCCGACTCTCTTCAACTTCCATTAATAAAAAATACAATTTTATGATTCCTTATCCAGTTATAACCCTTATTGTTGAAAAAATGGCGTTTTCTAGCATATTTTTCCAATTATCTCAATAACCGTTAAAGTTACAAGTTTGGAACTTGAATTTGGTTTCATTGAATTCCCCAGCTAATTCTACATAGGAATTGATTATTTTACAACCTCACTAATGCCTCTAAAAAATTAGAAAAATTAATATATTTTGGGAAATCTCAATTTTACGCCATTGTTATCTCGGTAACAAAGCGGTTTTGGGGGTTGGTCCCATAAATAACTTTTTTGTCTACTTGGTGTAATGAATCAGCCTGAGAAGTATTGCACATTCCTCCTGAAACACCCTGTATTTTGAGAATATTGGTGTTCTTCCCTTTAAAATTTCTGATGAGTATTTTTTCTCGCCTCGAAATTTCTGGAGACATAGTTTAAAGGGTTCAACGCTTCAATACATCATCAACTCGGTTTGTAAGCTTATTTATAATACTCATATATTTTGTTTTCTATCACGAACTGCTAGTAAGTATTTCACTCTGAACTATTCTACACGACACTGCAGACAATAATTTGAATTTGTTAAAATAAAAAATATTACTCACGTGTGGAGCGCTCCAAAAAATAATATTCAAATTATTGACTTATTGGCAGTGTCGTGTAAAATAGTTCAAAGTGGCTTATTTATAAAATAGGTTATATAGTTATTTAATAATTGTTGATTTAATTTATTTCTGTATTTCATGAAACCATTATTAAACTCGGATGTCAGTTGTATGCAAGAAAAATAATACAGTAATAAAATATGTTAGTATCCTAATGAACTATCCCAGATTCCTAAACAGTATGTATAAGAAGAATTCCCGTAGTGTTTGAAGAGAGGTGTTTGTTTGTTGATGTTATCTGTTATCTGTCTGTTGTGAGGTGTTATCTGTTGATATCAATATTTTTAATGATTCTCATTTTAATGAAATATTTCGATTGTTAGTTGGTTGCATCGCATCAGATAGACAAACTCACAACTTATCTACAAGCTCTGCATAAGCAAGGACAGGCGACGGCCGACCACACTGCTCTGCTACTAAACTGTTACACCAAACTCAATCAAATCGACAAATTGAAAGACTTTATCATGGTATGCTACTCGTTCCTATTCTACCGTTATTAGTTTGTTTGGATTTAATCATTAATCATATTTCATTCATACGATGGCATGCAATTTAAGATCAAATCTATTCGATGGAACTTACTTTATTGAATGCATTGTTCCTCATGCTGCTTAATGAGATATATCACAGAACATAAATGAGATATATTCAGGCAGAACATCAACTACTCATTGATGAGTTACGATTCGCTGATGAACTGTTTTCATGCATATCTTCAACAAAATTTGAGTGGAGATTGAAGATATAATAATTTAAGATCTATAGACCTTATAGTATATAAGGTTTTATATATTATCTCATTTCTGGAATTATTGGAGTTGCTATATTCGAGTAGAAAAACATTTGAAATTGAATAGAATTTAAGTGTCACTAGTTTGGAATAGCGGCATGCGAACAAATATCATGTACAAAAATCAATTAATGTGGCTAAGAGTACAGACCATCAAATTATGATCGGTGCTCAAGAAATTGTGTTTGCCCTATTATAAATTTCTAAAAGAGCTGTTAACCTAAAAACCGGAAAAATGTTAACAACATTACACTGATTATACGTTATTTATCAAGTTTGTGAATGTCAAGTTGAGGACATTTCAATAATGAGTTTTTCTTGCAGAAAGACAGAGATGTGAACTTTGATGTCGAGGTGGCTTTGAATGTATGCAGACAAACCTCTTCAGTTGATGCACTTCTGTTTGCTGAGAAACATCGACTTCATTCATGGTACCTCAAAATACAAATAGAAGACAATCATCAACTTTCTGATGCGTTGAACTATCTTGGAAAATTGGAATTCAATGAGGTAACTTTATCATTTCATTTATAATTGTCTTGAAGAAAGTATTAAAAAAATATTTATTCACCATTATAATAAACATTATTATTTTCAATGCAAATTTTTCCACAATTTGTAATTTAAGTTGTTTAACACGTTGTTCAATTCATCTTTATAGTGTATCTTATGTTTCAAAGACTTGAAGTCATTAATATCATTAAAATTAATTTTAGAAGCTCAAGTCTTCTTGATCGAAATTTTTCCAAAATTGGTTTGAGAAGAATCGTTTTCTTCATGAACAATTTTAGCGATACGATTGATCTTCACTCATGATGTCTTCATTGCATCAGTGATAATCATAATTGGGTAACTATTTAATATGTAATATTGAAAAAATGTAATATTGGTGTAATGTTTGGAAAACCAACTTCGTTGAATTTTCATGGTGTATTCTGAATTGCTAGAAATTCTATGCTCTGTTGTATTTCTATGAGAAAATTACTTAACTATACTTCTTGTAATTAGAAAATACTTTTTTCTCAGGCTGTTGAAAATACAATTCGTTATGGAAGCATACTCATGGAAAAATCTCCCAAAGAAACGACTCAATTTTTGAAAAGATTGTGTACAAATTATCGACCAAATGAAGAGCTGAATCAGGTTGGTTCATTCTAGATTTTTACTTCTCTTATGTCCAATTTTTCGAATAAGAACTAACTTATGTATGTTGAATAGTAGCAGGTCATTGCAAATACGTGTTAGACAGCTGTGTTCGCATGATCAATAATTGTATGCATTTCAAGCATGAGAGTGATTACGGTTTATCAAATCTAGAAATAATAAAACATGAATGCTATTGTTTATTGGAATTTTTTTACTTGATCCACTTGTACATTGTCACTAAAGAGTCCACACAACTTTTTTCATCACAAGTGGATCAATAGTGTTGAATGATTCATTGATGATTGAGTCTTGATGCTCTGTTGAAAATCATGTTATTGTCATTTTACTTGTTTAAGTATCAACTTTTCTTGTCAAATGAGAAATTTGAATTTATCACAACATATCCTTGTTTGTGTGTAGGTTACATCAGGTGGATTATTAGACCAAGAGTATGATCGTGCCTCACCAGAAGATTTCATCCATCTATTTTTAAATAATCCTGAATGTTTGATCGATTTCCTAGAACATCTAATCGAGGTAAGTTGCTATTTTCAATTTTATGTTTGAGTGTCATTTTGTATCCTGTTTGGATCTCTATAAGAGGATAACTCTGTTGCTAAAGGATAACTTCATGATGATTCTTCATCTTTATGAAAACATTTTCATAAATATTATGCCGGGTTTTTCCAAGCACACTCAAAGTTGAGGGACCCTCAAATTTTGATGAACAGCTGACCTTTTCTATGATAAGTATAGGAAATGTAGTAGAGTGCAGTAAACTTGAGGGTCCCTCAAATTTGAGTGTGCTTGGAAAAACCGGGCATTATTTTTTTAAAGTTTTATAAATAATTGTGTTTTGTTGATTCAATCAACTTATTCACTCAACTTACAAACATGTGATCATAAAATTATTTGGGAGTGAGGAATTTGGTTTAGCTCTTACTATCTCTCTCCTGAATAATTGATGTAACTTTCTAATTAGGAATATTCCCAAATTTTTATTCATTTTTACTTATTCTACTTATTTTCAAAATTGTTGCAGACCAGTAGCAAATGGAATCAACTGGTCTATAACACTTTGGTGGAGCATTACCTGCAGGTGTGGTCCAAACTCAGTGAGTTCACTGGAAAGCTTCACTACGAACAGAAGATTATTAAAATATTGGAATCGCCAGAGTCAAACTGTGATAAACATCAAGTGCTGATCCTATGTCAGGCTGTAAACTTTCGTCCGGGACTGATATTATTATATGAGGAGAATAAAATGTAAGTCTGATATAAGTTTTTGTACTATTCCGTTTAAGATCAATTACATTTAACCATCATAAAAATACAATTTTATAATGCTTTCCTGGAAGTTAAAAATGTCCGAAGCTATTACAATAATTTATCATTGAATATCTGATCATTTTCTATTAAGGCTTACGTTTACAATGCTTGTGCTTTATGGATGCTACGTGGAACGTGTTACCTACCAATATAGTATATCAATTTTCAGGTAATAAAAAATATTCTTGAGGCTTCAGTATTGTTGAATACTTTGACTGATAAATGATTTATTTATTTGGTATTTATGAATCCTGTGTATCATGTTCACTTCTTGTCTTATCAATTGGAAAGAGGTATAATTGTTCTCCTAGATGGCATGTTAGGCTAAGGTTTTTATTAAATTACTATTTTATTAGGGTAAGAATATGTCAGAAAGGTGAGGCTGCGGTTTGGGTTTGTTGGTACGGCTCACCTCCAGCAAGATCAAACGCGTTGTTTTTTATGAGCGCGCTTATGAAGAGAAGATGGGGAAGAGGCTTTAACTGCGAGTCATGAATTTTCCAAGGGGCTTTTTAGCATGAGGCTTAGCAAAGGGCGCTCTCTTTGATTGGCTCGTCCGAGGTCACGTGACCTATCACTCTCGCAGAGATGACATATTGACATCTCAATACACTGTCATCTGACATCGAATATCATATTATTCCAGTCTGTGCACTGAAGTGGTGGGGGAAAAGCATCGTAGACCCTCTTGTGAGACCTCCTCGTCATACGATACTCACCTAAATCTAAACCCGCAGCCTAACCAACAGCCAAAGCCGAATCCGCAGTCTTACCTTTTCGACATATTCTTACCCTAACTCAATTCTTTCTCTTTGTTGTTAATCTATTTTGAACTATTGCGAGGCTGGGATTGCATTTAAAACTGAAATTAAAACATATTAAATAAATTAGGAGACTCTTTTTATAATCAGCCAAAATTTAGAGTGTAATCAGCGAAATGCTGGTAGGTGTCAATTACATTCGAATAACAAGGTTGAAGTACACCATGCAAACTCTCATAAGAGATTCTACACAAGACTGGATAAGAACTGACTGACAAATCTACTTGCTTCCAGCTTCATGGTCAGGGTGCATTCACTAATATTTCTCTAAATATCTCGTAGGTACCAACAGATCTTGCAATACCACTTGACTCAGAAAGATTACAGTAGTGCCTTAGCTTGCTGCCAAAGATTTGGAAACCAGGACTCGAGTCTATGGGTTCAGGCTCTCTGGGCAGGAGCTAGGGATAAACATGTACCTCCGTACATTCTTAAAGACATATTGTATGTCATAGGTATGTATCTAGATTAGAGTAGATTGTAGGATAACTCTGCATGATCTACTAATATAAATAATAATAAACCAATCTGAAAATGGACATAATTAAACTGAAAGATGATAGGAATAACCGGATTATAGTGAAGGAACGTAATTTTACATTCAGATCCAATATCGCATTGCAATCTTGAGTAGAAAGGCAAGGTATTGTCAAACCACAGATTTATTAAAAATCCGGTTTAGTATACCGGTTTGGCGGTTTTAGTTACTACACCATTATAAATTTTGGTAAACTCTATTCTTGATGATGGTGTAGCAACCAAAACCGGTATCTAGATTTTTAATTGATATGTAATTTGAAAATATCTTTAATTTTTATTCAATATGGATAACTACTACAATACCACTTTCACAACTACTCAACAAGCATTGCAATTAATGATGGTCTACATTATGTAACTAATGTTCAGAGAATATCTTGGTTCATGGATTGTAGGTTCCTATCATGTCTCAACTCCCTCCAATATGTATTTGGAAATGTTATCGCTTCATTTACTCTATTTCTTGATAATTTTTTATTTGTTTATAATCATAATACTATTTAATTTACTTCTTTTCAAACCTTGAATTCAATTGTAAAAAAAACTTTAAATTGAGTTTTATAACCACTTACCACAAAATATTCGTGGTTTGACAGAGATGGAATTCAAGAAAAACATTGAGAATATTAATTAAAGAGTGCTTTTATAATGTGACTGAATATCTAAATTATAATTTTGACATGGACTGTATATGATTGTTGATACTTACTATAACTATATGTTATAGTATTTCGTATTGTGACATGGCCTATACAAATTTATTGTTAATGTTTGTCTTTAACAATAAAAACATTTGATTTGTTCAATCCTACTGTAATCGTAGCTATCAAAATAATTCCAAGAACACTTCAGTATAGAAATGTTCATCTATTATGAAGGCGGAAATAATAAAATAGAAGTTTTTCGTTTTGTTTTACACAGAAAGTAAGCAGTTACTCTCACCTCTAGAAGTGGTGGATGCCGTTTGTAGTTGGGATTCGGTGGAAATCGGAGATGTCAGATCCTACCTGAACAGTGTACTGCGTACTGAGCTGAAGACTACTGATCACGAGCAAGCGCTTATACAGAAATACACCCAAGATTCCAGTCGCATTAGGAAACTCATACATGATATTCAAAATTCGTAAGATTCAGCTATTTTAATGCTAATGATTGAATTAAATCAACTTGCTATTAGTAATTTGGAATCAGCAATGATAATAACATCATTAGTAAACGAATAAAGGAATTGAATTGTTTAGAATTTGAAAGTTTATCCACTAAAAATTTATTATTCCATTCTCGTTAAAATTCAACTCAATTAATTTGAATGGCAAAGCTACATGAGCTTATCGATTGATGGATCTCGATAATTAATTTGTAAAAACTCAGCAAAAAAACTAGATAAAGCAAAATAACTTTATATTGTTACGAAAAACTTTAGTATAAGACTATGATCCATGATATTCTGTTCTAATCTAGTTCTATTAAGACATTTTTTATCCTTAACCTGTATTAAAATAGAAGTAGAATATTGTGAGCTACTTTGCAATGGAACCTATTTGAGTTTTTTTGTGTATCCTCTACCTGTATAAAGTTGAGTATTCATCCATTTCTTACTAAAATTTCTCTAATTTTAACATTTTCAGACCAATTACATTCCAGGGATCTCGATGTAGTGCCTGTAATAATCAACTCGAACTCCCGTCAGTTCATTTTCTTTGCCAACATTCTTTTCATCAGCAGTAAGTAAAATATTTGTTGAATCTTAATCACTATCTTCAAATAATCTTAATTCCATAACACGGTAATCGCTTGGAATTCTGAAACAGTATTTCTGAAACACTACGCAAGTATACAAACGTTGACTATACTATAGCTTCGGTCAATTGTTGTAGGATTCTTTCCTTGAAGAATATAAAATATTATAGTAAATATCTGAATAATTAAAAACAGGAATACTTGAGTTTTATAAGTTGTATACTGTATCTATCTAGTTGGGTCAACTGAGCAAAGTTGACTCACTGTTAATTCACTGAATTTTCTAATATTTGTTTAGGTCCTTGATTCTCGTTATTTGAAACCCATCAAAATAATTTTATAATTTGATTGAGGATCAAAGATTATTTCACAAAGAAGATAATAAAATAATAACTGTTATTTGTAATATTTGCATAATATTTATCTTTGTCAAATCATATAACTTTCCTTTCTCACACTGCCGACTCAATTTTGCACGTTTACAAAGTATTTTCTGATTACTAATTAGATCCTCATTCTTCCATTTCAGTTGCTTCCAAAGCTACGCTGATCATGAGAATGAATGTCCAGAGTGCCTCCCAAACAACAAGCAGATTTTTGATGTCATCAAAGCTCAGGTAAATTCAGTAAACCACCCATTTCAACTCTATTTCAGTGTCGGTTTTTCAACACCGAACGTATAGCGATGCCAAAAAGTTGGGCGGCTTCGTCTGTCTCTTGTACGTGATGTAGCCTACTAACAGCTGGTTGTCTTTTTTCTGATTTGTGTTGACATCTATTGTCTTCAAATTAAAAAAAAAAACATCATCTTTATTTAGTTATTTCACATCAAAGAGTACAACAGGCTTCATAGCCCAAAACTGTTCCCCTTAAATTTATACAAACAAACAAAACAAAAAAGGTTATGTCATAAACCATTCCTAAAACGCTAAATTTTACATCTAGGCATAGTTAAAACTCCGATTGACAATATCAGCTTTTGGGCGCAAAAGGAGCTAACGAAAGCACTTACATTTTTTAGTGTCAGCTATA
Organism: Sogatella furcifera; assembly: GCA_017141385.1. Taxonomy (NCBI): domain Eukaryota; kingdom Metazoa; phylum Arthropoda; class Insecta; order Hemiptera; family Delphacidae; genus Sogatella; species Sogatella furcifera. Next base: position 41,523,775 of record CM029546.1, read on the forward strand.
GAATTAATTTCACAATACACTTATTTATTTATCATAAGAATTATTCTGTTTTCAATATCATCTTGAACTTGAATACCTGTATCTGTTTTTAGGCTCAGAATAGTGATCTCCATGAAACATTCCACAGTCAACTAGAAAGAGCTGATGATGGCTTCTCGTTAGTCGCTGACTATTTTGGCAGAGGCATCTTCAATAAACTGACCATTATAAATGATGCTATGAGTAAGAAAATATATTCAAAAATAATTTAGAGTTGAATTCATAATAATATTTTGAATCGCTTGAACAATTGAACATGTTTAAAATTAAATCTAATCTAGCAAGTAGGCTAGTTTAGGTTGCGGTATTTATTTTCTATAATATTGAAGTTTTCAATGTTGTTAAAATTTGAACTTATAATGAACTGGTAATGAATGCCTAACCATCATCGTTTTTATGGCTACTAGAAATTAATCTTCTTCGTTATTTAACAATTGCGATTGTATCTTCATTAACTACGAAGTTCACTCTATTCAGTGTTAACAGTTATATCACTTAAATCAAGTACAAATTATCAACTTGAAAACTTCATGTTCTCTTTCAACTTTCACCTGACTAACTAGATATTTTCCACTCTGTTGAAATCCTAAAACATTATTTATGTTTATTGAGAATCACTGAAAATGACGATGAGCCTAATAATTTTTATGATGTTGGATCTTGGGCAATCTTGGCATGTAGGCAACCCATTACAGAACTCAGCCATAATAAATCTAGATTTGTATATCAATAATTTATTGTCAGTATGTTAATTAATAAAAAACTGAAAACCCGGAATTAAACTCAGTTGTCGATTTTTCAGAACCAAAATCTGTTGCCACTTCTAAGCCTACTGTGAAAAATGAAGCTACTTCCACTACACAAGTTAGAAATCAGCGACCTCAATCTCTACTACCAAAGACTGTTTCGGCCCCTGGTAAGGATTTCATTCTTGTATATTTTGTATCATTCATATTTATAGAGTAGCCTTTCGTATTAATATAGTGTTGTAGGTATTCATATTAATATTCTGTATTACTCTCATTTCCACCGATAAAGCTCAATCTACATCCCACGTACTTAATGATTCCTTATGAAAACACAATATTTCAAGCCATGAACTTTGGGTGAATAGTTTTTTATTGAAAATAATTCCATGAAATCCAATAAAACAGACAAACGTCTCTTCAATCAAATTGAATGAGAATGCGATTCTCTGCAGCTTCTCTCGACCATATAGAAATTCTGTCTTGAAATGAGAACCAACTTATAGGTTTTGGTTGTTGTTGATGTGCATTTTTTCTGTGCCGGTGGATGTTTTTTGTTATTGTTGTTATCAGTGTTATTGAGTGATGCTGGTAATAATGATAATATTGTTTTCTATACTTTCAAATTTGGTTTCACTTTCTAATTTCATTTCAAAAGTTATGACTTTATCAAACCCAAATGTATTTTTTTCAGCCAAAGAACCGGCGTCAGTGCAGAGACCAGCCGTGAACCGTTTGGATAGCTACAGTTCAACATTGGAGGCGAACCTGTCACGTGACCAGCGACGCCCCGAGCTGACGCCATCCGACGAGATGCGACTGGCCGACGCCATCACCAACCAATCGAAAACTGTCTCACCAGCTGGCAAGAATCCATTCGAACAGGATGACGAAGACTACCCGCGATCCAACAATCCATTCGAGGATGATGATCGCGATGACTATGACAAAAATCTCAACCCTTTTGCAAGCTAGTCAAAAATCATCAATCAAAATTAATAGAGGTAATTAAGTATTGTAACATCATTATAAATTTATTTAAGATTGCAGGGAGCGGCTAATGAATGTATACACTTGTTGATACAAGCCATGAAAGGTTCCAGAACATCAATATAAAGTCTGCCCAAGCTAAGAAGACATTCTGGCAGGATGGAAAAATGACTCCAGCTCGGTCAATATTGATTCAAAATTTATAATTTTTGTACCAATATTATAAATTTCTACTCAAATTGTAGATCAAAATGTTTCCTACGATTTGAGACCAAATTTATAATTTATGAACTAACATTGACCGAGCTGGAGTCATCATCTGGCCAGAATGTCCTCTTTGCTTGGACAGACTATACCTACTGAGTAGTGACGGAATACGGCATTATGGCATCAGCTATGTGTGGTATTCTGTTTAGGTTTGCTGTCAATACAAGTGTATACGTATACGTCTTTTTACCCTTCTGTACATAAAATAACTATAGTTACGATGTAATCATCTTTATGTACAACAAATTATTTTATTATTTAGTAAACTTTCTAATAAAATATTGTTTATTGAATTTACTTTGGCTCTTAATTTCCTGAAATCTGCCTATCAGTTACACGGCTACACCAAAATCCAATTAAATTAGATTTAATTTCGTATCTATAGATCTATGGTATCGTAGCACTCATGTTAGTAACTTACCAGTCTTAATCATTATTTGTGATTATTTGAGGAGGCAAATCAAAGAGGCAACAAAGAGGGTTGTGATAAATGTACTTTAATGCTCTTGTCGTTCCTTTTCTAATTCTTAAGAGCGAATATGATCAGAAGTAAACGTTCTACTGTATTTATGTAGCTTTCAAATTGGTGTGCGATTACTCTGCTATCTCAGTAGTTTTGTTATCTAAGTACTAAAATGTAAGATAGCCTAAACACTAACAGCTTGGATGGGCGTAAAGCGAACCTAATAATTATATAACTTGAGTGTTGCATCACTGCAAAAGACCAGAATATAGGCTACTCTACATTCTAATAATTAATTTGAATTTTCAATTATAGCTTTAAAAATATAGTACTAAGGACTTTCTGCTACCGTACTGCAAATACTCACCGAAGTACTGGATAGCAGGAAGAAATTCGTTGAATTGAACTATTAAAAAAACTGTGTCCAGACCTGGAATTCACACAGTTTCGACCGGCACAGGTTTTTAAAAAGTTTCATTCAACTACTGCTATTCAGTAACTACTTGAGTCAATATTTACAGTAGCAGAAGTCCTTGGTTCTATTTATTGGTTATTGGTTATTTATCATTGGTTTATTATCATCATTTTATTTCAGCAGTTGGTAAACTACAATATCAGATAACTCTTCCAATACCTTGCATTACATTTTATTTTGATATACTCATAACGACATTTTTTGATTAGGTACTGAACTGGTAAAATTTAATAAAAACAACAAATATTTTCTTCAAATTGATCTTTTATTGCATCTGTTTAACACCTCTAGTTCAATATATAATCTATTTAATATTGAGACACTAGAATTTAAACTAATATTGCTCATTGTGATTATCACAGCTTTTCACAGTCACTTAAGAAGTAGTCACATAGGTAATGTATGAATAAATGCGATGTTATAAATATGACAAATTCGATCTATGCATTTGTCGAAAAAATACTAATTCCAATTGAGATTACGAATTCCATTCTCAAAAATATGTATGTGATGATTGTTGATGTTACATTGTTCTACGTACATAGAGTATTACATTCAATACTCACTCTATCAACATTATGAATCAACAACAATTGATACTCAAAATATTTTGGTAAAACTATAATAATACAGTAATGCTGTTCAAAGCTGTTCCATTTTCTTAATTCAATATACTTCATAGAACAGTTCTGACGAAGATGAGTAGGTACCACCAATTAAATGAAGGTACCCATTGATAAACTATATATTTAATGCTGGAATATTTTGTGGAGCACCAAGTGTATATATATTATTAAGTAGAAAAGCCCTACAAAGACATGTCTAAAATAATTATTAAGATACATCAAAATTGATAACAGAATATTTAGTTTCTCTATCTTTTATCTCAATCTAATTAAATCTGGAATCATCGGATAACAATAAATTTATAACCAATGACAATGAAAGTAGAATAAGTTCATGTTAAATAATGTAAATAACAGAATAATTATATAAATTACTCAAACTATCCCAATATACTGTAATTACAATTCACTTATGATTGGACGATATATCATACTTATCAAGTCGTAGTACTCCATTAGGAGTCCACCGGTCTCCAGTGAATAGGAAGTTGCTATTCCTGTGAAAATCAAAATAATTAAATGAATGTCAATAAGGTTCATGGAAACTTTCAGACGAAAATATTTTTACAATAGATTCTTATTTCAAAAAATAAGGTGGAAAGAAAATTTGAATTATTATTGTGAAATTAATAATTTTCCCCATTCCCCTTCATCTACGTGTATGAGAGAACTACTGCTAAAATGAGATCAATAGAAGCTAAAAAAATTAAGTAACAAAAACTTTTGTACATCAGATAAAATTAGAGAAGTGGAACAGAGAAAATGATTTTAAAATGAAAGCGAATACTTGAAAGAAGTGATAGAAAGCCGTGAAATTGAAAAATATGTACTTCAAATAAGAATATAGTGGAAATGAACAACTTGAAGAAATGAGCGTACTAAATCGGTAAGCTATAAATTATGTACTTGAACTTTTAATCCATCATTTCTTCAGGTCCAACAAAGTCATATACTTCAGGTTGGAATAATCCGCAAGTGTCAGGCCGATACAACCAATAGCCATACACATGAAACCTTATAAATAGAGAAAAATGGACGAAAACTGACATTATTTCAACCGCTGGGGAATCACTTTACGTATTGGACCCAAGCAATGAATTCTCAATTGATTTCCTGAAATGCCGTCTTTTTCAGGCAGTTATAAATAAAATCAACAATAACGGACTGTGAGCTATTTATGAAATGATTGATAACAACAGCCATTTATTGGGGAAATCATTTTCTGATTAAAGACAAAATAGGTTTTTTTGTAATCGATCCATATATTGTGGATGATTGAGAAATATTTATGATAATTATTATAATCATTGTTATGATTGTGTGTTATGAATAAATGATAGAGCCAAGACAAAATAGCATTACCAGTTTGATGTCAATCGGAATCGTCAGCATAGTCTTGAGGTTTATAGGAGTGTGTTTGCGGAATGGAGTTGTGCTTTGTGGTGGCGGCGGCAATGAGCGCGCGGACGGCGGGCGAAGCGAGGCTGGTGGCCGTCTCGCCATCCATGTTCCGTAGGCTGGCATCGGCGCCCGCACCCAGCAGCAGTGCCACTATTTCACAATGGCCTCGGCTCGATGCAGCGTGCAGCGCTGTCTCTCCGATTTTATTCTGCAATCAATTCAAAAAGCATTTCTATTCTCATTTCTTTGGATTATTAATAGCATAATATGGTACAATATTGGGAAAAGTAGAATAGATTGATGTTTTGAGTTCAGAAGCTTTATGAACTTCTTAACCTGTATACGAATAGCCAACAAAGATTTTTATCATTCCTAAATTCTTGATAACAATAATAATAGTAATAAAAATACTCATTATCCACTGAATATTCAATCATTTCTTATCATTAAATGACTAACGTTTCAAATTTGTTTCTCCTTGAAAATTCTGTTTTTGAAAATTTTCCATGGGGCTATGAAGATGCCAGCCACCTGAGTGCGATGAACCAGCTCCAAAACAACGCATCTGGAATGATCCATCAGTTGTATAGTTCATTATTTTGTCACCACTGAGCTTTGTTACACAGCTTACATATCGCTCTTCAAAATTTGTGGTCTTATTAAATACTAAGCTGTCTGCCTTAATTTCAACCCTGTTTATAATGCTTCTTATTTTATTCAGGAGACAGGAACTCCTCATTTGTTTCTGTTTTCAAGTCCATTTCAATTTTAGACTTCCTCTGATAAAAGTCTCTCCAGTTGGAATGATTTCCAAATAAATGTTCAATAATAATTGAACTTCGAATATCCCAGCGTATATCGAATATCCCAGTTTTGAATATCTTCAGAGCTTCTTGTAATTCCTGCCTCCTTTATTGCTGTTCTAACGCCTTTTACCAATCTTTCCAAACGGCTCGAGCTCTCTCCAGGTGAAATATTTTTGAGCAGTCTCAAAGGAAAAGAATAGTATTGTATTGGCAGCAAGCTTCAATCCCCTTGTTATGTGATAAGCACATTCAATTTTTTCACATTCTTTCCGTAATGACAACCCTCTTGGATACGCGCATAGACACTTGAAATTCCACCCTCCATGTAATTAAGATACATAAGACCATAATCGTGTCTGATTCTTTGTAGACAATAATTTACTTTAAATGCCAGTTGAAGGCCCCTTGTAATTTTAAAACATATGAGAGAATAATAATATTATTTATTGTTTACTTTAGGTTTATCACTTCCATCTGGAAGAGACTAGACATGACGTCCTCTAGAATAGAAATAAGTTAGAGAGAATTCACTCTTTTATTGTTCCAGTCATGGTAGTGGAATAATTTTAGAAAGAACACAGCCTTAATTGGTGGGATTCTATATGGATGTGGATAACAGCGCAGAGAATGGATGGGATTGGAACCAAGTGTGATGATTTTTTTACCCAATAACATTTTGAAAGAAATTCCTTGTAACCTGTCAGATTCCCTCTCTACTCATTTTTCAAATTACTGAAAATACGATTCTATTTTCTATTCCTTAGAATATCAATAACGTGATAATTATACCTGAGCGTTTAGCGGAAGTTTTGGAATCGCAAGTAGTTCATTGACGCAATCCAGATGACCTCCCAAACATGCCCAATATAGAGCAGTGTTACCAACTGTATCCAGGCCAGTTGCTGAGACTCCTTGTTGCAAGCATTGCTGAAGAAAATTCAAATTCCCTCTCCTTGCTGCTTCATGTAGGGGTGTGTCAAGTACCTCTGTATGTGCCTCCACTGTAAGATTAAATAAATTGAAGAAAAAAAATGATTCCAACTATGAATGGCATTGGAAATCACCTACTACTGATTACCTAGTGTTAATAGTAATTACTTTGAATAATTGCGGAGATTTTTTCACTTCTGACTTGTAGACTTCTGGTAAAAATATGTTATCAATGTATGTGCTTATTGAAGCTTATTGATAGAATTATTTTGACAACAAAGAAATCGTCCCTCCCATTACCCACGAACAAGCCTAGAGCCTAGAGATTGTGAGCTTCACCTTCACAAAATATCCCTAAGGCTGTATTGAGCTTATTTTGCTACCAGTAAAAAATGATTGAAGAACAAGAGAATAATAAGTAATAAATTCTACTTGTCAATATTCTATCCAAACTACTTCATGCTTCTAAAACTTTTGAATGAATGACCTTATAATTATCTGCTCATTCAGATTATGTGAGTTGAACGAAAAACCAAGGAATAAAAACATTTAACTTGAATTGAAAAAACTTAATCTTTCAAAACAGTCTTCACTGGTTTGGAACTGTAGTATTGCAAATTTTCTATTGACTGGAATAAACTTTAAAATTCATCATACTCAAAGACATTTATAGTATTCTTTAAAAAATTAGTGTTCTTACCATAGTTCCTCGGTATAGCTCCAGTCTTGTTTCCAGAGCGAGCTTTCCACCAATCTGGGTCGGAAATTTGATCAAAAACATAGAGAATATCCCCTTCTTGGAATGAAAGTTCATCTTCCTGGAAACAAACAGAATAGTTTTTCAATATTATTTTGACATGGAATCAATGCATAGTATTTCTTGGATTCCAACCAGCCATTATCTTAAGGATGGTTGATCGAGGGCCTCCAGGACCTCGAAGCTTGTTGTGCTTGAATAATAAGATATAACGAACGACTAGCTAGCGCCACTAGCCTACTTGTTAGGACCGACGACATTGTCTCCTCGACTATTGTCTCCTCCGAAAGATGGGAATGACCGTTTTTCTAAACAAAAACCTATGTATAGGCCTACTTGACACTTCAGATAAAGTTGTGTGTTATTTTCAGCATTGAATAATTAGAATTTACTTTTGTTGAATTTATATCTTTGTTTTAGTACTGTTATTAGGAACATAGAGACAAATATCAAAAACACTAGGATATCGACAGAAGTATAATATGATAATAAGAACTATCTTCAAGCAACCGTACCTTGCCCACTGTAGACCCTTGTTTGTGGAGGCTGACATTCTCACCCTACCTGCACTGTTTGTTTTGGAGGCGTGTTTGATGGTTAGGCGGAAACCAAATGTATTTTTGAGAAATCAGCAATATCACCACTATAATACCAGACGGAGGAATGATACTCATGTATCAGCAGTACAATCCAGACTGGCACAACATGGACCTCATTACATCTGCTCGAAAATCTACAACTGTTTGCTAAATGAATTGAAGACATTGGAAAACTACAGCAAATTTAAAACTGAACTAAAAATCTTCCTCACAAAAAGACCATATTATAGCATACAGGAGTATGCTATCTCACCGCACCTACACCAGGAACTATGAAGATGATGAAATTCTGACGACCAAGGCGCGTACGCGCTTTCAGTGGGAGAACTTCAAGTATCAAATATCTGTAAAGGGATTCCATGTAATAAGTTTTTTTATCTCACCGCACCTACACCAGGAACTATGAAGATGATGAAATTCTGACGACCACGGCGCGTACGCGCTTTCAGTGGAAGAACTTCAAGTATCAAGTATCTGTAAAGGGATTCCATGTAATAAGTTTCTTTTTAACAAGCTGAGTATTTTTATTTCATTTTCAATTTTCATGAACATTAGGATTGTGTGAAAAATTTCACCTACCCTTTGAGCCGTGTAGTTGTAAAGTGCTCGAACCACTTTAACCTGGCCTGAAACAATAAATGTACGGTTCAAATAAAAAATTTAACTAATTTTCTATCTAATTATGTTTTGAAATAATCCATGGATCTATAATGCACACATAATCCTAATTTCATTGGGACCTTAGGATTTCAGAGCATTTAAAAAAGGTGATGTAGAACTGCACGCTTGAAAAATTCCAACTTATGACTTCATTTATTTTAATTATCGATGCAACGTTTTCAACAATTACAATTTCAAGTAATCCGAAATAAACAATTTAATCTCTCAATTTTAATTTGTGAAAAGCTCTTGTTCTCAAATGGTCACATAGACTGTATTTGTAGTCTACTGTGCCACACAAGAATAAGAATAAAAAATGTTATTTGCCATTAAACAATAACATTTTAATAGGCATTGTCACAGTTTCAACATACATGAAATTTGTCATTATTAGGTCATACAAATTCACAAATTAATAAATTACTAAACTATTATTTCTCCTCAATTATAGAAACTATAAGTGTAGGCTATCATGAATACATTTTTCAAATGAGCAATTTCAAGCATAAATAATTTAAAAATATAATTCTTACATGGAGAATAAAAACACTTAATCTAAACACTGGTAACTAACTCACTAGTATCACAGTTCATTTACTCTTGTAGATCATAGAATGTTTTTGATCCATTTACTTGTAATTTTTCAAAATCTTATTTCTGGTAACTCTCTTATTTTTAAAGGAAGTATGTTGAAAATGACACATCACTGATACAAATGAGTATTGTATGAGTTTTTGATAATCGAAAATATGAAGTGATAAGATCAGTGTTAAATCTAGTATAGCTCGTGCTCCTAAAAAATCAAATATGGAGACCCCAGACAGGTATTTAATCTGTTGGAAAGCTCCTGAGCTGTAGAAGCCGGCTGTTTCCATGATGGGTAAATCCCAAAGATAAGGACATTTTTAAAGTTGTTCCACAGGGCTCTGTGCTAGGACCACATCTTTTCTTGGTCCCACTGAATGATCTTCGTCGTCGTGGATCAAGTTTGTTGTTTGCAAATGACACCACTCCTTCACCAATGCCAGCATAGCTGGATAGGTTGCGACATGACATTAAAGATTGTATACAAACAAAACTACACACATCTATTTTGTTTTCCATCACGAACTGCTGGTAAATATTTCACTCTGAACTATTTTACACGACAATGCAGTCATAAATTTGAATATTAGTTTAAATATAAACTAGTGTTGAAAATGGAGTTGAATCCGAAAGCGCTCCACTTGTGAGTAGTAGTTTATATTTAAACTAATATTCAAATTTATGACTGCATTGTCGTGTAAAATAGTTCAGAGTGAAAAACTACACACTTGACCATTAAAACAATCCCCAACCGAGTATAAAGGGTTTTTAGAAAGCTAGGTCTCAAGTTGAGCCCAACGCTGGCAAGGTACGTCAGTCCTGACCAATTTTCCAGTCATCTCGTTGTCTGAGGCTCCTAGTCTTAGTCATTTGATTCTACTCATAAGAGTGAGACTGTTTGCGTCCAATTCCAATACCGTAATGACTCTATTTTTACTTTAATCATTCTAGCTAATCATTTTGACAAAACCCCCTTTGGACTTCAAGATCGCGTTTGTCGTAAATTTAAACTACACTAGGCCTATGCAAGTGTTCGACGACTCAATCTTACTAGGAATATTCAGGCTTAGTACCAAATGAACTTTTTATATGATTTTCATTATTTTAGGCTGACAAATAACTTGGTGGAAAAATTCAATCGATGAACTAAGGTACCATACCGAGTACCTATTTGTACTACAACTCTATTTACCTGGTTTTGGTTTCAATTTTGGTGGATTCATTACTGATTATAATTTCATAATTTTCAACTACAAATGAAAATAAATCAAGAGCACAACACAAAGAACAAAATATAACCTCAAATGAGTCAAAACAAATAATTATAATACGTCAAACGTCAGAATTGAGTCAGATGACAAGCAGTCAACAGCTGATAATCACCTGATCAGATTAGGAATTTTCAAACAATAAAAGCAATTTTTTAAGGAAATTCAACAAATAGTGTTGAGGATATAAATATAATTTATTCTAATTATTATATTATTACATTTTCATGCTACTGATTACATAGTTTAAGGTCTCACAATCATGATCTTAATTCGATCTATTTTACTTACCCTTTGAGAGCAGACGATTAAACAAGGGTAGAACCAAAACAAAAACATAAACAACTAGGGAGCTTGGGAGTTGAAACAACGTTAGTTACTTGGGATTCGGAATGTACCAGAGAAAGCTGTGATATAAGATTAGCCAAATTATTGGGAAAAGTTTGTTGTATGATTTTAAAGCTTGAACTTCAGTGTTCGGTTCACTTTGAAATCAAATTTGGGATAAACATTTGAAGACTTCTGAGGGAGTGCAGTGGGGTTCCGGCTATTTTGCGCGCATGCGTATTTCAGAAGGATTATTTTAGCGGCATGGTCACGAGGATAGTTTTATTCTTGTACTGCATCTGCATCTTCTTTTAGTCTAGCTTTAAGTAAAATAGGGAGCAAAGTCAGTCCCTGGTGTGGCCTGGAGCGAGTAGCGTTTAGCGTCGGTGAGGGTGACTGTTATTCTGGGTTCGGGGCGACCATACACGTGTTGACACCATGGATCCCGAAGCTTTCTTAGACCTGGCTAACCAGGTAACAAAACTGAAAATGTTTCCCTATTTCGATATCGCACATAGTGTTCTTTGTGCACTACACGTACGGGAGGATCTAGGACCAGGTAAGGCAACACTACACCATCTTACTTTACTAAGTCATGCTCAAGAAGTCACAAGACTGTATACTTGAAGTCATCCAATGCTATGACAGATCAGTTCACTTATAAATATTGTATAATTTCTTCAACTTTATCTATTTCTCTGCATGGTCAACTGTTACAGATAACTTGAATGCAATTTTCCATCTTGAATTGATAAAGTAGGAACCACATTTTCTCCAAGAGCCAACCATAGCCTGTCAAGCCTGTGCCTGTGTTGCAAAAATTCAAACTCTGTCTAGTGTATTCAAACCCCTTGAAAACATTTAAGGCACGTATCGACAGTAACCTTGTAATTGCCGTTCAAAACAGCATTCAAACCTAGCCTTTAAAAATCATATACCGGTAGATAGATAATCACTAGCAAACTAGAGGTAGGAATATGTATTTTTCTAAACACTCATCCTACTTACCTTAAAAGCTTGCAATCAGAAGGAGACAGTATGTTGAATAAGCTGATTTTGAATCAACAAGCCAGTGGTCCTGTGCCTTTCAAGGTTTACAAAGACATCAATTCGGTGTTTCTTCCCGTATTGGGCCGGGATCGGACGAGATTACTGATTTATTATTTCCTAATTGGTGGGCCTACTCATCCCACACTGAATAGTCTGGTTACATAAGCGCTCACGGCTTATCAGTTGAAACATTTCATTTATCTTGTCTCCTTGTCTGGTCCGAATCCAGACCATATTGGTGTAGAATAAGCACTGCTGTACGCGCACTGGTATGACTGAGAACAGATCTGAGCACTGATATGATGTAGTCAGACCAGACCCAGACCATGATTTCATATGACCAGACCACAAATCATGTGATTTCAATCATTACATGATTGCATCTTTAATGCCTAGTCTATACGATGCCAATTGGCGAGGCAATTGTCATAGGACAACTGATGCCGGGTGCAAACAGCTGATATTGTCTATTAGAGTTTTCATTAAGCCATGCCTAGCTGATTATTTTCAAATCAAAAGATTCAATAGCTACTTTACATCAGCTGTAAATTTCAGGAGACAATTGTAACGCCAACTGGCATCGTATAAACTAGGCATAATAGTACAGTGCAATTAGACTCGAACCTCAACATCCAAAGAGAAAGGACGATTCCTACGACAACTTGTTCTATACAACCCCTTTATTGTTTGGTAAAAGTTACACCCTTATGAGCGTCGGGTTTTGGGGGAGGGGGTTGGGTGAAAGGTGCAAAATTTCAGTTTTCCGTGAATTGTAGCCGAACCAAGCGTCGGACGAAAAAATTCCATGCATGTTTTTTCTAGAGAACAAAATTTGGAAGAGATTGAGACCAATCACAAAAAACTGAAATTTTGCACCTTTCACCCCCCTCCCCCAAAAACCCGACGCTCATAAGGGTGTAACTTTTTACCAAACAATAAAGGGGTTGTATAGAACAAGTTGGCATAGGAATCGTCCTTTCTCTTTGGATGTTGAGGTTCAGTCTTTTTTCGAACTAATTGCACCGTACTATAACATTGGAAGCATAGTACAGCAGAGCCTGTGGTCTGGCTCTGGTATTGCGTTTGTCTGATCTTGGTCTGACTAGTGCGTGTTAGCCGTTAGGGTAAACGCGCACTGGTACAACTCAGACCAGACTTGATGTTGTCAGACCAGACCCAGATAGAAATCATAATATATCATTACATGTGCCTTAAACATTGGAAGCATAGTATAGCCTCTGTTGCCTGGCTCTGGTCTTGCATGCTTTTGTCTGGTCATTTTCTGGTCTAAGTAGTCCGTGTTTCTCTGGCTGCAAGTTGGTCTGGTCTGAGTCGTACCAGTGTGCGTTTATCCTCTAGCTTAAGCCCGATTCAGACAGGAGTGGCGGGACAAGGACATGGATCAGCTGATCATATGAAATGTATGACACAAATAACTCAATGTACTTTAAAGAGGCGAGTTTCTATAAACATTGTGCTAATCTATACATTTCATATGATTTCCAAGTCCTCAATATTTTAATCTTGTTGAAGACTGGCTGACAGTAGTCCAGGTAGTCTGATGAATCCAATGTCCACAGACAGTGCTTTATACTGCTGGTGCAGTATATCCTCACAGCCAGAAGCATGTCCCCAAAATTGAGGCCAAAATGCAATAATGAATATGGCTATGGAAAAAGGCATTCTATTCCAAACCTCCTTTCAAACATCTAGAAAAAATTATCAATTGGAAGAGCTCTAGGCAGATGTGACTACCATGTGTTGTCAATGTGAGTACTCCAGCTCAGTCCAGTCTGGTATCGTACCCCAGGAGCTTCACTTCTGGGAGAAGCTAAGCTGCCAGCAATATGTAGTCACCTGGATTTCATTCAGGGGCGAGGCGTGACTTTTTGGCTTGGTCATCTCTAGGAAAAATTTAGTTCCGCACCCCCATCTATCTCACCCCAATCCCATACCCAAAAGATAATAATGTTCCATTTTAGACAATTATTTATCAAGCTTTATTATAACTAGTCCAATTACTAAAGATAATACACGATGAAGAACACAAAAAACTGTTGGAAATTAATAAATAATTGGAAAAAAATTTAAAATTATTAATAATAATAATAAGAGATGCATGTCTATCAATACCAAAATCAAACATTATAACGCAGTAATCAAGCCAACAATCTTGTATGCCAGCGAAACCCTAACACTTAGCAGGAAAACAGATACGGAAAATTTGAAAAAAGAAGAAAGGAAGATAATTAGAAAAATACTTGGACCAAGAAAGACCGAAGATGGTTATAGACTACAGAAAACGGCCAAAGTTGAAGAATACTCTAACATAGAAGCAGACATCAGGAAAAGGCGCCTTAAATTTTATGGTCACATAATGAGGCTTCCAGATCACAGACTTACAAAAAGAATAGTGACATATGTAGCAACCCTTAGTAATGGAGGTGCATGGATGAAAAACGTCAAGAAGGACTTAGTACTTGCTAACATTAACAATGATGAACTATACATCAGGAACAGTTTCAGAGAAAAGGTTGAAAAATGGGAAGTTAAACCAGAGATGACTGTGCCAAGAGTGGGAACAAAATGGAGTGAAGCAAGGAAAGCGGAGTTCTCACTGAAAATGAAAAACTGGTGGATTGATAAAAAGAACAAGAAAAACAAAAAATGAACCAAATTTTGCTCAGCGTCTTCCATCTGGGAGCTTGACGGCTAATAATAATAATAATAATAATAAATAATTGGATAAATTAAATACGGTGTTATTCAAATCAATATGCTAATTGAAATAGAACTCCGAGAAACCAAATATAATTTGATGATTACCTAGCCGAATGATATTGATTTATTTATTTCATGACGAATTATTCCTTATCTTAGTTAAGCATAGTTATTTATCATATCATTCATTGTACAAGAGGCCAAATAATAGTACAATACAATAAACATCATATGATTTAAGTTTGCAAAACTGTACGGAGCGCAGAGTGCAGAGAATTTGTTGTCAGAGACGGTGGAATCGCAGAAAATAGCGATGTTTTCGTCCGTATACTCCGTCCATCATTTGCGGGAGGGAGTGGGTGAGTGGATGCAGAAGAGTGGTGGGAACGAACGCGAAACAACATTACTGGAATCGCTCATTGTTGAGCATATTGAACGAATGGAACTGATGATGGAGTAGTTCACTCTATTCGAACTTGGCGCGCTTGGAAAAAGCTTCGATTTCTTCACTTCTTTGTATTTATTTTTAATATTTTCAACTTGATAATTCCTACACATTATATATTAATTTCTGTCTAGTCATCGGCGAATCCAAAGATGACCGGACGCCTCGCCTCTGATTTCATTCTCATTTAGAATCAGCTTGTAGGTGAACCACTGCTTGGCTTGTACAAAGATATCTTCTGCTGCCATCTGATACTAGTTTGGAGCTTTACCTCCAAATATATTATAGCATAGATGAATGATATACTTATATTATTCCTCTATGATTTCAGCGTAATCTGAAAATACAAAGATGTTGCCCCGTTGATCATCACCAAAAACAGGACAGGTCCAATGTTTATTGAACCACTCTCAGATAGGTAGAATTCAAAGTTGGCGAGTACTGGACCATAAACTCCATAAGTGGCCAGTTTATTGTTGTAAGAGTGAATAACTTACACATTGGTTTGACCAAGACCAGTGTGGTGTAAAAGAAGTGCTCGGATTTATAAGGAGCAACGCAAATCAAAAGTCAGCAGACCAGTGTTTGTTTCTCTATGTCACAACTATGTGTTTCCATTGAATCTCATTGATCCTGGTCGTAACAATTTGCGTTAACTCTTAGGAGCTTTCTTGATTACATATATAGTCAAACTACATCACATCCACACCTCAATCACTAAGTTATTAGGGAAGTGAAAGTGAAATAGTATAAAAAGAACATGATATAAAACTTAGCCAGGTCTGTAATATTCTATGACTTCAGTTTTCAACCTTTACTCTAAATTAATCTAATCCACATTATAAGCTTTTGTTCAATTATTCAGATTCAGTTCAAATATCTCAACTATTCTTGAATTCATTTTTTGATCTTAGTAGCACAGAGTGAAATTTCTACTCATAGTTGGTGTTTTGATTATGTGTGTCTCGTTAAGAATGAATTAATGCAATGAAACGCGCCAATACACAAACATCTGAATTCTGAATGCATGTATTCTTATTAGGTACTACATAATAGTCTTTATGATGGTAAAGTACTATTTACTTTAACATATATCAACTTTGCCATTTTTTTGCTTTCAATTATTTATTGTTTATCTTAAATTCTCTCCAATCAAATTCATTTTTCAGTACATATCTATTTTTAATACATTCGAAATTAGAAATAGGATACGTTTTGGATGGTGTTTGTGTTACATCCTATAAGTGATGTTGTAGCCCACTACTTCTTGAATAGATAAATGTATAGGGGTTTGTCTTTACAGTTTTCTATCAAACAGGGTTTTAATCATTGGAATGGAGCTACAGTAGTTAATGAATAAATTGATTTTATTTTCATAATATGTAGCTGTTAATAATCGGAATAAACTTGCCATTCCAAACTATCATCTTATTGTATCTTAATTATTAGAAAACAACATGCTCTAATTAATTTATTTTGTCTAACCTGGTATTTTAATTGTTATAAATTGTTTTCATTTGAGTATTGTTTATTATTGCCAAGCGATGTGTCTCCTGGCTGAGTCGAGCCGTAAAGCAGGCGCTCTAGGTTCCCTCTTTCACCCCTTCGGCCAATGTCGATTATTTTTAAATCTCGGCTGGGTCTGCTGTTTCCTCCATCTGCTCGTGCCTGCCCACTTCTCCCCACAACCGATCTCCTCTGCGATTCCAACAAAAAAGAGCACATTCTACTTATCTGGTTATATTTTTGCTCCATCTTTTCGTCGAATTGGTATTCAGGCTCTGCTGGAGAAGAGTATATGAGATTATTTTATAATGAGCTTGCCAAATATTACACAGAGTGTTCCATAACTCTCTGAAAATACATCTTGGCGTTATTTATCATGTCATTGAGACTAGCATTTCTGTTGAAATGTATTGATAATCATTGAAACCGCTGATATCATTAAATATATCAAGAAAGTTCAAATTGAAATACAAATTTGATACCTACTCACAAAAATCTCAATTTCAAAATTTGAGCACATATCTACTAACTTATATGTAGATCTATCTCAGTAACAAAATAATCCCAAAAAAACTTCATAAGCATTATTCTCTTCAATTTTATGAGGTAGTGCAATGTAAAGGAAGTATTAGAAATTACCCAGAACCCGGTACCTATTCAGGATATCTTTATAAACCAAGAAATCCACTCAATTATTTATTTCAATACTGCAATAAGTTTCACGATTTCAATGACGGATGAACTTTTTGAGAAGCTATTCTTCCACATAATCGTTTTCACAATTTTGTCCTGAAAATAATTGGACTGAATTTTCAAATGATTGTAATGTAAGTTACATAACTCTCAGGGGTCTTAGAACTCTTATGGTGTATTTTTTGTGAAAAATATTTTACTAACAATTATATTTATTAATTTCTCCTGAATAAATAATGAGACTTCTCCATTTTGATTATTCTAGGCTTAGTGAAGACTAAAACATATATATTGATAATATATTAAGACGTATTGATGATTATTAGCAATATTAGCATATTTATTTGCTAGGAAAAGTCTTTATAATACTCAGGAACAAGAATTAATTGTTTAAAAACAACTACCGTATGGGTCCCGTCTTACTGTACCCATAATAAATTTTCAAAAAAATCCTTTTCAATATTATGTTTATTTCACATATAGGCTCACACAGCTAATTTTTAATTTCTTAAGAATCCTCATTGCTTCTGTTTCCAATGATTCTTTGTAGATGTGGCTCGTTTCTAAGCCGTGCAACTATGGAGTCATAGTAATAATAATATATTACTAGCATCACTCCAACTGAAATGATTCCCACTAACAAGAAATATATGTCTCCTTTCATTGAATCACCCACCAACATTTTGGCTTGTTTTTTCCACTCTGATTTTTACACTTGAATCTGTACTAAAGTTTTATGCGTTTTCACTCCAAGCCCTTATTATGAAATTTTCTATTCATTTATACATAATTTTCAATGTTTATTGTGCATCTATGGTTTAATTTTGACTGTCAAAACGAGATAAATAATTTGTTTTAAGTTTACTTTGTTTATATAATTATGTAAGTTACATTAGTAATTTTTAACCTAAAATATGGTATCATTTGAAATATTTTTGCTAAACAATTTATTGTTCTCAAAACTCGTTTTCATTTAGCAGCTGTCATTTATATGACAAGATGATGACAAGTAATAAGACTAGTAGTTCTGTGAACAGGAAACCTCACGAAGTCACCCATGAATGTGGCATTACTGAAGGGAATACTGATGAGTTTCATTCATTGCATGCGTCATTGCATGCAATTAATAATAAACTCGACAGCTGGTTATCATGAATAATTCTATAGTGTGAGTTCTCCTATGTTCAGAAGTATAAATGTATATAGTAATATTTTAGTATGGAGGTAATTCCTTTTCCTTTCATATTATCCTTAAAATGCAATATTTCAAGAAACCTTACATATCCATCGACACGCAATTTCAAGAGGAACATTCCTGTCAAATTTCATCCGAATCTATTGCCGCGTTTTGTTGTAAATGCGGAACAAACATACATGCATACATACATAAAGAGAAATGCAAAATCGTCGTCTTGAATCTAGACCTCACTTACGTTCGGTCAATAATGTGGTAGTAGGAGGGGGGGGGTTAATGGTGGAGTAGTGAAGAGTTGGTAGATGAAAAGAGGAGGATGAGTAGAAAATTAGGAAAGAAGCTGAGTAATTTTATAAAAATATAAATTTTATTGGGTTGTAATAATGCAAATATTTTATCCCAAAAATTCATTTTATCAAAAATTTTATTTTATTTTAGTAATTTTGGATATTCTTACAAAAAATTATGAAATTATTGAAGATTTAATTGAACATATACACATTTCAAATTTGTAATTTATTTACTTATTTATTCTGCCGATGAACTACAATAAAGCTGTTCCGACTACATTAAGTTGTAGGAGGATTTTTTCTAAAAGTCGGAATCTTTTGGCTGTTGTTTGAACAGAGCTATATTTAGATTCCACTCCCAGTTACTATTTTTCTCACTCTGAACTATTGCCTCTGCTATAACTATAATGATGGTTCTCCGACTCATGCATTGAAAACACGCATTTTTCTCCAACAAATAGCTTACCACAGTAATTGAACTACACTGTTCGCTTTTAGATCTTTATGGGTAGGTTCCACCTCGCCAATGTGTACTTGGCCAAATACTGGTCACCCATCCAAGAGCGGTACACAGTGTTCGTGAATTACGATCTCGATCACAGAGCAACCTCTCTCACTGAGTGGCCAATACCCAGAACAAATTTGTTTGTGATAATTCAGCTGAAATTACTTGCAGTAATAAACCCATAAAACTCATCCAATTATATTCAAATGACGCAAAGACTACTGTAATTTTTGACACAAATTTATTCAAGTCATTTCAAATGTTTCCTCATTCATTCCCCAAGATATGTTCTTCTGGGAGAACTGATATTTCCATTTTCTACTAAGCTATAAAGGTTATAAAACAAATATAAAATATTCAACTGTTTGTTTTCTGAGGGTGGAATCTACTGCATCTCCTGTGATTTGATAACATCACTGTTATAAAATCAATGCCAACAACTGATTTAGAATGAACCAGTTTAATGTGACAGTACGGTATGTTAATGTCATTATACACCTGTAGCAATGTAGCACTCTTCTCTTTTGTATTAGTACTGTATCATGTTCATGAAGATGAATATCTAAATACAATTCAATTTATATCACGCTGTATTACATACTGTAACATTTCAATACCCTAATTGTATCATCATGAGATTTTATCTTTCAAGAAAAAGCTATGTGCTGATTAGTGAATCAGTAGTTGTATCGCTTCAATGATAAGCAACTTACAGCTAAATTCAATCCTTCGTGTCTACGTTTTGAAGGGCTTCATCGTATTATATCATATTCTGCTCACTCCTCTCAAGTCACTTGACAATGGCTTCGTCTACTTGAAAAGCAAACAGAAAAGTTCAGCTACTGCATAAAATTGATTTCATATATTAACCAATCGAATTAAGCCTGATGTGTCTGATTAAAAAATGATGGTTATTAATTTAAAAGTAATTAAAAACAGATTGGACCTTCATTTATTAATATCATTTGATTGAAAGTAAATCAAAGCTAAAAATGAGAATATATAGAATAGATTTATGAATGAAATGGTGATCATATTTTTTTCTTCTTTCGCCAAGCAACATTTCGTTGATTTTTTCATAATTTTTGTGTTGTAGGAGCACAAGCGTTTTCAAGGAAACATCCGATGTCATGCTGGCTTTCAACAATGCTGGTGGTTTTTGCTGGAGGCATGCTCTGCAACGGACTTTTGGGAGAACCTATCCTGGCGCCTCTAAAAAATACTCAACAATTGACAGTTGCCACCATTGTATGGTAAAATATTATTTTCACTTAAGCTGTATTTACTCTTTATGTCTTGTTTTTGACATACCAGCTTCATTAGAATAAGAGTTTGATCAAGGAATGTAGTTGATTTTGTGAACATGGTTACTGCAGTTGAAAAATGTTTACGCTAGAGAAAAAATGATTTTTAATGACAAATTTTGACCTTTCTTAGACGTTGAAAATTTTTCAAAAAGTCCTCAAAAGTAAATTACTAATTTCTATTTTGGGATTCTCCTAGAATGTTGAACAAGCCTCAATCATTAAGAAAACTACAAGTTAAATAAAACAGTATGTGGTTCTCTCTAATGTTTTGACAAAATATTCGGAGGATATTCGAAGTAAGTGATACTTTTGATCATTTGAGAAATGAATTATACTATCTATGTAAAAGTAAAGATTGTGCAAAGTAGAAAAGTCAGTTTCTTTCATTAAAAACTGTGATACGATCTATCTCAGACTCTTCTGGTCATCAATCTGTAAGAGCTAAGTTTACATTTGGATGTTCTGGGTTCTTCAAAATAAAATCATAGAATAGAAATGCTGAGGTCGGCAGAAAATATCTGTGGATGATTCATTTTTGCGTTTGTTTCCAGGTATGTAGTATTTTACACACCATTCGACATTGGATACAAAGCATCGAAATTCTTGCCGGTCAAACTTGTGTTCTCAGCCATGAAAGAAATTTACAGGTAAAATGATGATAAGTACTATAATCTATTTCATGATCGAATACTACAGCTCTCATATTACACATATTCAGAGATTATTGCTTTTTAAATTATTGTATTGAAAAAAGTTTTCAATTACCGTACTGTAGAATAGAATAAAATGTCGGTATTACCAGGCTCTAGGTGTTGAAGCCAGAGGTGTGGACCCTCTTTATATAATCAAGCATGTAATAACATTCCATCATATCGAGCTCATCCAAAAATTTATTCTTTTCTCTTGAATCTAATCTCAATATCAACGTTTTTGTCACCTCCCATTCAAAGTTGAAAAATTACCTTCTATTCAATAGCGAGCGTAAATTTCCATTTTTAAGTTGCTGTTTCTCACGTTCACTGGTCTTATATCATACTTATGACGTTTGTTTTTTTTATAAAAGGTAATAAATTTGAAACTATCATGGAAATGCTATTATATTTTGGATTCTAGAATTGAAAGATGCTCTCATCCATATCTAAAAGAATATTTGAATTGAATGAGAGAATTGAAAAATTGTGAACCCAGCACTGATTAATCATCAACGATAATCCCGAATAATCGGGAGAAAGCCTTCAATCCAAGAATATCCAGTGCATCATTATTAAATAATTTAAAAATATGGAAACACTAGAAATAATAGTATAAATTATTTTTTGTTGGTTTTGTGAACTACCAAACTCTTTTTTTCCAGGTGTAAAAAAGTCTATGATGGTGTAACACATGCAGCCAAACTTTACCCCAATGCCTACCTTATAATGATTCTTATTGGAACTCTGAAAGGTGAGTATAATGACATGAAACATAATCACTAACTCATTCTCGTCCATGTGAAATACATTTTTTTATTCATCTAAAACCGTATTAATCTCTTTCAAAGGAGACGTAAAATTATATTCCCCCACTACACAAAAAGTAGTCGTCATCTCTCATAATAAACAACCTTCTCGTACAATCCTAAAGCTCATGTGAGCATCACCCTAGAGAAGAAAAACTTTAAGATATCCATTCCACTCATAAAGATCAGGTTTGATAGATGATGGCAGTTCTTGATTATTGATAAACTATCACCTACTTGTTCAGGAATACATTCTAGTTTTCAGTGAAAATAATATAGCCTATTATTTACCCATTGAGGAATTCAATCTAAACTCTCTGATTTGTATGCTCATCATAAGATGGTATTTCACCATCAAAATAGGAAATACTGTGTTTTTTGGACATCTAAAGTAATAATTGAACCTTTTCTGATATTCTTAATATTCAATATAAAATTCAATTCTAGTATCTTTACAGCTATACATTTATAGCATCTACTACATTGATGGTATTAATTATATTGACGGTATAAAACATCTTCTCCTAAAAATTACATATCCTAAGTATAAGTTTGAATTTTCCCAGCTTGATACCGCACTAGGCTATAAATAAATCAAATATAATTATCATTTACACGCACCCTTGAATTGAAACATTATCATTCATTATTTCCAGGTAATGGCGCTGGTTTTACTAAATTATTTGAAAGACTGATAAGAGGTGTTTGGACTCCAACTGCCATGGAATTCATGCAGCCCAGCTTGTGAGTATTCAAGCATGTATTTCTACTTTTCTCTTTTCTTTGTGTATGTGATAGTTTTCCAATGGATGAGATTATATCATTATTTCGAGTGATAAAATTTATTGTTTGCTCATGAGTCAAAATAAATAAACTCTGTTTAACCTGTTCGAAGTGTGTAAAAGCCAAGGTTTTCATAATTTGGCTGTAATCAAGTTGATCCATAACTGTAATTTTTCTTTACTTCTAATGCCAGGTTGCTCGGCTACTGAAGATTAATTTTGAAGTCATCTAGCTCTAACGAGTAATCATCAACCCTTCATTACCCACGCACAAGCCTAGAGCTCATGTGGACACTCTCACAAAGATCAGGTGTCAAAACTAATTGTTGTATATTTTTTTCAGCCCGACCAAAGCGTGCATTGTGGCATCTATTATTTTCGTGTTGGATAAGAAAACTGACTTGATCTCAGCTCCTCATGCACTTGTTTACTTCGGAATTGTTATATTCTTCGTTTATTTCAAGGTAAGTATTCAATTACTAACTACTACATAAAGAGGATCTTGAGACTACGATTTTCAATCTCTAGCGCCAAATTTACATCAACTTGAATGCGAAATACATTTTTAGATTATTATTGTGGATACTGATATGAAGCATTATTTTCAAAATATTCAAATACTGACTGCAATTTATTAAAACCTGATACATATTGAAACCATATTTTACTATTGTCATTGTCATTATTGCGAAGCCATATTTATTGAGGCAAAGAAATTGGCGGTTAATGAATTTCAATTATAATTGGTGAGTTCTATCGCTGTACATCTTTGTCAAGACAGTCCTAAAGCGGTCTGCGTGAGCATATCAAGTCCAGAGCGACATCACCTCTCTGTTTCGATCTGCAATCGAGCGAAAGAGAGAACTTATGTCGCTCTGGACTTGATATGCTCTCGAAGATCGCTCGCCGACTGTCCTGACAGAGTGACAGAGCGTAGTATAAATAACAGATTTTCGCCAACCGCCAATATTGTTGAAGTCTGCTGTATTAATTTTCAAAAATCAACTATTGAAGCTCTATCCTCACTTTTTTTCTGCGAAGCATTCGTTTTCAGGAAGTCATATTAGACTACTATTTTAGTTCTCATCGATTTAATCCAATTCAATTATGAAGATTTCTTTCATCAATCCTGGAACTTTAAATCAAAAGAAAATGATTGAGCGCAAGAATGTCAGTATCACAATTTTTTTTACTGATACTAACAACTTTAGTGCTCCTTAATTATCTAAAAATATCAAGACATCACACCTGGCACTGTGTCTTCAATCGAAAGAAAACATTTTCATTGTCTTTTTCGTTTTTTCCAGCTCTCATCAATTCTTCTGGGAATACATGATCCATTCGTACCATTTGAAAACCTGTTCTGTGCATTGTTCTTGGGAGGCATATTCGATTCCTTTGCAAAACTTTTCGGACATGGTGCTGCTAAAGATGAGAAAACTGATGCTAAGAAGAAAGAGTAATGAATGATTTGTAAGTATTTTCCAATCAATTAAAGTAAAGTTCAATTGAATAGATTGTATGCCAAATAAATGTACGTGTACTCATGTAATCAAAATTAATAATCATTGTTTATTTATTTAATATTGGCTTTTATTCATTATATCAAATGTGAATTCAGGATAGACAGTACTTTCCATTTAATCATACCCGAACATTTTCAGTGAAAATTTTATGCAACCAAAGATTTCAAATTTATTGTACTGTATCTCAAATTGGATGTTGGAGGTGACATTCCTCAGCAATAGTTTTATGAATACAACAGTATTTTTACTCAACTGTACTAAGCTTTTTTGTAATTACTATGAGTACTTTGAACTCTAAATGGCTTGAACGATCTGTAAGTATAATACTCTGTAGACTTCAGAAAAACCGAACTTTATGAAAAATCTTTCATAATTATTTCACATCCTATGGCTGAATTCAGCAGGTGCGGCAATACAATACGGAGAGGGCTTGCGTTATTCGGGATTATTGGGGCTATTTATCTCCGTCCCTCTTAAAATCGGGTCAAATTTATATTTGAATGTTGCAAATTTATTATTTTATTTCACTGAAATAGTACCTTAACTTATTGGTTGAAAACACAGACTCTTGTCCAAAACGTCTTTATAACAAAATTGATTAATAAGTTTGAAACTATGTTATGTATCTTCGCAGCACTACAATCAAGAATTTATTGTCCAGGAGAAATACCGTATTATAAAAATTTTGAATTTAGAGCAATAGGATATACCAAATGGAACAATTCATATTCAATTATATTGAATATGTTGTATGAATAGAAGGCTTTCGAAACTACTTCCCTGAAGTATAAAAAAACAATCATTCAATTTCAAATTTATTGTTCACATTCTCATTAAAATTAAATTTGATAAATCCATACATTTATAAGATTCGCTGCAAATAATAATCAGTGGATTTCATGAATAATAAAGTTAACAAAAATATATATTAAAGAAAAAACCAAACCACCGTGATGCTGATTATCAGTTGGATGATACAGATGTATGATGTATGACGTTGGATGATAGCTTTAACTGGATGATGGAGATGATCAAATTCAAAAATTCATGAAATTAAATTTATTGCAAACAATAATGTTTTACTACTCAGAAAAAAGCAAGAAGCTTTTGTACGTGAGTAGGAGTTGGAAAAAAACACATTCACACACACAATCACACACAAGTTTGTTTTTTATCATAGACATATCAAGTTGTCAATGAATAAAGATATTATTATTTATATCACTAGTATAATTTGATTAATTAGTAAATTTATTAATCATTTGGAGCCTATAACATCATGAGAATGATTAGAAAAAAATATGTATTTAAAAATTAGGATGTACAACAAAGAGGAAAATCACAAGTTTTTTTTGGGACTTTCAACATCAGTTGCATTGATTGACGTGTCACCCGATGATCAGCTTCATGAATGGGCCTAGCTGAAATTCCCATACTACCACTCATTCTGTAAAACAAGGATAACACCTTGAGAACATAGATGTATCTGAAAGGGAGGATTCCCAACAGTTGGAAAATTGGAAAGGTGTGAGTCCT
Organism: Sogatella furcifera; assembly: GCA_017141385.1. Lineage (NCBI taxonomy): Eukaryota > Metazoa > Arthropoda > Insecta > Hemiptera > Delphacidae > Sogatella > Sogatella furcifera. Next base: position 41,549,768 of record CM029546.1, read on the forward strand.
TCTATTTACACCATGAATAATTCTTACCACTGATTTCTGCAGTGTGATTAGGCTTTTAAAATGAGATAAGAAAGTAGACGCGTAACAAGAGATTCCATATTCCAGTCGACAATTGAAAAATGCAAAATACATGACTCGTAAAATACTCACTGGAAAGAATTGCTTTAATTGAAAATTAAATTTCATTGTGTTCAGATGAGATACAGTAATCCAGGATTGACTTTTGAATACCTGTAACTACTCCTTATCACAAAAACACTGTTCAAAACGTCATTCCCTCATTCGAATGTCCTATATATTATGAATGTGAACTCTCTTCTTACTTCTTACACAATAATCCAAGAATGTTCCTTCAATATTTTGAGGAACATGGTAATGGTAAATCAAACTCTTTCATAATTCGTTCAATTATATTGGAATGATAATTTGTTCAAACTATTAGAATTTTTTGTTGTGTTGTTTCAGGATGGCCAGGCAGATCAAATAACAACAGCATTCAAGCCAAAAAGATCAACTAGTCAAGCCAGATTTGGCTCCAGAGAAGGGAATACTCGAAGCGAAGTCGACCGACTCAGAATTCAGTTCTGAATGAGTACAACAACAGTTCAAGTCAACATTATTAGTTTCTGCATTGCTGTTGCATAATCCCAATATCTTTAATTTAGTTCATGTGATTTTCTTATTTGTAAGTTTGTTTGTTAATTTAATTTGTGTTCCTACCATATTCAAACACTTATTTGGCAATTTCAAATAATTTTAGTTCAATTATTATTTATTGTGCTGTTCAAAAGCAAAAAGTATTAATGATATTAATATAGAATTGTCGACCAAGTTATTCGATTGTTCATCGTTGCTGTGATTGAGATTGGATGTGGGTGCAATCTCCTTACGATATTCAATAACTTGTTCAACAATTATTATATTATTAATAATATAAGTATTATTCAAATACTAAAGATAAATTTAATAGTAGGTGTATTTTTAATTTGACTTTATAGATTCTGATTTAAATCAATTCTCGTTTTACACCATGACTGCAATTATTATTAAAATACAGTGCAATTCATGTACCGTAGCCTACGTATGATACATACAGTAATTTACCTACATTTATGTATTTTTCTCAAAGAATATGAACCACTGTAAAAGGTTTGTATCCAATTTTTTAAAAATACACTTTAAAAATTCACATCACTTTGTTTTATTGATTATATCACTACTGTAGAATATCATATTTTAGTATCCCTTTTATTGTAATTTTTTGTGACTCCTTGTGAATCCGTCTCAAGAGACGGACCTCAAATAGGTTCAACTATTTGCTGATCTTGTTTGCATATAGAGGGAATGAATGGTAGGATTTTATAAAGATCAGAATGATCAGATAATGAACTATGCTCAGCCACACTCATTTCACTCTATTCCCTATCTTGAAAACTTGGAAAATCTTGAACAATTTTATTGAATTATTTCTCTTCACTCCTAAGGTTTATCGACTTACCGTTATACCAGAGACAATGTATATTATACATGTGTAAATGTATACATGTTATACATGTATAATATACATTGTCTCTGGTTATACGTTGTACCTTTACCGTTGTACTTGTGTTAGACCTCTTACATGGATAAATAACTTTTTAATTAGGTAATGATAATAATTTTTTGTTATTAGCAAAAGTGTCAATGCATTTCATCTTATTTTGCGCACCTGCTGCAATTTAATTCAAATTGCGAACTAGATTGCCATTATCGTGAAAGAAGCACATAACTTCACCAATCAATCATGAATAAGCCAATTTGACTTGTATAAATGAGTAGCCTACCATACTTCTTAAGCTAATATAAGATTCACGGTAATTTTTGGAGAGAAGCACGGATACTAGAATACTCGGTGTCAAGATCATGCGCTTATTTCAACCAAAAAAAAAAAAAAAAACAGCTACAGTACGGTACTGTAGGTGTGAAGTTTCATGAACTCGCAAAACATTTTGTTGAAAAATCATGTAAAGCAGATTACCCAGCCCATTCACAGTCATAGGATGCTATTTTCGTGGTTTCATGAATCGCAGTATCAAATGATTGTTGGATATGTTGAAAATTGTAATCTATCCGCTCCGTAGAGAGAAAAATCACTCGAAATCCGAGTAAAATCATAAAACGCGCTCAATTAGTGGCTCTACCAAGTGGAGAAATATAAAACTAAAAACAAAAACAATCCCCCCATCCATGTTGTGAATGTAGGTTATGTCGTCATTCTCGTGCCGAAGCTGATAGTGATTCGGTTTCGAGGAGAAAACATTAGTGATAAATTTCAGTATGTATGAGTGTAACATCTTTCTAATTGTATTTTTCGTATTCTCTAAATAAATGTTGTCGAGATCATAATTGGTTCATAAATTTTTTCTGTTGGTGGAAAATATAAACAATAACAATGGTGAGTGGTGATACTGCCAATGTGAAGGAATCAAATTTTGGAAATAAATTTGTGGCTTCCTTGGATATAGGGACCACAAGTGTTAGATGTCATATAATAAACAATAAGGGCGAAACTATTGGTGAGAGCTCTGAACAGGTAATTTTAAAAAATTCATTTCATTATCCTAGTAAACTTACGTGTTAACTTATTTCGATATTTTTGTTCAAATTTCCGGTAAAAAATTTAATGATATTGATTTCAATAGAAATATCTTACTCAAACTCTTCAATTCCATTTCTAACACTTTATTTTATTTAAATAGCTTAGTTATTTGAATATGCTTATTTCAAAAGATTTTCATTCGATTTTTAACTTAGTCTGAATCTTATCATAGGCAGTTTATCAAATGTAATGGAAGTATGGAACTGAAAGTATATCTTTAACGTCCAAAGCGGAATTTTCATTGAAGCAATTTTTATGATGAAAGTGATGCGATCTAAAGTTGTGAATCTACTGCGCTATCAAGCTGCTTGTTGATGCTTGTTGGCATTCCTATCCTGCATACCTATTAATGGAGTAATCTCACAATACCTAAGCCAATTGGCTACATTGAGTTCTGAGTCAGTGTTGTCAAAGTCGACATATCTGACTCATTTTTCATGAGATGTCATATACAATTATTTTTTTTAATACAACAATCTTTCAAGTATCTTATTTACATATTAAAACCATAAAGCATAAATTTTAACTTCACAGACTGTAGAGACATCTTATTCAACCAAAAATTTCGAGTAGTCTATTTCAATTTATACTGGCAGCTCGTCAGGTGAAGTGCCCGTTAGTTATAATGTACAACACTTCATCTTTTTCCACGGCACGATCCGCCAGTGATTGAATAATTTGTAAGAAAGAAAAGCATCTTGATACCGTATACTGAAAACTTTTACTTAATGTCATGGCAAATTGATATTATAATATCAATAATTAATGTTTGTATTATTATTGTAGGATAAAAATGGAAATTTATTATTAAAAATAATTATTTCTCATCATTTCCAACATCTCGGTTTGCTTTCGCTCCTGGGTATGGATGGATAAGACCATAATATATGGTTACCGTATGTGTGTTGTGGAGGTCTAGCGACCCCAAAGAGAGCTCCTCATTCGACCCCTGTAGTGGATTTAATGTAATATTAAATATTAATATGTGGATTTAATAGTGATTTGTGTAGAACAGGATTTAATGAATGTGAATCATGAGTATCTTTAGATCTTTGAAGATTTGCTAATAAAGATTGCCCACAGTGATCCCAATGGTCTGCCAAAGTGACGTTCCTGATTGCTTTCTTCTGAAGAAGTAGCATATGATGGCAATAAGGAGCGTGATCCCACCAAAGAAGTCCTTACATAATGTAACTGGAACAGAGTGATAGGCAGAGACAAGGTATTCCCTGCAGACAATGAAGTTATCTCAGCTTCTTGAGGAGATATATCACCCTGGACAATATCTTGCAGACCTCAGCTACATGATGGCTCCACCTCAACCACAAATCAAGAAGCTCCACAGGTCCTGCCTTCAAAGAATGTTTCTTGATTGAATAAATCAGAAGGTTGTTTTTCTACTCATTCAGCTTGTTTGCTGTGAACTAGGCCTTTGCAGTATTCATTTGTTCGACTGTCCTGTCTGATGCTTCATCCACTGTACCTTCTCTAGCCGTCAATGTAGTGTCATCTGCGAAGAGAATGGAGCCCTGGAATGGACACAATCACACAATACACAGTTTTACATTTTTAATTCCCGATGAAGCACCTTCCGGTGAGACCACCTTCCTCCTATTCTCCAAATAGCTTTTTATTGTATTCAGTGCAGCTCCCTGGATACCCTAATTCTCTTGCTTTCCGACCAGTCCAGTATACAATGTGGCACGCAATAAAATGCCTTGCTCAGTTCGAACAGCGTAAGTGCAACCTGAGCAAGAGAGTGGTGAATCTCCACTCTCAAATGCACTCTGGATTTTCTCAGACAAGGCTGAAAAGCACTTGTTGAACGACCATTTCTGAAGCTATGTCGGAATGTGACAGAAGGCCACTCTCCTCCAAAACGTTTGTAAGTTGTAGCTTCATCTCGGTTTCAAGAACTTATTATGGAAATAATAGGCACTATTGAGATAGGTCAAAAATTTGCCTGAAGCTTAGTTTTCCCTTTTTTGTGAACGGGCAGTGACCTTGCAAGTTATTGAGTATGAGGAAATATTCCCAACCAGATTGATCGGTGCTGCTATTGGCTGCTATCTGCTCAATGACTTCTTTTGGAGTTTTTCAAACCTTTAACAATATTTCTGACTCTCAGTATTGATTTTTCTCCACTGGGTCAGAGTCTGTCACAGCCAGTACGTCCTCAACATCCCTCACAAAGTAATAATTGAAGTTGTGTGTACTAATATTTATATTATTCTGGTTCTTCCACAGTTATGTGAATTTAATTTGAACATTATTAGGATAAAAGGTAGTCTGAATGATCGGAGCTTTACGGTAATTTAGTGGAAAGTAGTCCATTAAGCAAAATAGTCCCTTGTAGGCCTAATTTACTTTTTTCTCCATCGTGAGGTAACCGGGCTTTGGAAAATCTATCTCTTGATCACGAGGCAAAACTCTATTTTACTATTAGAATAATTATTGTCTTGCTATTCTCAATGACTAATGCATGACGAGTATTACAATACTTCTCAACATAACTGCTGAGTCACAACTACAAGTACAAGTTCATTGATTTATATATCAAATACTGTTGGAGGAAATAACAACAAGGTAATTAATTTTCTCAATCAACTTCTTCTTTTCAACTGCTCAACAGCCCATGAAGGGCCTAGTCCTACCAGCTGGTTTCAGTTTCTTATTCACTCCACTATTCAGCAGAGGTGAATTATCATCAACCAGGATGGAGTTAAAGTGTGGTCAGCGCGTTCATCCTCAACCATAAGCTAGCTTCCGTAACTAAGTGACGGCGCAGAGCACCTCTGAATAACATTCAGAGTTGAGTGCAATAACATAATCAGTTTGAGTGTAATGCAACAATTACTATTCCTCCAGAGACGGGAAACGACTTTACTAACCATAAGTCAATCTCCCAAAGGAGGGCAATCAACTTCTTTATCTAATTGAATGATTCAATTGAATGAATGTACTGATTGAAAGTGAGAATCAAAGTTGTGATAAGTCCTTCAATATCTATAATAATATTTTTTAAATATTTCCAATAACATTTTTAAGAGGACTTGAAATAAACTAGGTTTTCTAATTAATAGACATTGAAATATTCCACAATGTAGCCTATTCTTTTTCCAAGTTACAATAGCAATATATATCTGTAATCTTGTACAACAATAAAATGAGTAATTTTTTTAAACCATATCATATTCAAAAGCAATTGACTTAGAGTATAAGTTCAAATAAAATAAATTCTACACGAGTACAGTGGATAATTGATAAACATACAAAACTAAATAAATATTTGTTTAGCGTACTTGAGTTATGTTTGATTTGTTATTTTACAAACTTAACATGACTGAAATGCTTGATGAGTACGAAGTCATTAATTTGTGAAGTATGTGCACATGAAAAGAATGGAAATTGTAAACACATAATACCCATCAATTATAATGAATGATTGCCAATTTTTGTATCGCTTCAATAAACTTGGGAGATAGCAGCTTTGAACTGAAATCTCTTCCTCTGCAGTTCAGTTACTGTACAAGTTGTTTGTCCTACTTACTATATAAGCTGTAGGTTACAATGTCGACTCTTATCATCTTGTAAAACTCGTTCTCTGACTTATAGAAATCGTACTATGCTACATTCTCTAATATAAACTTTTTTCCATCGTTTCCTATAACTATATTGTTCATTACTGTAGTTGATTAATAACATCTCTGATGAACCTTTCAGCTATTGATAATATATTTTCTCAATTCAAGTCACCGCCCGATTATTGTTAGTTTCATGAAAACAACTCATAAGTAAAATTATGATCCAATTATCTATAATAATAAATTATTCATAAATTGATAAATAAAATGAAAAAATCAAATACCCTATTTTTAAAACATTTTAAGAAAAGGGTATTTGATTTTTTAATTTTATTTTTCAATTATTTTTAGTTGCCCTGAGTTCAAAGTTTAATATTCATAAATTTTATAGAAAAAAGATTAATAAGTAGGCAACCGTATTAATTTTCTATAAAATTAATTTGTTTTTCTGTTTATTCTAATGATCTTGAATAGTAAAAAAAAAATAAATTTTAGGCTACTTATTACAGGATTATTTCAATATTTCGACAAATCATGCGAAAGGCCTTCAATAGCCTAATTATTGTGAGAAATGAGGATTATTCTTTTCTTTCTCATATATTACTTGATACCGTACATAATATTACTTTGCTTCCGTATAAACTAGATAGTTTCGGCATTATATTCTGAAAGTTTCATGCTCTGATATGCTATACACTCGACTATTCGAACTGCCTTTGTTTAAAGGAGTGAGTAATTCTACTTTAGTATATAGAATTGAGTAGAATTCAATTTTAAAGTGCTTTCTAGTTGTTTTATTGTTATTTTTCTTCCCCAGGTTCTATTACATTGCCCTTCATATGGACGAGTAGAAATTGAACCAGATGCTTTGTTTGAGTCTATTACGCAAGTGATCAAGAATGCAATCAAAGGTGAGATATTTGTTTCTATTTTGAATACAAAAAATTTGTTGGATATGGATACAAAGAGGAAAATATCTTGGAGCAACACTACATTAGACGAAAATCTTGAATAGTTGGATTTTTTATCTGTTGAATAATTATAGATTCACTTGTAAATTGGAAATCAATGACATTGTTGATGCTTCAATAATTTAATGAGGCCTTATCGTGAAGAAGCTGAGTTTCAATAAGTAACGAATACCATATTGTCGAAATGAATACCTCTATTGATAAAAAATAGTTCACAGCTTTGTTGACTTTCGAGTCTTATTGTATTCTGTTATACAGTCTGTACTTGAAAAGTAAGCCTACATACACAAGTTTTCCAATTACAATAATAGCTTTCGATTTAAGTTTATTATTTGTGATTTGAGAATACTTCTAAATCTATATTTCGAAATTCACAAGCTATGTTCTACAATAATGCAATTGGAGATTACAATTAATTGATTCAGTACCGCAATTATCTAGTTTCTAGGCTTTACATAAAAAATATTCTTGGAAAATGCTTTCAACATTGTTAAATGTTGTAAGTTAAGTGAAATGTAGCTAGGGCTTTGATTAAGGATTAATAATTCACTCTAAACTAGCATTTAATTTCAACTAGAAGACACAAATTATCACATTTTGTCTTGTTTCAGTAATTTTATTTTTACCATATTGGCGGGAAGTACTGCAAAACAATATAATTTTCTTTTAGCTGGTAAAAATTAGAATCATCCACCTTTAGACTTATAACAACTTCTATTTAAAAATTAAATGACATTCAATTATTTTGTTGGAAAAAACCAGGTGTATCATAATAAGTATTCAAATTCTTCGAATTTTCTAATTATTATTAGTCCACTATCAAAATCTACGGTATCTAAATTTTATAGACACAAAAGATGTATAAAAATATCAACAAGTGTGGCTAAAAGTATTAGGTACTCAAGGTGTCATGTGTGGGATGGTCCAGTCAAAAATAAGGTCAGTTTTTTTTCAAGTCTTGAACTGTCCATCTGTCCAATGTCCAAGTGAAGGCTTAATAATTAAATTTATTCCAAATTTTTTAAAAAGCTTCTATAGGATTATCTGACTATGTTTCAATTGGAATCATTTCTCTACCTTATTCACATTATTCTTCCTCTTTAGGCATTTGACACCTCTCTCTATATATGTAACTGACAGAGTATGACATTCATTTTATTCTCGTTTTATCCTTGTTCAACACAAATTACCATTACCAAAATATTCTTATTATTAACAGTAATTGAACCTAAATAGTAGTTTGCAAATTTTTTATGCAGGCAGAACTTGCCGGCCTTGAAACACCTCAACCGAGTTGATAATGGGAGTTTCAAGATTCTGATTCTATCTACATGAGACTAATGTTGCATTGGAGATGCAGATTCAAAACAACTTTGAATACCTTGAAAGTATGAAATCTTTCCACATGTAACAAGTTATATTCATCACAAGGTCGAATTTTATTAGAAAGATTGTATTAGAATTCATTTTAAACGTTCGTTTTGTGATTTTTTTAAATGAAGTTCGCTCATTTTACTAATCAGAATTATTAAACAATAATAATTCTCAATTGAAAGTTATTATATTGAATTGAAATTTATCAAAAAGGGTAAAATATACTCTATATTTTAGAAAGAGTGTTTAGTATGCTCCTAGTTTTACCATTACAATATTGAGTTAATAGCACTTTTTCAATCGAAAGTCATACAGAATAAACGAATTTTTTTCAGTGAAGAATTAATATTTTTACAAGCTACTTCGATCATAATTTTCTGTAATCCTTTTTTATTAGCAATGAAAATTATTCCTGAAGTTGCATGAAAACTGAGTAAAATGAATCATACAATGATTGACAGTTTAGTGAAAATGGATTGTTCATCTGTTTCTTTTTTTGCGGATGATGCCCACATAAGTATCTAATTTTACTTGTGCGTGGGTAATGGAGAGTGCGAGGGCGATTTATGAGGTGCTTAAACTACCATGCCTCTGGCGGGATTCGAACCTACGACCGGGTAGCGCTAGCCGACTGAAGGTTGAACAACTGAAGGTTGAAAGGTTGAAGGAGCCCACTCGGCCAACTCGGCCGGCTAAATAATTTGATAATAATTGATAAGTATTTTGTTTAATTTCAATCTTATTTGAATGCTGTTGATGTGTGTAAATCACGATTCAATAAAATAGAACTCGAATATGATTAATACGAACATCGATTATAAATAATACTTTGCCGGACGGATTGGCCGAGTGGTCTAGGGCGCTACAACCTCCAATATGCTTGCGCTACCCGGTCGTGGGTTCGAATCCCATCTGGGGTATGGTCGTTTAACAACCTCATCAATCATCATTGCACTCTCCATCACCGCCAAAATATCAAATATATAGAACTGAAGCGTAGCTGTTACTGAAATATTTAATAAATAATACTTACCATTTCGATTATAAATTGTCCAATAAAGCACTCACTTCAATTGTCAATCATTATAATTGGCACAGAATTTATGTTGTATATATTTTTTATTAATATAGCCTACTTGAATAATATAAAATAAATGTGCAGAGGGTTTACTTAGAAATTCACTATGTGGTTTTTACTTCTGAGATTTCCGTTTTTTCTGAACAATAACGATGTTATCAAGCTCGTTACCGAAGTTGAAGACCGACAATATTCTTTATCATCATATTTAATTAATTATTACTATTGACATTATTATGTTGTCTGTTCTCAATCAAATACAGCAGTGCTGGTCGAAGATTTTCTCGGTTGAAGCTGTGCTTTTCATGGGATTCAATGAATTATATTCGCTCGTATATATTTGAATATATAAAAAACGCATTCTTGAAGGGAGCTATGAAAAAATAATCTGTTGTTTGTTTTTTATTGTGCCTTTTCATTGACTTTTCAGAAGCGGATTTGAAAGCATCTGACATTACCGTTATGGGAATTTCTTGTCAAAGAGCAACTTTTATAACTTGGAACAAAACTACTGGGCAGCCATATCATAATTTTATCACCTGGCAGGACATACGAGCGGACTCACTCGTACAGCAATGGAACAAATCTATGACTATGAAGGTTCGTATCAAGCAAGATTCTCAGACACAAGAATCTGTGTGAAGATTCTGTGTCTAAGAATCTTGCGTATCAAGTACCTCTCAACTTTTCACTTTTCATTATATTACAGCTATTGACCGTGCTTTTTCCATCGAAATACTGTACTGTTTTCTCATTATCACCTTCAAGATAATCCTAAATAAGATGATACATTTAAATTGTTTCATATTATTAATCGAAATTAGTTCAATGATTCAAATTTATTCGATAAATTTACATGTGGTTTATATTTTATTCCCAGGCGTTGCGAGTGGGATCAAAATTCCTCCATCTTATCACCAGAAACAGAAGATTTCTTGCTGGTAGTGTATTACAGTTCATGAATGCTCAGGTAAATTACTCATACGTAACTACTTTCTAGTTGAAAATATTTTTTTAGAGATTCTATAAATATGACTATAAATTGCAAGCATCTAAATTATACTGATTACGTAAATCAAGAGCTCAGTAATGGAAACGATATACAAAATATAATTGCGTAGCTAGACGAATTGAATAAAAACTTGATTACGCTTACTTAACTTCCTTCTGAAATAGGCGCTACTTTGAGTTTTTGTTTCAATATCACACACTCTCTCTCGCTCTTTCAGAGTTGTAGTGGATTTCCAGGCCATCACGAAACTATAATATCTTGGGATGGACGGTGAAACAAAGCGCCACAATAATAATATATGAATCACCAACGGATGTTGAGTTTGAAAATACCCACTTGACCATAAAAACTCTTTATAATTTCTCCTTCCAATCATTAGTAGCCTAAGTGTTGTACAAATATAAATTTTTCTATTTCTAGAAATTCAATCTATTTTGAGATGATAAACGCAGAGATAGAAAAGAGAGGTCAATGGCCTGGCTAGGCTGGATGTCAAGTACTATTCACGCTATTCTCATGCATAGAAACCTATGCATATCAGTGCCATTCAATTATTTAAAAAAATCATGAAGTTTTGAATGTTCATCAATGAATGAATGAATGTTTATTAGCGAACTCTCCTCAAACTCTCACATATTGTTTGCGATAATTTGTAAGTGAGTTTGTCGTAAGTTATGTTCCATTGATAATTTACAATTTAATTTTTTCAAACTCTATTGGTGTTCTTAAAAAACATAATATGTAATACTTGAACAAAACATTTAGCTAAAATACAAGAAACCAATCACCTGCAAGGAAAGTCCTGTGCGTAGGTGAGAGTTGCCAACATGATGACCCAATACAACACGCCATTTAGAGTGGTTGGTACAGTCTGCCCAAGCAAAGAAGACTCTCTGGCAAGATGGGAAAATGACTCCAGCTTGGTCAATATTTGTTCAAGAGTTATAAATGTAGTCTTAATAGTAGATATAATTGTTTACTACAATTTGAGATCAAATTGATAATTTTTGACCAATATTGACGAGCTTGATTCATTTTCCCATCTTGCCAGAGGGTCTTCTTTGCTAGGACAGACTAAAGCTGACGACCTACTGCCGAACTGCAGAATTATGTCCCAAAGAACATCACTCTTGGAGCAGATAGCGCCATTGTTTATGGACAAAATTTCATGATTTTTATGTCATTGGAAAGAGAATTCAACTCTCCAGGGGATGAACTTTTTACTTTTCTGATTCCAAGTTGAAGAAAAATTATATATTGTTAATTAATAATAAAAAGTATCGCAATTCAAAAGTAAAACGTTCAGCCCCTGGAGAATTGAATTATCTTTCCAATGACATAAAGAACGTGAAAGTTTGTTCATAAATGATAAATAACAGCGTTATCTTCTCCAAGGGATTGATAAAAGTGACATAATCTTATCGGGCATGATTCTGCTGTTCGGCAAATGGCCGACTACTACTACTACTACTACCAACTGCTCACTCATAAGAACTTACAAAAGAAATAAGGAATATAATAATAGAATTTACAGTATTATAGCATTTATTGGAAATGTGTGTGTTCTTAGGTAACTCTGAGACTGGTATGGGTACTGGATAACGTTCCGGGTGTGAGGGAGGCAGCCGATAAAGGCGACGTGTGTTTCGGGACGGTAGACACGTGGCTGGTGCAGCGGCTGACGGGGCGACGTGACGTGTTCGTGACGGAGGTGTCGTGTGCCAGCGCCACCGGCCTCTTCGACCCATTCACCATGTCGTGGGCCTCTTGGGCATTCTCGCTCTTCAAGCTACCGCTCAGCATGATGCCCACAGTCTGCGACTCGTCAGGCAGCCAGTTTGGCAAAACTGATGCCGCGCTGTTTGGGGCAGCTATTCCCATTGCTTCTCTGGTAAAAACTCTTCATTTATTAGTTTGATTTTAATTGAATATTATAAAATTAACCTTGACATAAAATAATTACTTATATGTATCTTAGTCTCTCTGATGAAATATTTTTCATTGATTTATATTGATATAGTATAAAAGGAAAGTTTATAAACTTGTTTGATATGGGTTACATGAGAGCTACCTTAAAAATGAAAATACTATTCAGTTCTCTGATGTCATTGAAAATCTTCTCACTGATGTTTACCAATCCGAATTGCTTCTCTAGTAAGATTGATGTCTATGCATAAATGATGTAGGCTACTCAATTCCCACATTTTTATTTTTCAAGTAAGTTATTGCTGTTGCCATGTAAAGTTCTGATTAGCTTTTTGTTGTGCCAAATGCTCCTGTTGTAAGATTATTTACCGTGTTTTGATAGCTTTGTAAATCATGTACGGCACAAAAACTTGCCATTTCAATAATAAATTGAGCTGTAAATTTAGTGAGCTATTGCTATTGTTATCAAAAACAAAAATTCTAGTACAACTTAGTTATAACTTCATTGTAGGGTTCTATTGCTCCATTTATTTTTCTTGCGATTTGTGGTGTTGATTATACACAATGGTTAGTGTATCCAATGGGTACATATTATAGTAATTGAGTATTAGTACTTAGTACTACATAGTATTGAACAGAAACGTAATTGAATTTGAAATTACATGATATAACAGTAATAACTATTTGTATATTGCAGTTTGATTCAATCAACCTCTGCTCTAATAAGCTCATACTGACAGTATGATTTGGATACTGTCACTGACAGTATAATTTAAGCTAATGTGTCATGCATAATTCTCTTTTAATAACAATGTTTGTCTCATTTATTTCAATTAGCTTTCAGATCAGTCGGCTTCACTTTTCGGCTCCTGCTGCTTCCAAGAAGGAGATGCCAAAGTAACAATAGGCACAGGCTCATTCCTCAATGTCAATACTGGCCGAAAACCTCATGCTTCAATTGCAGGTAATTCACCTATCAACTCCATTTATTACCATTAATTTTGCTCTTCTGCAATTATGGTGTGAAAATTTGCACAACAAAACTACGATATATACAAAACTCAGATGTACAAAACTCATATGATAACTATGAACTATGATCATGCTATTTTTCATTATCAAATATGTCTCTATTTGGCAAGTGTTTTTCATTGTTTGCTACAGAATTGGCAATCATTGAGACATTTTTCCTATCATCTCAATAACAATGATGCTTCAGAAAACAATGTAAAAATATCTTAGGAAGGGAAGTGATCTTATGTTAGTCAACTTAAATAAACAAATTCTCAATTGAATTCAATCATCATTAAGATAATGTTATTAAAAAATGAATTCAATCCCTATTGAGCTCCGTCAAATAATGTAACTTTACAGAGGGCCAATTTGACTGATTTTCTACTCAATTCACCAAAAGTGAGAGGATATATTTTGTTTATTTCTCTCCTAAAATATTCTCCTTCCATGATAATCATTGCTTGTTGTTTGTTTTCTTTTAGGGCTGTATCCTGTAGTTGGTTGGAAAGTGTCTGATACGTTGGTGTTTGTAGCAGAAGGACTTACAAAGGATGCTGGAACTCTAATTTGTTGGTCTCAATCAATGGGTAAGAATTATTTTCCTATTTGATAAAATTTTGAAATGGAAAGTCTATACACGTCTTGTCTATTTGTTTCCACGGACTATGACGTATTCAAAATAAATGTGGTCTACTGTCACTTAGATTTGGTTAGATCAGATTAAATTTGTTATATTGAACAAATGAATATGTTTTTGATTGAACATTCAAGGAAGTACCAGATGTCAAAAATGCATGTCAAAAAAGGTTAGGTCCGACACCCAAATACCTAGAGAATAATTATGTGTGATTTTCTCTTACATGTCTGTAAGCATTATCAACATTCAACAAGCAGTGTCTCCCAACCCACCTCAGAGACCCATCTATGATCAGCTAATAATTGCGTTTTTCATTTTTGGAGTGAATTATAGAACTGGCAACCAGCTGGTAGGCCTAGGCCCTTCATGGGCTGTTGAGCCATTGACAAAAAATTTATTTAGCAGTATTTTGTGTCAGTAGCTATTCTGGTTTCAAATGAAATTTTAAGGATTTTTTACAATTTGTTTTGCTTTATGAGAATTATTTCTCTTCTATCAAAGCCAATTATTAAAATTCTAACCTATTTTTCTGAATTCAATCATTAGAAAACGGTTGAAGCACCCTCTATGAATACCATTTTTTATGTAGACCACATGTAGAGAGAAAAACGTTGGGCTACAACTAATTGGCCAAATAAGAGAATGAACCATAAGGAAATCTATAGGCTCTTAATACATTAATTGACCCTTTTCTGTTTCTAGGTTTGCTTGGGAATGACCCCTCTGAATCGATGAAAATCGCTACTTCAGTACAGGATAATGATGGAGTGTATTTCATCCCTGCATTTAGTGGAATACAGGTGAACATTCATTACCTCATATGTTTTTGAAAAATATTTACACACTAATTATTCAATACACTCTGGTTACCTCAACATTAAATACTTGAAATTTTTATTGTATAGTGAGTTGCATTAACCAATCTTTGATTGCTGTATAGAAAGTTTTTTATGTTATATGTTGTAGATTATTTCCAGAAAAAATATCAAGGCTGTAGCTGTTAGGCGTAGTAAGCATATTTCTTGACGCATATTGATTGTGTCGATCCTATGAATTTCAAGCTTTCATGTGTTGTTCTTGTGCTATGGGAAATTCTTCAGAATAAATAATAATAATAATAATATTCGTGTAACCTGGCTGGCTCAGGTCTGGTGTCAGAGTTTTCAGGTCGCTCCTGATCAATTCCAGGGGCTCTGACATGACTTAACCACTGCATTTAGGCAGCCGGGACCGACGGCTTAACGTGTCCATCCGAAACACGGGAAAGTGGCCTGAGAAAAATTCCTGGTCTGACCTGGGTTTGAACCCAGAATTTCTATTGCATACTGTTGTATATCAAGTTCAATTTATCTCCATTTCTTCAAATTTGTAGCTTCTATTCACATTCCATGAATTGAAATAATTTATTATCTTTAATAAATAAGCCCAATTCATAATAGCCTATTTATTTTTCGCGCAATTGCAGGCTCCAATAAATGATGACAAGTCGGCTGCGGGATTTCTAGGAGTGAAGAGAACGTCGCGGCCTCCTCATTTCTTGCGAGCGGTTTTGGAGAGCATTGCTTTCCGAATAGTACAGATGCATTCAAGTCTAATCGATGAGACCAGTTATAAAATCGACAAAATCAGGTAATACTGAATTTATGGATGTATATTTTTGTAAGGAAAATTGGTTGTTTTCATTATTTTTAAAATTGTTAATCTTTGTTTTATACTTTTTCAATGCAATTATTCATTCATTCAGTCAAACTTGCATCAACTATTATGTTATGTGAAATCTTGTAAATTACCATGAATTATTTCAAAGAAATATATGCTACGAATATTTCAAATACAGTAGAACTTCGATAACTCGTACCTCTATAATTCGTAGTAAAAGTTTAGTCCTTTGAATCTTCCATTCAATTCATAACTTCTATAATTCGTAATATTTTCCTAGTTCGTTATAAAGCTTTGGTCCCTTGAATTATGAATTATTATCGAAGTTCTTCTATATTATAATATTTTGACTAATAAATCATGACATTAATGACCTAGTAATCTATAAGTTTAAGTTACTATTGTGTTTATTCTGCAAAATAATTCAAGCTAGAAGTTGACTTTCCTATCAATGTAAAACAAAAAGTTATGATTTACATTATTTCCCAGTTGATGTTGAAATTTTCATTGAATTTTCTTTACAGAGTTGATGGAGGAGTGTCACGCAATGACTTTGTTGTGCAGCTGATATCCGATTTGACCAACACACCAGTGGAGCGTGCTAAAAGCTCCGAAATGTCAGTTTTGGGCGCTGCCAACTTCGCTGGATTGGCAGCTGGTGAGTGGCATAGAAATGATTGATTGGCGAAGGCTAAACATCTAGAATTCATACTGTACTTTCAAGAATTTTGTAGAAGTTTTCTCCTCTACACAGTGCAAGATAGAACTTGAATACCTGAAAGCTTATATGCATGTGACCTGCAGAAACTGAAACCGGAACCATATTTTTCGTTACAAACAATCAATTATGTTTTCTTTCTATACTATTTATAATTACTTGGTACTAGTAGAGTATTGACTCCTTTGCATCTAGGTAGTTTAAAATGAATAAAACTGTGTTGATACTTTGAAAATTTTATCATGTTCCTAAACAGTGTTTGGGAGTAGAAATTCGTTATTCTTTCACAGATAGTGCCGCATTCAGCAGTTCAGCGCCCCTAGGCCTACAGACCAAAAAGTGCCCCCTCCCCCTCCCCTCACACCTGAACTCCTCACCTATCCCACGGACTATGACGACACCTCCATCCCTCATACACATACATTATTTTTCTCATAACTGTTTTAGATTAAAGAAATATATATATAGGCTAACAACTTAGTAAAACATAGGCTAAAATTTTGCGCCCTATGCCTGGGCCTAGTGGGAAATGCGGTACTGTATATGAACATTGTTTTCCTTCACTTGTTAGATCTAAAGGTTTCCAGAAGGCATAACAGTGTCCTGATGTCTAAGTTCCTTGAACAGGATTTATGAAGAAAGTTCCTGGAAAAATGTTTTAATCCAGATATGTTCTGTTTCCAGTATGAACTCAGCCCTAATATTATTGATATTTGGAGAAAATGCTTGTCTATTTCATGAAAAGGCATCTATTACGTCATCTTTGCAGATGGATATTTATTATTGATATCTATAGTATTCCAAAAGGTTGTTTGGATATTTTATCATACGAATGTTGGTCGATATTTTATCACCTTACTTATTTACCAAAATCATGTTAGAGATCCAAGACTTTGAATTTTTGCGTCATAAAATGAGTTGTTCTAAAATTATTCAGTAAAATTTGAATGAAAAAATAATGAGAGTTTAAATAGCATTAGTATTGTTTGTAGCCTACTGCCTTTTTCTAATAAAATTGTTTTTTTTTTAGGAATATGGAAAGACCAGAATGAGTTGAAGTCGCTCAGAAAAGTTGACATGGAATTTCAACCGCGGAAAGACGTTGCTTTAGAATACAGTTCTGTCTTCAATAGTTGGAATAGAGCTGTAAGGAGATTCACTGGATGGTATGCTCAAGAGGCTGCATGACAATTACCAAATACGGCAATTCTATTGTCGTTCATCATACTCCTTTTCTGCAACTATTATTTTCTGAATATGATGTACAGCATATTCAAAAGTTAGTTGATATCAAAGTTAACTCTGTAATTTAAAAGACATCAGTTGAATTTGTACCATTCTACCTGTTAGTTGTATAAAGTTTTATCAGTTTTATTATCTTATTTACATTATTGTATTAAGCGTGCTCTAAGGCTGTCATTATTTGGTTCATTTCGTACTGTTTCACTCTCATTGTCTGTTTGTTGTGTAGGTTACACACTGATTATCAGCTTTTCACCAATACATGCAAGTTCATAACTGAATTAGAAACTTGATTTCAATTTCAGTTGACTCTGGTGAATGTGATGGATTAATTAATTCGTCTATGATTGGGTTTTGCAAAATTTACTTCTTAAACAAGAAAGATACTGTAATTTCTAATTAAAAATTAGTTCTCATATCTCTTGTCAAGTGCAATAATGAATTGTTAGTCGATAGCTTTATATACTTGCTGTGCCTTGAAAATCAATTATGATGTCCTACATAGTTACGAACATATCAGTCCTTCCTCGAATATGCCATGTGATAATTTGATTTCTTTATTGTTAATCAACATATTTCTATAATTTGATTTTTGATTGTTATTTCTTATATAATAAGGGTGATGTTTGTATGTAATGAGAAGACTATAGTTTTATATTTGTAATTATACATTGATAGCTTTGCCACTTGTTGAACTAGTTCAAGGGTTAATAGATTTAATATTATTATCCTTAAGACATTTGATGTCTGATGTTGATTGCTCAATGGTTTATAATAAACGAACGTAGAGGACTTGAATATTGTTCTCATTTTTCCATAAATCCTCAAGTACACTTGTATAGGATTAAACTGAATTTGAATCAGATACACTGGGAGAGGTAGAAAGTGTAGGAGAATGCGGAAGGGCTTTAATAAGGTAGGCTAAATGAAAAACCAAGCTTTGAACATTCATTTAAATGAACTTGAATAGTTAACAGATGAACAAGGGTAGACTGTGGTCTCTTATGTACTAAAAAAAATAATTTTTATACTCGGATTCATCAAAAATTATGAGGATTTTACGATTTCTCGAAACTCGTTTTTGAAGAATTAAGACTTCAATTGTTTTTTTCACTCATTTCAAATATTGCCATAAAGCATGCAGAATAATAGCTATAACATATCGTATTTCGATACAAGAGTTGCTATAACATACATTGGTTACTAGAACAAACATTGGAACTAGTTTCAAGTCTACGTCTTTTGACGGTGCTCAGCCAACTCAGTTAATAAGAATAATACAATAAGATTTCTTGAAAAAACTTGTGAAAATATATAAATTTTGTAAAAAAACAAACTAATCGGAGTATAACAATTGTTACTGATTGTAGACTTGAGTCTATAAAAATATTGACTAGTTTATTTATTCTGAATGAATTGTCTTTTCTTTATTATTGTTTTTAACTCCATTTTACATTTACTTTACACTTTAAATTTTTACATCTAGTTATTTGATTAGTACCTACAATATGTATAGATAATGATCAGATAGCATGACGCTGACACCTAAGTGATGTATTCGTCTTATGGGGAAACAATGGGGAAATTGACAATCTATTTTTCATGAACAAAACCTTATGTAGTAAGGTTAAGGTTGTAGTAAGGCCCTAAACTTGAATAGTTCCGAAATAGTAAATTTTTCACAAAATAATACGCATTCTGAGGGTGATAGGTGATACTACTTGTTCTTTGGACTCATTCATGATTTGTTTGGTATCTTAAATTTAGGAGTTTTTAAACTTGAAAATGTATTTATATAAATATGCTGAAGATTAGATTACGATTCAGAATATATTTTTATCCTGAGTACGGTATGATGATGTTTGAGGTAAGGTAGATGCTTTGTCTGTTGATGCAGCAAGGAGGATACAGAAGTAAGGGTGACCGTTTTGTTGTTTCTGGTGTCTTCTTCAACAGCTCTTCTATTGAGTAGGGATTCTTCTTCTTAGGCGGTGTCTCACTTTCCTCTGCACTGCTACTGCTACTGCAACGTCTCTCTGCGATTGGTGCTGCTGGGGTTGCCGTGCAGTACAGGTTTGGATTACTGTAGATAGGGTAAGGCAACGGCGCGGGCATTTCGGCTAGTCCTGAGAACATGGAAATTAATTTGCTAGAAAACTAGGAGAGCATTCATCTCTTCATAATACTTAATTTCAAATGGTAATTCTAATTTCCTTGAAGAAAAATTATAAGAGAGAGAAGTATCTATATTTGCAGTAAAAAATATTGTTCTAGCAGCGCTGGCGGCTCGTGCCCATGAAACAGGTGAAGTGTCCATATCTTTTACTGTACAGCACTTCACCTGTTTCATGGGTACAAGTCGCTAGTGTTTGGTAGACTCTTAACGTCATTGACGGTTGGCGAATGTCTGATATGAATTATTCTCAACTCTCAGGACAGTCTGAATTTTGAAAGGGATTTGCGAAAGAGGAATAGTTTAACAGTATTACAGACTCAATATAAATATGATCTCTATAATTGTCCTGATGGAGCTAAAAAATTAAGTCATTTGTCAACCGCGTCTACTTCGTTGAAATCTGCTCTGTTATGAAATTCAGTCGATAAAGAAGATGGATGTGCTCATTCTCAA
This sequence comes from Sogatella furcifera, assembly GCA_017141385.1. Taxonomy (NCBI): domain Eukaryota; kingdom Metazoa; phylum Arthropoda; class Insecta; order Hemiptera; family Delphacidae; genus Sogatella; species Sogatella furcifera. The sequence goes on from CM029546.1 coordinate 41,570,250, forward strand.
CGTCGACAAACAATTTCAAATCATGATCAATAAAAGAATTTTCGTGATTCAATTACAAATTTTAAACACACGAATTCTGTATTATTGATGTAAATTAGTTCAATTCTTCAACAATACATTGTAGAAGTATTGATTATGTAATTTTTTTTATTGCGGATGATGCCCACATAAGCATTTTTAGCTTGTGCGTGGGTAATGGATCTTGAGTGCTACGGTGATTGATGAGGTGAAAAACAGCCATGCCACTGGGATTCGAACCCAGACCTGCGGCAGTGCTAGCGGACTGAAGGTTGTGACGCCCTAGCCCACTGCGCCACCGAGGCCGGCAATTATTTTTAATATACGAGTTATTCCATCAGAAGATAGAATCGTGTTGCTAGAGAAATTGTTAATGGCTGTTATTAATTGTAATAGATGCGTTAAACAACAAACAATTGTGTATTTCAGTATGATTATTTGAAAATTCCTTCAAAAAATTAATAGGCTATGTATCATCCGTCGAAATCTTGGTTGAACTACTGCGTATAATGTCATAGTTGTTCGATTTGAAAAGCTTAAAAAATTTTTCTCACCTTATTCTCTCATAAAATTGTCATTTCAGTTAATTTATTTCAAAATTCCTTTAAAAAATCAATATCATCGGATAAAGGTTGAACTATTGCATAATGTCATAGTGGTTATAGTTAACCGATTTGAGAAGCTTATTCTTTTTAATCTTATATTCTCTTGAATGTGATGTCTACTTTGAAATCTTAAAATTCAAATAATATCACTGTGATTAAACACAATATTAGCTATATTAGCAATACATTAATATATAAGCTACCTATTATACCTTATATTAGCATACAATATTATTAGCTCTCCATGCAAGAGAGTTTTCGCTTACCGGGCTCTTGTACTACGTGATGGTGGCTAGCTGATGCAGCCGCAGCGTGATGTTCGGCAGATGGTGGTGGAGGGGGAACCACGCCGCTGTTCCTGAGTATGCGGTTGACGGAGCTGACTGAGGGTATGGCGGAGGGGTCGCACACGCGCTGCGCCAGCAGCAGTTCGCGGATCTCCCAGGCGAACATGCCCGGGTTGTCCTGCTTGCAGCGCAGGATCTTCTTCACCACGGTCGGCGTCGCCACCTGCTGCATATCCAACCACCGCTTCTAGTCAACCATCACTCTCATATCAATCAACTTATATTCATTTTAACTCAACATCAACCATTTGGTAGGATTGACTCTTCACAATGGTTGTTTAAAGGATTTTATACAGAGTGTTTCAGGATGAATGTGCAATACTTCCCAGGCTGATTGCTTACACCAAGTAGACAAAAAAGTTCCATGGGACAAACTTCTAATGGTTATTGACTCATGAAATAACAATCAAAAATTTTTACAAAATATAGCACAAGTGAAAAACTTTTGTTTAGTTGCAATTTTGTGATTTTTGATCGCTATTTCTGAGATTTGGGTAAATCTGTAATATGCGATTTATAAAACTTATTATATTATACGTTTTTAACGCACAAGGTTTTACTTATGCTAGCCGAGCCAAAACACTAAAATCACAAAAACACTGTAACACGAAATTTCAAGTTTGAAGTAGGTAACGTTACAGTTCCTTGTAGCCTTATAGAGCACCAGTCTAGCTGAGGATGGGACAGGTATAGCCCCGAAACCATGGTTCTTCTGTGAAGAGTATAAATTTAAAATTGTGGTATTTACAAAATCTTTGTCTCATTATTTTTCATTAAGGATAAATAGGTACCACAATATTTCATCAAATACAATAATTGATTTCATCATCAGTCATTTAATAGGACTGCTGTTTAAGGATTTATTGTCGTTTGCTAAACATCTTTTCAGTTGAAAAATCTTGGAATGAAGTACCTACCTAGTAAAAGAAAGTTAAATTTCAATTTACGTAATTCAATTTTATTCCCATCAACAAAATACGGAAAATTACATTATATATAATTACTTCAATACATTGGTATGTTGAAGTAGGTACCTATCTCCAATAATTTTAAGAATAGTTATTGCTCAGAGTGCTTCATATGAAAAATTTATTCATTACCGTACTTATTTTAATGATGTAATTTAATCAATTTTTTCTTCATGGAACAAGCCCCTCGTGATAGAATTACCATTGAATTATTTCAATATAAATCATAGATATCGATAACAGTTTATAGGAATTTAAATTGGATTAAACAATAATTATTATTCTTCATTATAAGCTATATTTGGTTGATACTTTACGCGTTCAGTTGACGCTGAGTGGTTTTTAGGTGCTTTAACGCGATTGACCCTAGACCGAAAATCGATCAGTCAGCTCATCAATTATTGACAGCCTGATTATCAGCGCCATCGCGCGCCGTTTTGTTGTCGACCGATATGCCAATTAACGAGTGCAACCCTCCCCCTCCTCCACCCTTAACGGCTATCACCCCTGGTGTGGTCAACATCTGTATTATCACACTGCATCGCGTCACGCAATCTCAAAGCAGCCTACAGTTCCTCACCCACTCACATCAATTTCCATGCAGAACTGATATTTTTCAAGTAGAAAATTTAAACAAATCTATTGTGATATAAGTTTGAGAAATACTGTTATGAACGAAAATTATATTATTTAGAATTTTTTTTTTTGTTATTGTGAAGTACTGGAAAGGTTTTCACATTGAACGTAGGTCCTAGACTACCTACCGTACTTCTAAAAACTTTGCATTCAATATTCCATTCCTAACTTAAGCCTTAAGGGTTAGCCTCAACTATAAGAGCCACAATAATAAAAAATGGTTATACCTTGATCATTAAAATCACCTCATCATCCCGTTAGACAAGCTTTATTTATTCGGATAGACTATAGATGAGGTTTGTTAATATTAATTTTCGATTTGATAAAATTATATCATACATCACTGAAGCGTTGATGAGGATTCTAGCTCTGAAGCTAACTGTCGAAATAAACAGTTGAAATATAATATAAACTACTTTTACTAGTTGATTAGATTTTTGGTCTCCACATAATATAACTAAAGAATGTGAATGTGAGCCTGAGTGGAAAGTGAAAACATGAATTATTATATATTTTATAGGCCACTTAAAAGAGTGTTTCTAGTTGAAAAAATAGTAAGTTTCATACGTTAGATACTACGAATATCAACGCTGGAGAAAAACGTTGGGGTGTTCATGCATCTGACGAACTTTTTCTGAAATTTCCATATTATTACTCAATATTACTCTTGTGCTCTTGCCTGGATAGTTTTGAATGGATCAAATATGTGAAATTGCTAATTTGAAAATTCAGTTACTATGTGTTGAAAGTTGAATAAAGTTTTCATGAATACTGATATTGGGATACGTTATCAAAGAGTAACTCAGTAACTCTTGAGCTCTTGTAAATCAAGATAGGTTTAAATAAATTAAATATAAAATTGCTACTTCCTTTGAAAATTCAGTTATTATAAATGTTGAATCAATTTTTCATAAATTGTAGTGAATTAAATTTCTTGAATGGGAATTATTTCACCTTTTCAATGGAAAATCTCAATTGCTTTACATGATATTGGAATGGATGAATTCCAATTTTGAACTGTTTTTGATTATTTTTAAATTAGACCGATTCTCACCCCCTTAGCCCTCACCTTTAGTATGTTGAAATTCTTGATAAATTTGGAATGTACTTTTCCTCCAGGCATCATTTTAAATTCTAAAACTATCCGCCAGCAGAAGGAAAGTCCCACAACCACTGACTATAAATTTCAGCGAAAGGGAACGTTTAGAAAGAACATGCAATTAACGTTGATTGATAGCTCTGAGCTTCTATAGAACTAGCTTGCCAAATGTGTTTCAAACAGCAATTCAGAATGGACTACTTACTACACTTCTTAATAGTGTGTTGAGGAGTGATGACAGGCTATTGTAATGCCAAAGAGTTAACCTTTAATCAAGGCACATCTGCTTCCGAGTTACCGAACAATAATGACAAAGGAGCTAGATTTAATGAGTCCTAATAGATTTGATGCTTTTCTGAATAATCTTATTTTTCGTAGAGCGGTTTTTGCGAACCTAATTCTTGAGAGAACTCAATAGGCTATATCAAATCAAATAGATTCAAATTAAATTGATTAATCTCCATTGGTCAATTGTATTAAGTCTGATTTGAAAAAAGACTAAAATCTTTCATTATTGTCATTCAGACAATACGGTATCAATTATCCAAGAAATTTGATGAATCAACCAGGTTACCTCTAAGCACACTGAATTAATTTTCTCATTATCCAAGATATATTAGACAACTACAACAATATGAACTACTTCACGACTATTCAACAAATTGAATGATCAAGTTGATTTTCCCTCACTGTGTTGATGAGTTGATCAGTATCACAGAGGAAGGGTATAAGTTAGGCTACTTTGCTATATTTCTTGTATTTTAGTATAGATAGGAGTATAAATGGAGTATGAGATAAAATTGTCTAGATACCTTAGTTTTGCTGCCACCGATGCTGCCCGGCCTGATGGAGCCGGTTTCGTAGAATCGAGTGAGTATTTTTGAGACGCAGCCATGAGAGACGAGCAGCTGACGCGAGATGTCGCACGGCCTGACGCCCATCAGCGCCAGCTCCACGATGCGCCTTCGCACACAGTCCGGCAGCGGACGCCCATTCACGAACACGCCTCCCAATTGGTTCACGCCTGCTTGACCTGTGAGTTGTATAAATTAACGAAATAAAACAAAATTTGAAGCAATAATTTGTCCATAGACTGAGTTATTGTTAATAATAATAATAATAATATTCGTGTAACCTGGCTGGCTCAGGTCTGGTGTCAGAGTTTTCAGGTCGCTCCTGATCAATTTCAGGGCCCCTGACATGACTTAACGACTGTTTTTAGGCAGCCGGGACCGACGGCTTAACGTGTCCATCCGAAACACGGGAAAGTGGCCTGAGAAAAATTCCTGGTCTGACCTGGGTTTGAACCCGGGACCTTTGGGTTGCAACGCCAGCACTTAACCCACTCAGCCACGCCACCCCCAGTTATTGTTATATTATACTTTATCTATTACTGTATACTAGCCAACAGGTTCGCTTCGCTCGCCTTATCCGTCTAGCCAGGGGGCTCCATTCCCTGAACCCTTGACGAAATCAGTCAATAATAAGAAAAACATACTCGCTTCGCTCTCCTGCACCTGCCATTTAAACATATTTGTTCACTACATTTACTCAATAGAATTTACGAGACTGCTCAACTTTTCTGTTAATTTTAAATTTTCTATGTATTATTTTTTATAAATAATCTATAATTTTCTAACTATAGCCTACTGTAATATATACCATACTAACCGGCAGGCTCGCTTCGCTCGCCTTCTCCGCCTAGCCAGGGGGCTCCGCCCCCTGGACCCCTGGCAGTACAGTGTCAGTGAGTCAAACAGGCTCGCTTCGCTCGCCTGCAAATTCCGTTCAGAAGGAATTCTAAAATTATTGAACATAGCATTTCTAGACATAATCTGGAGCTGTTTACCAAATTCCAACATTTTCTAACAATTTATTCTCGAAAAATCCAAGACAAAATCCGGAAATTCCGAAAAATAGTAAAACGCTAATATCACCTTGTCACCTGTCACCGTGGGAAGTATATCGGACATAGTTTGAAACTTAATTCAATATCTTCCAAATTAGTTCATCTATAATCTCCCTGAACCATTGAATATACAGTAAGGATTAGTCGTATCAAGGCGGAAAATATGCAACCCGCAATACATCTACAATTTTAAAAAACTGATAACTGGCGTAATCTTGAACGGAATTTAAAAATATTTTAACACAACATTTCTAGACTTTATCTGAACCTGCCTACCAAATATCAAAATTTTTTACCGATTGGTTCTCGAAAACATTGAGAAAACGCCGAAAAACTATAGAAAAACTTAAATATTTGTCGTATCCTTTGAAATTTTCTAAAATCCGTTCTTAGCGCGCGTCTAAACGTCCAACTGAACATGCCTGCCAAATTTGAACGCATTCGGTTCAGTGGATTTTTAGTTCTGGTGATGAATGAATGAATGAATCAGTCAGTCAGTCAGTCAGTCAGTGCCATTTCGCTTTTATAGATATAGATTATAATTTTATAATTGATTTATTGATTTACAATAACAGAATTGTGTTATTATGTAGGTACTGTACTGTGGATCGTGAATTTGCGATAATACCAAAGGTAGGCTACTGCTGTAGGTCTAGTGGCCTACTAAAAATTTGTGAATTTTAAAAATAAAAACTTTCAATAAAATTCATCAGATGAGTCTACTTATAAAAATTTGAAGAATTTATAAGTTTAGATAATCTTCAAAAACACCTTATCAAAGACGCAAAGAGGACTGGAAAAATGTTGATATCTCTGGCGTTATTTTTATGATTTAATTAAATTATGTTCTTAATAACTAATAATGTTTGAATATGTTCTTATACCTACACCTGACCTTTGTATGGAATCGTTTTATGACGTTTTTAGTTCAGTAATTTCTGAGAAACCTCCAAAATGCATTAAACAAATAACACTATGTAAACATCAATATATAACGGGCGTAATTCTAATACCTCAGGCAAACCTGTGTATGAAATTTGAACTTTTTTATTTTAATTGGTAAACTTTTAAAACCCCGCAAAGAAAAACTCAAAAACATCAATATTACCAGCGTAATTTCACCAAGAATTCAAATTGGTTAGATTATACTATTCTTAGATCCAAGCTGAGTCTGTCTAACAAATTTTAAAATTTCATGATTAGTTCTTTTCTTATTAGTTCTCGAAAAAAGTAAGAAAACAAAGAAAACTCAATTAAAACTTCGGAAAATTTTAAAAATCCGTTTTTTGAGGTGCAATTAACCATGCATGTTGACTATGAAAGTATTTGATTCTGTTAATTTTTATTTCTGCTGATGAATGAATGAGTTACTTTTATATAGAGTGTTGATATCACATTTCAAAAACTTGATAACAATTATAATGGACTACAATATTCTGGATTCACACAGTAACATGGGAACTAATTTGGAACAATTTCTTTGATTCTTTCAGGAACAAATCAAATGGATACCTGAACTGACTGTTTTTAAACCCCAACCTATCCCAACAAAGCAGAATCACACGGGTCGTTTATTGTAGGGTGTCATTCCCCAAGACAGTTCTAATTCTTTGTTTTGTCTGATGGACGAATTTTGTTTGACTGCATATGTATTACAATAGAAAGGCAACCGCCGCCGGTAGCAGTCTAATAATGACGTGTTATTCTGACACCTGATATTTAGGGCAAAAAACCTCTAATGTGTATTATTTCGAACACCTTTTTATTAAATGCCGCAGTGGGCGGGCGATCAGAGCGCTTGAGGAAGCATTGGAAAGCCGAAGAGGAGACATTCAGACCTTGTGTTAAAGAACATCAGGAGGAACGTAGTGTTCGAAAAATGTAAGGAACTAAAAGCTTTGGAACGTGAGAAAATGTGGGTCATTTAAATGTGTTTTTTCTCAAAATCTTGCATACCAGAAAAGAATTAATCTTTCAGAAGCACTGATAAGCAAATGATTGCTACATCAAGATGAGAAGAATGAAGCACAATGTTGATGAGTTGTTATTTTTCTTATTGGTCTACTTTCGTAGGTTTGACGTCTAGTGGGATTTTGGACTCCCCCCAAAGAGCTAATAATGAGCTTTATGATTATATATTGGGAAATTTAATTGCGATTTGATTCTTTTATGTGTTGGAATATGCTGTGGTACAATATGATTAAGTATGTGTCATTGTACAGTGAAGTCCCAAATGATTGAAAGGTTTATAACAGAATAAATTAAAATCAATGTTTTTACATATATTCTATTGGGATAGGGTTATATCTATCCGCTGATTATGCTTTGACATGAATTTTTCAACTATTCTATGATATTATGAAAGTTATGTGAATTTTACAATAGATTGGAAAAGACGTTTAATAGCTCATATTCTCGAATCCCAATCATAAATTCAAGTAGATCTGTGTGATATCAATATAAGTTGATGAAAAGTCGAGTATAATTCCAAATTATGATTGTATTGAATTTTGGATTATTCCACTGCCGAATAGTCTTTGGCCTAGACTAAAATAATTGGCTAAGATTATTTAGAAGTGATTGAGCAATTAAAATTGATAATCGTGCTGCGATTTTGACAGAATTTATCAACTTAAACATCTATGACCCCTTCAAGTCGAACCAGTAGTACTCGACTGTACTCGACTGAAATTACTTTACTCATGAAAATGCATGAAATGAGATTCATATCATCATATCATCAATCATATCATGATTCATATCATCTATATCTATATAAGCGAAATGGCACTGACTGACTGACTGATTCATTCATTCATCACCAGAACTAAAAATCCACTGAACCGAATGCATTCAAATTTAGCAGGCATGTTCAGTTGGACGTTTAGACGCGCGCTAAGAATGGATTTCAGGAACTTTTCAAGGATACGCCAAATACTCAAATTTTTCTATAGATTTTCGGGGGGTTTTTCATTTTTTTCGAGAACCGGTCGATAGAAAATGTTGATATTTGGTAGGTAGGTTCAGATAAGGTCTAGAAATGTTGTGTTAAGTTATTTTTGAATTCCGTTCAAGATTACGCCAGTAATCAGGTTCTTCAAAATTGTAGATGTATTGCGGGTTGCATATCTTCTGCCTTGATACGACCAATCCTTACTGTAAATTCAATGGTTCAGCGAGATTATAGATAAACTAATTTGGAAGATATTGAATCAAGTTTCAAACTATGTCCGATATAGTTCCCAAGGTTACGCTTAATATTAGCGTTTTACTATTTTTCGGAATTTTCCGAGTTTTTCTTGGATTTTTCGAGAATAAATTGGTAGAAAATGTCGAAATTTGGTGAACAGGTCCAGATTAGGTCTAGAAATGCTGTATTCAATAAGTTTTGAATCCCTTCTGAACGGAATTTGCAGGTGAGCGAAGCGAGCCTGTTTGTCTCAGCTTACACCGCTGATACTGTCGGGGGTCCAGGCAGAGAAGGCGATACTCTGATACTGGCTAGGCAGAGAAGGCGAGCGAAGCGAGCCTGCCGGCTAGTCATACATACTTTAAAGTGTTCATGTAAAAAATCGTCGGAGAGTACCTATATACTGTAATCGTTTTCTAAATCGGCGTTTTTTCAAGCATCGTCATCGATACTTATGCAAAAATCTTGAAATAATTTAGGTATCGAAAAAATTATTGACCCACCTTATTTTATCTCATCAACACAATAATAATTGTGTGAGGCCGTGAGGCCCGACAATCTGATAACTTCATCAGTAAACTCAAACAAAACACAATCCGATAATGACATCGAATTACAAATGGGCCATTTCCGACAAATTTTCTTATTATAGTTTCTGGGGAAAAAATAGAAATACATCAATGATTAAAATAGAAGGGAGTCCTGTTGCACCTTGGCACCGTTATCCCGTAATCTTGCGTGGACAAAAGTATAGGAAGCGAAAATTGATTCAACCCTTTCATTACCAACATCCCTCAGGCTTGTTAACTTTGGGGTGGCCTCAGAATAAAAAACTTGAGGAATACAAACGGGACTTCTAAAGCTCGAAAGGAACTGATGGAAATGACATAATTATTAACAGCCTACCTGTATCATTGGCGTCGTGTCTACTACACTATATCGTACTGTCCACAGAGAATTTACTGTTAATGAAGTCTACAGTTGACGTAAAATAAATATAATATTAAATTTCAAATAGTATATTCAAAAAACTCTAAAATGCTGTTCTTAAGGGTGGATGGTAGTGGACGGCAAACTGCCAAGCGGCAGAATTATGTCCTATAAGAACAATGTAATTTTTATCTCTTGGAGCAGATAGCGCAGAAAGGACAGAATTTCACGTTGTCTATATCATTAAAAATTAAATTCTCCAGGGAGTTGACTTTTTTATTTCAAGTTTTCTAGAATTCTATACTTTTATAGTTGATTGATTATACAATAATAATTATTAAAATAAACTAAAAAGGAATTAGAAAATTTTCAGTTTTTGAATTTCCAATTAAGTACGTTCTTTAAAGTTAATCTCTGTATCTCAATTCCTTGGAATTTTATTAGGAATATTTAACATTTGATCAATGTTTGAATATTATAAATTGTCCAAAGACTCGTTTCAAAACTGTTCTCCAATCAATAGCTTCATGAACAATAATTGTTGAACTACAGCGCCCTAATTCCTCGAAAACTGATCTTTCCAACAACATGTACGGTGGCACAATTTGATTGATAGAAGCACTTATATTAAGATCCAATTTCCTAAAGACGTATGCATTTGGAGCACGTGCTGTCAGCTTTTGGCCAATGCAAGTACGTGAGCCAGCCAATCACCTGCGAGCACTCCGACCAAACCGAACCTGTCTCGAATAATAACAGGCCGGCTAATGATAGAATTGGGCCCTCAATAATTGCGGCTACACTTCATGTAGCCTACAACTGATACTCAGTCAGTCAATTACGACAATTTCAGCTTTTCAGTAAAACTTTGATTAATGCCTCCTCACTCCATCGACAGACTTTTGCACCGTTCAATCGAACATGACCACACTCTTCTTCCCGGATGGGAATTATTCAAAATTACATTCAGAGTATTGAAGATAAAATTTCAGGGCACTTTGAGACAACGGTCCAATGAAATAAATAGCATGAAGCTTCTTCAAACATAAACAATTAATAATAATTGACATATTCAGTGCATCTGCATTGATTAAAATTCTATTTAATGAGTTAGTTGAGAGTTCTGTTCAAATGTCAGGAACTCTTCTTAAGTAGGAGGTCTCTGCAGTAGATTGTATCATTCAATAGTATGTTGTTTTAATAAGTTTGAACAAGAAACTTTACAATAAACTACATGTATTTCCGTGAATACTAATTTGGTAAGATCATTTTTGTCATCCATTTCATTTTATCGTTTTTCATCACATAAATTATTATAATAATAATTAATAGAAACGATTCCACTATTATTAGTTGAAATGGACTAATCATAAAATTTTATCAACATCCCAAGAATAAGAGTTCGTGGCTGTTAACATACACATTACATCTTTACTCAACATTAATATTCAATTGAAACAAATATACTCACCAGTGTGAGGCATTGGGAGCTTTTTTCTTGTACGAGTACTTCTTCACAATAGCTGAAAACAATTATATTCAATCAATTACTTGAAATAGTGATCATTTTGGAAATACTTCATCGATTCAAGCACAAATCATTGCATGAATCATTGCATTTGAGATCCATCAAGTGGCTTTATTCAATAGCTCATTCAACTGCAATAATCGACTTTCATCCTCTCGTGCTATACTACGGATAATATAGTCTCTTGACTATACTTACGGGCTAAGCTTGTTTTTCTCAAATCATATGATGATAATAATTATTGTAATTGTACATTTTATTAATAGAAAAAACTATGTAAAACAATACAAACCGTATATATTAGCTACAAAAAAAATGTAATGGCCAACAGCTGAAAGTCACAATGATGAATATTCAAATTATGATTATAAAGCCTAACTATTATTAAGATTGTTGTGTACCCTGTCAAGTTAATGAAATGGGTAGACTAAATCGAACAATATAAGCCGTAGATGTCAATGATACAAAAAAGTTTTGGGTTTTAAATGATTAATGTGAATTATAAATTTCAACTCAAGCACATAACGTCTAACAGCTAAATGTGATATTGATGAATATTTAGAGGGTGAAAAGTGCGATGCTGTATTCGGACAACACGGGGATGATAGTCGAGCCGAGCAGAGCAGAGCAGTGAGGTGAAATTGCGTACTATTCAGAAAAGCAGGCGGTATTTAGCACGAGCGACGTTTTAATTGACACGCGGTTTTATCAGCAGAGTTCAGCCGCGGACCTACCCCTCCCTCCCTGGCCGGACGTGATGGAGCGTGAGATGGCAACGTTGCGTGACGAGATAGAAGCGACGTGATCCAGTGTCCCAGAACGGCATGTTCGGGATTTGCCCAATCTGGCGCAGTGTCTTCTCAGCTCATGTCAAACATACACAAGCCGATAGATGTTCACGCATCGACGCCACTCAACCAATGTATATCTATTTATACATATAAAGTGTTATGTAAAGAGTTAGGGAGTATATGTATAGAGATGAAGCACTCTCCGAGCACCCTCGCATATAGTGTCACGCAGGCCTTCCCGCGCCACGCTTCAGGGATCACTCCCATTCGCACAGACAACGCGACCTGTTTTGCCATAAATAATAAGCTCCAGTAGTAATCATTCCAAAATACTTATTGATCCTTGGAGAACCGTCAATCTTATTTAAAATGGTAGCATATAACATGTGTAACGATGTAGAAAACTGAGTGGTTGTTGAAGGGAAAATATCATTACAAATTTATGAGTTGACTTCGATTTTATGAGAGTGTAAATTCGAGAAGAGTTGGTAATACTGAATCTTCTATATTCAGTGTGTGGAGTGGATTCAACTTTTCTGGTGTTTATTTATTTATATATTCGAGAAATCACAATAAAGAGTGAAACACAAAAATTTAAGTTCAAATCATCATTTTCCAAATTTCGATTAAAATATATAAAATAGTAGTAGTTATGTTCCAAATATTTCTTAACACTGATCACAATTCACAAATTTTCACACTCCAAAACTGAAAAATATAATTTAAAATTTCAAATGTTGATTAAAAGTATAAGTTTTAAAAGTATTTTTGAATTGTTTAATGCTTTAAACGCAATTTGAGCAAGGTGCAAAGAATTTGAACAACTAAAAGATTGAATTCACCACAAATACTCGGTGAACAGGTACTAATATTTTGCAGCAGAAGATCGAGGTTTCACTCATATAGATCTATCTTTCTTTTTGCATAAGGAAAATGGTTTGTGAACAGAATTTTCAATGTTGAATATAAACGAAACCTTTTACTTCAGAGTGAAATGAGCGTTCACAAAATTAAAACATTATAATATAGCTTTAGGACTAGCAACCAGTCGTTTTGCGTATGCATAAGTCATGTTGGTCCATCTTGATGTGTTCTTCATAATATTCAGTGACTTTCGAATCATGACATAAAGCTACTCCAATATGAGAAAGAGGATCCAGAGTGATTCCAGACAAAAATGTATTTTATAATTTGCCGTATTAGTGGATTTTATAAGAATTCTCATTGTACTGTTCATGGTGTTTATATTTGTCTATTATGTTGAACTGATGCATTTCCGGATTACCCAAAACATCCTTAATATTGAAATTTCGAAATAGAGATAGAATAAGATTTTTATCTAGGTAGCGGTACTGTTGAAAAAGTAGAATAGTATCAATTTTCCTTTTAAGTGAATAGTTTGTGAGCTGATTGGAATGTGAACTCCTCGAAAAACTTCAGCTTTCACATATGAGAAGGTGAGTTTTAATTGCAAAATGTTCAACATTTAAAAGTGGAATTTGTAAAACTCCAAAATCATATTATTTACGTGGAAATGAGCTCATTTGAGAAAAATAATTGGATTAGACCCAACTCAACAAAAATTGAATATTAACACCGTGAAAGGAAGTTTTCTTCATTGAGCCCAGTTGCATTGGTTATAATTAAGGGGACATTATTCTTACCACAGTGAAATTAAATTGTGTTTCCGTGCAAGTGGCCGTTGTCCAATTGAATATAAAAATGTATACTTTTGGTTTCGATCTATTCCACCCCAATAATAAATTTTGGGTTGGTTATCCTATAGTTGATCTGTTCTGAGTGTGAGTATGCAAATAAAATAATGAGATGTTCTCTTGAATAATGAACTCCGCCCTAAATTCAGATATCTGCAACGTGCAATACACCTCCTCTAATCATCACTCGCAAAAACCTTCTCAGACTTTTCTATACTTGTACTAAACAAAAGCTGAATTCTATAATACTATCTAAAAAATCTATTTATTCTAATCTATGAAAACTCAACTATCAATAAGGTATTCTCTGAACAAGATCGGAAGCCAACTATAATTACGGAACTACATTACGTAAAAACGGAAAGGCTATAATTATATTTTCTAAATATGCATCAATAATAATTGACTGATGATAAATTCAATTCAATTCAACTCAATTTATTTCCACAACACAAATCAAAATTACAAATTCTTAAAGGCAAAATTGTACTAGGCAATAGCTGATACAAAATACATAGTGGAACTCTGCTGGCAAAAGTATAATTTGTCTGCCAGTAGGAGTAGCAGTAATTAAAAAAATAAAACAAAAGAGATTTCAGAAACTCAAATCATAATTTTCTAAAAGTTACATGTCGAATGAGAGGAAAAGATCTAGCCTATATTATGTTGATATTAAAATAATAAGATTGTGTTATGCAGTCCTTTTCTTTTGTTGGGAAATGTTCAGTCACTTTTTGATTGATAAGATCATTTGGGATGCTATATTTATAATTTTTGGAGCAATATAAGTAAGCTGTTTCCGAATTATTGTCAGGTTTGAAACGTAACATTCGAATTTATTCTCATTGTATCTGGTTCTATGTGATTCATTATTTATTTTTGAAAACTTATTTCTATATCTATTGAAATATTTAAATATGCTAAGTAAATAATTTAAGAGTACTGTATCTAATGTTGCCTTACAGTGTGTTTTTGTATATCATTGACTGAAATACATACATAGAGCGACAGTTCTTGAACTAGTTCAATTAATAACAAAATTTTATTTCTGTACACTTTGCAGTATCGATATTTTTCGTTCTTACACGTGAATGATAAAATCCATTCTCGATGGACTTCAATTCTAGGAAAACCGCTGCAGCCAGTAATATGTCAATAATTCATATAAAAAACTTATAGAACACTTGAAAAATATTGTAGTTCTAGTTTCAATATTATCAAATAAATTGAAAATGAATTTTTATCCGGCCAATACATTTTCTTGTGGGGTTGTCCTGAGGGGTTCTCAGAAAAATTCTAAAATGTCTTCAGATTTCATTAAAATGACTTATTTCTCATCAATCTATAGTTTGATCCAGTGCTTATTTTATTATTTAAGATTAGAAGCCATTTTGGTAGAAAAAACCGAAATAAATTTAAGGAACCAGGCAATCGCTTATTTATACCAGGCAATTCAGTCAGTTATCGAAGAATGGTGTGATAAAATATCGGGCATGAATATTCGTAATATTGGTATAAATATCGGCAATAGAATCGAGAAAGTTCATTCCAGAATTAAAAGAATATTTATTGTCCCCCTATCAGGAATCAATTAGATGCAACATGAGATTCGATTGAACTCTTGAATAGAAATACCAAATCATTTTAACATGTAACAAGAATTGGTTTATATGAATCCGACTATAATATAATGATATCATTGCTTCGTATTTTAAGAATAACAATAGTAATTTTCAACATTATACTTCATCACAAGCGTTTTTCGTAGCTTGATTTCAATAATTCAATCGACGTAGTTATTATGTGAATGAATGTCTCATAAAATCTCCAAGGGTATTGAAGCAGTGAGAAGATATCAGAAAATTTCAAATAAGAGAGGAAGCAGTATGATATTAGATCGAGTTGAACTAAAAGATTTACGAGGACTACTCCTTCCAAGTAGCTTCTTCAAATCAATTAAACAACTTAATTTATCTTTCTCGAATCCAAAGCAGCGTCCCTTGCGATTTATTATTAAGGAAAATAAAACCAAACATCTTCTTCATAATATAATATTATCATTTACTTCTGATAAACTTGAGTTGTATTACAGTATTTTCGAAAAGTAGTGATACTACTGCTACTAATTTATTATTCTTATCTCCCAATGCAGCTTCCCTGGCGATTACTTATTAAGGAAAATAAATCCGAAAATCTGCCACATATTATTAACTTCTCATAAACTTGAGTTGTATTTCAAAAATTAGAAATAGAATGGAATGAAAATACAATATCTTCGTCTTTGTGTAATCGGAATGAGAAATTTGATTGAAATCATCCTTAATTAGGCAGAGTGGTAGAGTGAGGACTATAGAGTCTCTAGCAAAAAATTTCAACAAATCAAGTAATTGTAAGTAATATGGTAATCTTATAAGCTATGAGGTATCTATGCTAATGATACGAAAGCAAGACAGTAGCATGCAATAGGAATGATGAATTACCTGTTTGAGCGTGAAGTGGCGAGACAGAGCTACTGTATGCGTTGCGTGGTGTGTCGGCAGCCGAAAACTGTATCCGTTGAAAAGCGTTTCGAGCCAGCCACGCTCGCCCGACACGCTAATACATGCTGAGGAGTGAGGGGGGCTCACTCGACCAACCCCAACCCTTCTAGCCACGTGCCACCTCGCCATCCACCAATCAGGAGCTCCGCTTCCGCCACCCTCTCACTCTGGCCACGCCCCCCGTGGCGTCTTCACGCTCGGCACGCGCGTAGCAGTTCCTCTTTCCTCCAACGCCACCCCTCTTCTACCAGCCCTCTCATCAGTACCCTGCTCATCCATCCACAGTTATGTGCCCCCTCTGTTGTAAAAGCATGTAAATTAATCAATAATGATTCCAGAGCCAGAAGCCCGTTAGACAATGTTGTGTAAATACTACCAATCCAACTACACTGTTTACTATGGTTACAATGTATCACTTTAGATATTCAATACTATTCTCGAATTGAGTTGACTATCTCAATTTTTATTGTCTACTCTTCCTTTTAGCGGTGTGTGCATTGTTCAATTCACCTTCAAAATGATAATTGACTGATAACATTCTCGAATATTCTATACGTTGATAAATGAATGAAATGGGAGTATGGAAACGGAAGATCAATAATCCTATACAGTAATTTTATACCAATATACAGTAATTTTCTGTGGGATTGTTCAGCTTGATGCACTACTGTTGTGTGTTATGTATTTTCTTGAATGTATATTTTCTTAACATATCGGAGGTGGATTTAATTGTGTGCAGAGCACACAAATAAGTACATGTATTATGGCTCGTTGAAGTTGGAATGATCAGTACTGTAGTTGGAATGGCTTATCTACAAATGATACCTTCATTGTTTACTGAAATTTCTGATTAAGCCTCATTAGTCATTATGATAATAATTTAAATTCTCATGTTAAAGAATATGGCTTGATTGATTTATATAGAATAGAGATTCTAAGATTGAGTGGCAGAGAGGACTTCCTAGTCCTAGTTCTAACTCCGCCTGATAGAGAATATTTTCATTCCATTTCATTTCAAGCTACAAACAATTTTAACAGTAATCAATTGAATGCAATTGGTTGGATGAAATCCGAGCAGTTGTGACACACTAGCATATAATTCTCCAACGTGTGTTTCGAAATGTTGATTTGTTTTGTTTTGGCCATTGAATAATATCAAAAGTTTGATTGGTCAACTGGGTTGAGCCCGCCATACTTTTGCCATAGAACTTGAATTGAAAAGATACTTTAATAATCATATGATGTTATGATCAAGTGAAAGTAGTAATACAGTCTTCTAGAGTCTAAATTCACTGACAGTCTGGTCTAACAGTTCGTTCGTTCACTGAGAATCAGCTGACAAATTTCAAATATCATTGATCGGAATGCGGGTTTACAGCTGTTTTGGACTGCCGGTTTCACCATACATTTAAAGTTTTTGAATGTTTTTGATAGTCCCAACTATCAGTCAGGACTGTAAGTGGATGCACCATTCGACATTCTGTAAATGGGTCCTAGAGCATGAAACATTTCTGTATCCCATATTGGTAAATTAACTACTTTTCCATAAATTAGATGTTTAATTTCTTGTCAATAAAAGAAGTTATGTATTTTGAATGTAAGTATGAAATTTTTCAATTACAGTAATGAGTTCTCAAGATGCTTCACACTTTATTATAAGGTAACAGGCGAGAGAGAAGGCAATACGAAAACAAAACGAATAAATCAGAGAAGATCGGTTCCTGAGCAGAGCTGAAATTATAGAGCAATTTGTAAAGATTTTTCGCTACCATCGGAATTGCCGACTTGATGTTTTACTGCGGCTATTATTGCTGAGGACAAACGTAATTTCCAATGCCGCCGCCTGGCGTAATTGGTTGCGAATGCCAATACATGAGTGCAGGCACGCGCCGGCGCTCGCAACCCCCCTTACCCCCTCCTCCCTTTAGGGGTCCACGGAAAGGTAACTTGTTTCCAAACATGAATTACAGGGCCAGAGTCTGCAGGTGAGATCAAATCTGAACACCGGAACCTGGGATCATTGATCGCTGGCTGCGAACTGCTGGGCAAATGGAATAATTGCAAGATGA
Organism: Sogatella furcifera; assembly: GCA_017141385.1. Taxonomy (NCBI): domain Eukaryota; kingdom Metazoa; phylum Arthropoda; class Insecta; order Hemiptera; family Delphacidae; genus Sogatella; species Sogatella furcifera. The sequence goes on from CM029546.1 coordinate 41,588,595, forward strand.
TAAACACTCCATTCGTATAGTCTGTTCAAGCATAAAAGACATTCTGGAAAGGTGGGGAAAATGACTCTAACTCGGTAATTATTGGTTCAGAAATTATAAATTTGAGTTTAAATTATATATCAAAATGTTTCTTACAATTTGAAACCAAATCTATGATTTTTGAATCAATATTGACGGAGCTGATGTCATTTTCCCATCTTGCCAGAATGTCTTCTTTGCTTGGACAGACTTTATGTTTACTCTCACTCTTCTTTGCTTTCAGTTCTTTGCTCTTTGATTTCTTCCTTTCAGGTGAATTGGTAGAATGGAATAATAAAACTCATTTTTCCTAAAACATTTCATATTATTTTTCATTTTTATTGAAGAATGTTGGCAAAACCATTCACTATACGGCAATAATATGGAAGAGAATCTAGATTTTCGTTTGCGGCGCAGCCCTCAGGTCTGTACGCATTAAATTTTGTGAAATGCCCTTATTAAAAATGTTAGTCACATAATTTCAGTGTAATTAAAAATTTCTTCTCGCTTCAATTATTACTCTGATTTACTTACTTTTTTGTACAAAGAGGTTCGAGAGCCCATAGTGAAGATTTAAAAGCAAATTCCACACTCACATGTATAACCATTCTTTGTTGAATCCTCAGAAGACAAAGAGTAAATGGGACTAGGTTGATGGTCCATCGTTCATTGGATCATAAACATCTGTAAAAAAATACAAGCTCTCCAGATACATTGAAATCAATCATAAGGACTGATTGGCTCTCTAAGACTATTACATAATTTGAAAATGCACGTCCTTACTGGAAATAGACTTTCAGAGTGAACGAAAGAATCTTAAGATTTAGTTTGCTGTCTAAAAGGTGAACTAACAATGTTAGTTTCCTGTGTACAGAATGTAGATGGACTCAGTGCTTTACGAGATTTTCTCACTAGTATCGGAGTGTAGGTGAGAACAGTGAAGTCGGATTGAGAAGGTTTATCAAAATGATAATGGTTGTGCGAATGAAGTGGATTTTAATAGTTCAAGTTGTATTGTGGAAAAGTTTGAAATATTGAGTCAAACTTTTATTAGAGAGTATGTAAATATCGTAACTAGCATCACAGTTATTCAAATACAGGTAACATAGAGTCTTGATAAGATAATCTATATCTATGTAAGCGAAATGGCATTGTCTGACTGACTAACTGAATGATTCATTCATCACCAGAACTAAAAATCTACTGAAGCGAATGCGTTCAAATTTGGCAGGCATGTTCAGTTGGACGTTTAGACGCGCGCTAAGAACGGATTTTAAAAACTTTTCAAGGATACGCCAAATATTTTAGTTTTTCTAGAGTTTTTTTGGCATTTTCCTCATTTTTTCGAGAACCAATCGGTAGAAAATGTTGATATTTGGTAGGCAGGTTCAGATGAGGTCTAAAAATTTTGTGTTGAAATATTTTTGCAATCCGTTCAAGATTACGCAAGTAATCGAGTTTTCAAAATAGTAGATGTGTTGCTGGTTGCATACCTTCCGCCTTGATACGACCAATCCTAACTGTAAATTCTAACTGAATTAATTTGGAAGATATTGGATCAAGTTTCAAACTATGTCCGATATACTTCCCAAGGTTACGCTTAATATTAGCGTTTTACTATTTTTTTGAATTTTCGTAGTTTTTCTTAGATTTTTCTAGAACAAATTGGCAGAAAATGTTGAAATCAGGTAAACAGGTCCATATTAGGTGTAGAAATGCTGTGCTCAATAAATTTCACTGACAGAGGTTTTGCAGGCGAGCGAAGCGAGCCGGCTAGTCTACTCATATTACTGTATATTGATTTGATCAGGGCTGTAGTATCAATTAGACAATGTTCGAGTTCATATAGAAAGGAAAAAAATCATGTTATTAATTTAATAGTTGGAAACATAAGGCTGATTTCACTAAGTAATCAACGTTGTCAAATTGTATTAATTAGTACACAATCATTGATCCTCCTCAGGAAATCAATAATGAATAAATTGAGTCAGATTCTAGCAAAGGTGGCCGGCCTCTAATTTATTATCTGATTGTGAAAATTGCACCAGCTTTTGGTCTATACAATTGTCCAACAAACAGGAAAGGCGAGATCTGTAACTGTTTGATGATATATGATCGTGAAACATCTTCGTTTTTAGCTTATTATTACTGTGTTGGGCAGGTCCAATTCTGTTGGAAGTGTTGAGAAATTATGAACACATCAACTGAAGATGAGAAATTATGATAAGTTTACATTCAATCAGCCTAGAAGTGGAAGTAGGGAGTTTCCAATGATAATTAAAAAATAAAGAAACAAACCTTAAGCTCAAGTGTTTGCTAGCTAGCAAATAATGAACGGAGACCAATAATTTTGGGCTGCTCCCGGCTTCTCCCTCATTAGGTGAGACAGCAGGTGCTTCCTAATCTGATAGAAAGAAGCTATACAACTCTAGCGTAGGTAGGTTTATGGGAGGCTAATGGAGAAAAGCAACAAATAATGAAAAAAGACAGTTCAAGATTGGAAAGAAGAGAAATAATCGATTATGATGAGGGTAATAGGGTGTACGCGAGAGTATTAAAATTGATTTTTCAATAATATTTATACCAATTATATACCTGCGACCTGCAATGAAGGGTAGATCCTCTTTTACAAATCGCCTATTCTATAAATATGAATTTAGAACAGATACAGATTAGAAAAGAACTCTCTCCGATTACAAGAGTGTACCGAATTGTGTACGTGGTCTGCTATTCCATTGTGGTAGCGGTAGGCTCTATTAATTTGAGACAATTATTTCTTCTTAAAACACTGTGATTTTACTTTTAACAACTGTCCTTAAAAAATAACGTTTTCACAAGCAAGGAGATAACCTCCATGTTCACAGGGTTATACGTCTACCGTGACTGTTCTATAGTCACTGTAGGTTATACTCGTTGAAGGTGACTAAAATAAGAGGCACCACTTTTACGCCTGTGATCTTGTCTGGACCCGCTTCGATTTCTCGTGTAGGTCTCAACCCTTCTTATGAATGAAATTGTTCCAATTCTTTCAATCCTGATTGAATTCAATTAATTCAGTATAACCATTGATGGCTGCTGATTCTGAATGAGAAGCATTCAAAATGTCATCCAATTACTGTGTAAGAGAAGCGGTTTTTATTGTTATCGAGAAATAAATAAGGAGAAGGTACGAAAAACATAGTGTATTACTAAGTTGCAGGGAATTGTCGGGGTTGATCGATTGTTTATCAGAAAGTTCATGAAACAGGCTGACATGAGAGCGAGTGACCGGAAAGAAGCGGCATTAATAATAATTATTTGGCTCGCGTCAGTACAGTTTTTCTTGCTCTCATTAGCGATCGAATATATTACAAAAAGTTTGGTGCACTGTTACTCTATCAATTTTCCCAGTCACGTCATCGCCTCAATACGGATTCATGATCTTTTTGTGAAAATGCACTCGATGTACGGCTTTTACCAACAAAAATACTTGTTCCTGTATAATTGAATAAGCTCACCAACAGCTGAAGAATATATTTGAAACGTGCCATTCACTTCACTCAGCTTCAACCTGCTTTCCAACAAAGCAGGAGTTAATGCATTATTGATAATCTGTATGAGGAAACTTACAAGACAGTAATGAGCATTTTTGTGTAATTGTTGGAAGTTCTATCGAGATGGATAATTGGATACCTCAGAAAAAGTTCCACCCAATTTCAATTACTATATGTCCAGAATTTTGGAAAACGTTTTGAAAGTTTTCTTTTTATAAATTTAACTCAATGTCTAGTAATTATAATATATTTCGCTTTTATAGATATAGATTTACAAAATTGGATGTGACCAAGAATAGCTGAGCCTACAGTGACTATTATATAAAAGATCCTATTAAGATCCTATTCCTATATACAGGGTGGGGCAAAGCCAACTGAAGAGTTTTGAAGGGTTATAAACAATGAACCGAACGACTTACAAAAAAAAGGTTCAGCTCATTCAATTCATCGTGAAATATAGTTTTTATTGATAAAATTTTTTTATATTATATCAGTTGAATGGCGGCCATCAGCAGCGATAAACTAATGTAGCTGATTTTTTAAGTTTTCAACACCATTTTGGCACAGTGCGATTGGTAGGACCTGGATCTCTTCTCTAAATTACTTTCTCAGTTCTTCTGAGGTGTGTAGGCAAGATTTGAAAACTTTATGATAGTCCCATAGAAAAAATCGCATACACTTCGCATCGGGTGAGCGTACCGGCCACCTCACATCCCCCCTCACTGAGATTTGCCCTGGCAACAATTCTCTCAACACTACCACTGAAATGCGCGCTGTATGGGCTGCAGCCTCATCATGCTGAAACCATGTTTCCCACAAGTCTTGTTCCTTAGCAAGTTCTTCCTGGGGCGCAGAAACGTTTGTAACATTGCAACAACGCTCGGAGGTGATATCGACGGTGATGACAACATGGGGGGGGGACGAGAGGTGGCCGGTACGCTCACCCGATGCGAAGTGTATGCGATTTCTTCCATGGGACTACCTTAAAGATAAAGTCCACAAACCTTGCCTTCACACCTTGGAAGAATTGAAAGAGAAATCTAGACGTAGGGTAGCCTACCAATCGCACTGTGCCAAAATGAGTTGAAAACTTAAAAAAATGGCTATATCAGTGTATCGCTGCTGATGGCCGCCATTTAAATGATGAAATTTTCAAAAATATTAACAATAAAAACTACATTTCACACTGAATTGAATGAGCCAAACCATTTTTTGAACCAAGTCGTTCGGTTCATTTTTTATAACCCTTCCAAACTCGTCAGTCGGCTCTGCCCCACCCTATATTATAGTTCTATAGTCGCTGTTCTATAGTTAGTTACACTAACCTACCCCTGGTTTCCAAACAAGAAAGCCATTTATACATATTTTTTATGAATAAGAACGTACGTCTCAATCAATGAGAAGTTGAGTTTGTCATAGGAAGCTTATTTTAACAAATTATTGGTAATTATTGCTTATACGAATTATTGGTGATTGGATGATTGGCATCAATTTGGAAACAAATAATCTTGATAAAACTGGAAAGTGTTCCATAGCTCTATGTTTTCAGATGATAATTATATTATACTTCTAGGCTAATATCGGTATTCATCGGATATGAAAGAAGTTTTGATGAAGCTATCAATGAAGGATGAGAAAAAATTCATTAATTGAATTGAGTCAATGTGTATATTCTGTAACGTTACTTGATAATATTTCATTTGAAAGGTAGAAATCCTTTTTGAAAGATGTGACCAACAATGAAATAAGGTTGTTTCTAGGTCCCATTAGATAATGTTACGGGTTTCCACTATAATAAAAGACTTGAGGCAATTTATACTGATTAACTTTATTAATTACGCTGCTATAACACACTAGAAAAAGATAAACTATAACAGATCAGAAGATAGCACAAGAGTTTATAACGTTTCACAATACAAATTTCACTAAAAATTAACACTGCACTGAATAAGAAATGAGAACAGTCTTTAAGCTACACTAAGAAGAAATATGAATATAACTATAGAGTGTCTATACAACGGCTGCTCTGTCACACAGTATAACTGACACAATTAGATTCAATGCTTGAGTCAGACTGACTGGTAAACCCAAACATTCCGAATATATAGGCTTCTGAGTATAAACGAGAGAATGCTAGAAGGTTCTGGCATTATCACTTTGAGAAGGTTCTCAATGAGTTTTTGTTTACACAACAATGTGCTTGTTTGTTGACACAAAGCCTCCCCATCCCCACCTTGTCCATCCTTGTCGTCCTACTATCTCAAGGCCATCAGACACTGTTGAATTCCATAACACTGCCCCCTCCTTAAAACTGTTCTGTCCCAGAACAGTCCAGATCCATCCTGGAAGTGCAAACAGTAGAAGCCGGCACCAATGGATCAACTTGTGTAACCGCCCATGGGTTGAAGACACAACAGGTGACGTTGATTCCAGTGTCCTTGAAAATTCTTCCAATTATTGGTCTCACAATCTTCCAGTCCAATCCGTCATAGCCACAGCCCAGTCTTGGGATTCAAAGCTGCTTCACTCCCAGGAATTGAAGGTGAGTTTGTAGATGCATCAGACTTTGCCACAAAGCCTGATATGTTGACTCCTGCTGGGGTTGGTCTTTTGTCACCAAATAGAACAGATGTTGGTTCTGATCCTGAAGATGAAGTGCTTTCCCCACAGCCGGATTCTGGAGATTCAATTCATCCAATCTTCCAAACTTTGTCCTGAATACTGTAGCAATTTCTCTTGAAGCTCCCACATTCCTACCTCTTTGGTAGGGTGAATAAGTCCTGGTGACTGATGGCGACATTTCCTTCTTCCCCAATTGAAAATCATGTCTTCTCCTTTGCTTTGTCTTCCAGTCCAACTTGCCAGTATCCACTTTTCAAATCCAGAGTTGAAAACAACTTGCAACCTTCCAGGCTATCCAGTGTGTCATCAATATGGGGTAGAGGGTAACTGTCCTTCTTGGTGACATCATTCAGAAGACGGTAGTCCATGCAAAACCAAAGTGTGTCATCCTTCTTCTTCACAAGCACCACTGGTGATGTCCAAGGGCTATTGGCTTGATGATTCAATGATTCCTTCACTCTCCATCTCCTTGATGATTTTTCTGGCTTCTTCTCGTTTAGCAAATGGAAGTCTTTGGGGGTTCTGGCAATGGGTTTGGCATCTCCTGTGTCTATTGTGTGTTGGACAATGTTGGTCCTTCCTTTCGTTCCTTCTCCAATGTCAAAGATATCTTGGTAGGAGGTTATTAAATCCTTCACATCCTTTTTTTGGTCCTGGTTCAAGTCCTGACAAGATTCCTCTACAAAGTTCCGTAGTTTCTCAGGAAGTTTCTTCTTCTTTGACTGTGTTGATTGTACTTGATGGACCACTGCTGTTACAGGTGAACAATGTCCCAGCACACTGCCCCTTTTCAAGGTGACTCCATAGCTATTCACATTTATCAAGCAGACAGGGAACACTGAGCTGGTGAGAAACAAAGTTCTGGTCACTAGAACACCATGTCCAAGCTCCTCTTCAAGAACTACTGGTTCCAATATTGCAATCATTCCTTCAGTAATGTCTTTTGTTGTCCTTGCTTGGGTCACAATCTGGCTCCTTGCTGGTACCTGCGCTGTACAGTCTTCTGTAGGTAGTAGCACAACTTCTTCTTCACCAATGGTCACTGTATTCTTCTTCTTCTCTAGTTTCAGTCCATGTTCACGTAGGAAATCCAAACCTAGTATGATGTCTTCACTAACTTTTGCCACTAACACTCGATGTCTGAACCTTGATTTACCAATCTCAAAAGTGGCAATCATCTCCCCATAGACACTGACAGCCTCCCCTGTAGCAGTTCTCAACCTCCAGGTTGTCGGTGATATGCCTCATCAATCAGTCACTGTGCTATAGTTTATTATTGACATAGTGGCTCCAGTGTCAATTAGTAGTCTTCAAGTTGATCCATTGACTTTTCCATGAATGTAGAGACTTTTTGGTTTATCTGACAACATTGCAACAACTGCTCCTGAACCTGGGGCCTCCTGCCTACAGGTTGATGGTAGCCCCTTTTCATCAACCCTTTTTAGTTTTCCTGCTTCTTGTCAGACATTGACTTCTTTGGGCATTTGTTTTGTAGATGACCTCTCTCTCCACAGCCCCAACACCTTATCTCCTTCTTTGCAGTCTTGAATTTTTCCAAAATCCTCTTCATTATTTCCTCCACCAACTCCTCATGGCTATCTTCCCCTGATACTGAGCAAACACGTGCATGGCTCCTCACTGATTGTGTCATAGCTTTAAATTCCAAGGCCTGAGTTAATGCCTCACTGAGGGTTTGAGGACGAGCCAGTTTAACAGTTCATTGGGTTTCTGGCTCACGCAGACCATCCAGGAATCTATGAACTGCCATACTCTTCTTCATTTCATCATCCCCTGATGCTGGGTAGGCAATCCTCACCAAGCGAGCTATGTCAGCTTCAAATTCCTGAAGCAACTCGTTTGGCTTCTGGATTCTGTTCCTCAATTCTGAACGGTGTAGTTGATAGATGTGTTGGTGGCCAAATCTCATTTCCATGCGCTTCAACAGTTCACCAATGTTGCGTCTGTCAGACTTTGGAATTGTCTGGAGTACTGACAGTGCATCTCCCCGAAGTGATAAGCACAAATTATCAGCCTTTGCTTCCGGTGTCCATCCATATCTGTCGGCATACACATCTAACAAGGTACGGTAATCTTCCCATGGAGTCTTTCCATCAAATGTTGGTTGTCCACCATGATAATTTGGCATGGTAATAGGCACATTGCATTCATTTACTGAAGTATCCTTCTCAATTTGATAAGCATTATCATCCACTTTCAAGGGTGCTCTTGTCCCACTAGTGTCATTATTTTGCAGCCCTTTAATCTTCTTATAAAATTTATCTTCCATGCTTTTAAGTTTTGTTTCAAATTTATCTTCCAAAATTTTATTATTTTCTTGTAGTTTTCCTTCAAATTTTTCCTTCAGAGATTCAAATTTACTCTCCAAAGATGTTTTATTTTCTTCTATTTTACTCTCCAAATTTGTCAAAGCTGATTTATTTTCTTCCATTTTACTTCCAACCACTTCAAATTTACTCTCCAATGTACTCACCAGAGCTCCCAAATCTGTTTCAAACACATAGGTATCTGGGTCCTGACCCTCAGCCAGCAGTGCTTCCCGGAGTCTATCTTGTAAGACAGATTTTACCCCATTTGTATCCAGTTCTCGCTCCTCCAGCTCTTGCTTCAGTTGATTCACTTTTAAACTAGTGAGCTTCACACCTTTCCCTGCCATTTCAGTTCACGTTCCACAAATATTACACAGTTCACAATTATGTACAGAAGACTAACGTTCACTCTTGGAGAATAAAGTTCACACACAAAGATGTTCACACAATCACCCTTGAAGATCACAGTTCACTCACTTGAAGATAAAGTTTATACACAAAGATAAAGTTCACACACAAAAATAACGGTTCAATCAATTGAAAATAATAGTTCACTTCACAAAGGTACAAGTTTATAAAATTGCCTCAATCAATAGCTACATCCGAACTCCTGACACCAATTGTTACGGGTTTCCACTATAATAAAAGACTTGAGGCAATAAGTTCAATACATTCTTTTTCAAACAATTAGAAGGATATTATAGGATTATAGAAATTATAGGATATATTTCCTAATACCAGAGCTTACAATTAAACAGCCTCCTTCTTCTTCTCCTGCTTCTGCCATATCTTTCCTAATTTTATCCTCCAAGCTCATCCTCCTTCCTCCTAATCTCATTGGCCTTCTATTGTTGCAGAAATATAATTCAACCGATTGAAAACCAGGACACCTGTAATACCTTTTCAATTGTAAGCACCGATGTCCAGGTTGATCAGCTCATCCATTGATACCTATAATCAATGCTATGGCTCATTTCATCTCACAAATTTAATCTCAATTTATTCAATTTTTCAAAACATTAATATGTCTTGTCAAGCAAAGAAGACATTTCTTCAAAATGGGAGCTGTTCAATGCTGCCAGCAGTATGAAGATTTTCCCCATTCATACCATCTGTCTCTCATCACATCACACCAGCATTATGTTGGCAAAAGTGATTTTACACGAAAATTTTCAGATCTGCGCATGCTTAGTTACACTCGCTTCAATCGGCTATTTTGAAGGAACGTATTCTTTTAGCTCGACAACAGGCTACTATATCATCACTACCTACAAAATTTCTCATATTTTCCAGTATTATTCGCAGCAAAATAATTCCAACTGGAGAACCTTTGTTCTATAGTTTAAAATAACTAGAAACTACTGCTTTCTTTCAAACACCAACCAATCCTCCTTAAATTTGAGAGTCATTAAGATGATTCATTGCCAAGAATTCTTCAATTTCATTGAAATGTCATAGAATGGAATTTTTAAAAAACTTGTTCACAATGATTCACACTACATAGTCTACATTATTCTATGGTGTTCTATACTGTGAACCTTCTTTTTCCCCATTCACCTCTTCCGAGATGAAATTGGAAAATTGATCAGATAAACCTATGGAGGGAGCACCAAAATTTACTCACGGGCTGCCTCTGAATGTTAAAGAATAAATTGCAGCTATCCAGCAATTAAATCAACCATGAAGGGAATAAAATTTTCAAGAGTTAGTTCAGGAGACTAACTAGTGGTTAATATATTTGAATCTATTATTAATCAATTTCAAACCCGATGGGTAATTTGTATGGTGTAAGATGGCAGAAATATATTGTTTATGAATGTGGCGGATCATGATGTATTTTATGATGATGTCTCTTTCTATGATAAAATAGAATCCGCTTGTTTTCAAGTGAATAAGAGAGTCAAAAATAATTAAGTGAACCGACTCGAGTAAGTAGTAGAGATAAGGAGCGGATTAAATGGAAAGTTTCCAGTTGAAACAGAGAGGCTTGAGACTGGAAAGAACTTCCCCGTTGAGGGTTTGAGGGGAGTTGTGAAAAGTAAAGGGATGAAAGGATATAAGTAGCAAAACTTTACCGGAATAAAGTTGAAGCGGCAGCATCTTGACTTGCTGGAGCGGCGGCGTTTGAGATTAGAAGAAGATCGAACAGAAGCGCTGAGAGTTGATCGTCAGGCGTCGCAGTTCGGTAATGGGAGGGTAAGGGGCGAGGGAGGCTCGCAAAGTGCCCCTTTTGCAAGCTTGCAGTGCAAGACAGGGTTAATTGAATCGCTGTGCCGTGAATGAGTCGCTTTCGGTCCCTGGCAGACACTCTAATCCCTCGACGGATTCAGACCCTGGCTTCTCACTGCGATAAGCGACCTCCGCGTTCTTTTTCCCGTGCCAATCATTCATCCTCCATCCCCACCCTACCCTCTCACCGTTTCTCAGCTTCAAGCTCCAACTTCAACCAGCTTTATCATCCCTAATAACTTTGTTATTTCTCTTTCCAGGTGATTTTCGAATCCGAATGGTATGAACGTCATCAAGTCAATATATTGCTATATTCAACTCGTGTCTATGGCGTTAAAAAATGAAGCAACTTTTAATAGTTAACCTCAAATTTCCATTTGCTGCAAAATGATGCTGATTAGCATCAGCTACAATGAAAGAAGTTATAGTAATCACAAATCGAGTCATATCATGGTAGAGAAATAAACTGATCGGAGCTGATAAAAGTAAGAAAAATAGAAAACATTCCAATCACTCCATAAATCATTGCATAATAGACTTAAATCACTGATAGAGGAAGGAGAAACATCAATCAATTGGATTATGTAATCGCGGTACTTGATAGTTCATAGTCAAGTGGCGTGAGTAGCTTGATTTTGAAGAATAATTGTATAATTTTAAATTGTAATCATTAATTAAATAAATAATTAGAACAGAGAACAAACTGAGAATCATTCATTATGATAGGCTAATTGTCATTATTAATGGGGAAAGAGTCTCCTTCTGATCTCATCACTTCGTATTCCAATGAAGTGTCAAGTGTTGTTTTCTTCTGTTATAATTATGTCAATCAACTTCAATTTCTTTAATATACATATTCATTTTAGTGCATTTCATTCGAAAAATGCACTATTGATCTTGCCCTGACAATCGAAAATTCATGATGTGATATATTTTTTACACGTTTACGAGCCCCTAGAACACGAATTTGATGTCCGTTCAAATTCATATATCTCACTCTCTCTCTCTCTCTCTCTCTCTATATATATATATATATATATAGCACTAATGATCTCTAGATATTAGCACTAATGATTTTTGTCCAAAATTTGATCGCTCTCCGACAAGCCCTTCGGGAGTTATCGTGTTAACATACACAATATATGTATATATATGTATAATATATATGTATATATATGTATAATATATATGTATATATAATATATACATATATTATATATGTACAGATTCTTGTTAACACGATATCTCCCGAAGGGCTTGTCGGAGAGCGATCAAATTTTGCACAAAAATCATTAGTGCTAATATCTCGGTCAAGTTCGTTAACCAGCCCAATTGGTCCAAGGGAAAGGGGTGAAATTAGGGGATGAAAATTTAGAAAAATCACTACAAATCAACCAATAACTTGATCGTTTTGAAAATTGGTGTGTATAATACCCTTATTATGACCTACTATTTGAGCCATCAACGAAAAAAATCCAACCAAAAAAGGCGGAGAAAATGGCGAATAATATGCCGAAAATTTTGTTTTTATGGGTTTTTCGAAAACCTTTGAATTCATACCCTGAATAGCTCATCATAAGTCATATGATTCGAGCCATCATACAATTTGAAATGTACTCTTTCCGACCGCCAGCTGCCGGAGCGAATTTTTTTATTTCATAGGTGGAATTAAACAGTTTATGTTTCAATGGTATTGCATTATTTGATAATAAGTTCAACTCGTCTCCCATTAATTTGCACATCTTAACGGTATCACAATATTTGTCAATCAATTTCAACTGGGCTACCATTGATTGCTCTTAGGTGCAGTGCAGCTTAACGGTTCATCTGAGGTGGATTTGCGTTGACAATGTCGCGTAGAAAGGCAGATAACGCAGACGACACTCGCACCTCCCGAGAATAATGCCAGAGCAGCATTAGCTGATAAGGGGGATGCGCTGGCGGTTTCACAGCACAGAGTCGAAAGGCCTGATTGGAAGGCGGCAATAATAATTGGCTTGGCCGTGCAACGCACTCTGTACGCTGCCGATAGGATCCCCGAGGGACACGACAGCACAGGAAGAGAGGTGTAGCAGTCCAAGGTAGGGATTTCCCCTTAGAGGCGGCGCTAGCTAATCCACCACGGCCCCCGGCCTGACTTGCCGCCTCCACACTGCTTCCTGCCCCTCCTGCTTCCAACATGATGACAACTTGCCGCCCCGCCAGATAATTGCCAGCCACTGTTCTTTACAGTCAGACGCCTTGTTCAATCTTCCTCGCTTGACCACCACTATTTTCACTCTACATCAGCAATGGTCACCAATTAAGTTTCATGAAGGTCCGTTTCAAAGTCCTGGCGAGCTTTCGCGGTCCATTCAGGGCTGTAACTCCCCGGAAATGTTTTTGAAAAATTAATAGTTTAAATACATTAATTTCAATCATTATTCAAATATTTGGGATGGTTATTAATCAGTATGTATCTCGATATTAATGTTCTTTAAATATATTGAAGTTTGATACTATGCCATTTATCTATTTCGATTAAAATAAAGGCCTGTATTTCAATGGGATTTGGTAATAGAAATTACTGTATTGTTTATTCTATTTATATATTATGAAGAATGTTTACTTATAAAATTGTCAACCTATTCTCGAATTTAGTCCTTGACTATAACTCTTTAGCTATTGAAATACTGTTCTGTGTATATGTAATGTGTTATGTGTTGTGTGTGTATGTGTATGTATTAAATTAAACGTTTCACCAGTCATAGAATAATTGGATAAAATAATTAATAATGCAACAATATTAAATGAATAGCAAACTTTTTATTGAGAGTTGTTTAATAAGAAGTGTTTATTTATTGTTGTGGTTTTTTAATAATTCGATTTCATTTAGACTTTAGAGGGTTTCTTATAGATTCTTTGTTTTAAGATTTATTCAATTTTTTTGTTGAGATCGGTATGACATTGCGGTCCGCACAAAACTAGCTGGCGGTCCGGATCCGGATCACTGCTCTACATTATCATCCTTCTCATTATTGTGAAATAATGAAGTTACTACTGTGATGTAATCATCAATTTAGGAACATTGACAATATTGATACAACATTCATCATAGAATACGATAAAACTAGCCATCAATTCAATCTATATTTATCAGAGATATAAAACAATAATAACATTTTTAGATTCTAATAAAAACGACTAATAGATGAGAATCATGTACTTTACTGGAACTTGGAAAGCTATTAGTGGAGTAGCAGTAGGATAAAAACATTGAAAACAACTGGGGTCGTCTTCGAAAATCTTTTAATTTGCCATAATCACTTGTTTAAGAAAATGGTAAGATGATAATCAAATAATCTCAAATAAAAATATCCCAGTACAATGAGACAGTTTGCTGCTCAAAGAATCCATTGAATGACTTATCTTCGGATTAATATAATCCAAGGTTCATATGTATTAAACCTTGGGATTAATCATCTGATCTAAATCCTATAGGTTGTTTACTCACCGGTAATTCAAGTACAATTATTCAAACACTGTTATTTTAGAAAACGATTTATTGAAGAATTAGGTTGGAAATTAAATCATGAAATATTATCGGATTGAAATTGACATTCAGGCCTATCAGACGATAATAATTACAGCATTGATCCAATCAATTGCATGATAAACTTGAATGACAAATTGTGTGAACCAAGAAATGTTTAAAATTACCCTTGAATTGGAGCGTTTTTTAAAATCTGGGCAATGTTTTGTAGCTGTTTTTTACAAAACTAATAATACATTTCGGGTCGGCCGGTGTTGGTTCGGGAACTTGAGTTCTGATTGAGAATTTATGGCTTTCGAGCCGGTATTGGCCGGGCTGGGGCCGTTTCTCCGTCGTGTCGGGGTGTCTTCTTGGCTTGGACGGGCTGTATAGTAGAGTGAATTTGAAAATGGCAACCAGCTGGTAGGCCTAGGCCCTTCATGGGCTGTTGAGCCAGACATACATACAGCGCCGCTCAAATCAAGTCCTGCCGGTAGGCATCACCACAACTACAAGAATAAATTTTAATAATCATGTTTGACAGTTTGACGTGCAGGTCAAACCGCGTAGGCTACCGAAACAAAATTAGAGGAAGTGAGTGAAATGCAATACACATTCAACATTTTGTATGAAGATGAACAACAAAATGCATTTTGCATACTCTTGGCTGGTCCAGGCGTTCAGGGTCAAAGGGCGTTCCCCTGCTTCCGGCCGGCCTCAGGCAATTTATGCAGTGTATAGTCTGTCCAAGCAAAGAAGACCCCCTGGCAAGATGAGAAAATGACTCCAGCTCGGTCAATATTGTTTAAAAAAATATCGATTTGGTCTCAAATTATAGATCAGAATGTTTCCTACTGTCGGATTAAATCAATAATTTTTTAACCAATTTTGACCGAGCTGGAGTCATTTTCTCATCTTGCCAGAGGTCTTCATTGCTTGGACAGACTATAATAACGCCTCAGTCGTGCACGCTACACGTCATCACTTCTACAGAACAACACAAGCAAAGCACTAACAACCACTTCCACTTTTGACACTTCTCTGTTTGTTACGTTCCTTTTTCATTATCTCCAAGCACTGTTTACTGAAGTATCTTTCACATTATAATTATCTCAACATCTCAAAATTTCACGATAGTATAGTGCTGCACCTCGACTGTTCAACAAGTTTTCCTGATCTGTGAAGATTTCTTTTGTGGCTGAACGGTGAGTTATAACCTATAACACGGCAAAGATTACCGGCTTTAAACCTGGCTATAATAAAATGACTAATTAATTACAGGTATTAATTTATCTAGGCTTATTCTGATTTATAGTTTATTTTATTTGCCTGATCGGTGGATTTTGATTATTAGAGGTAATTTCAAAACATTGGAGAATACTTAATAGGCCAATAAAAACAAGTTATAGGTGTTTTGTGCCATGGAAGACATAGCCTCTAGATCACAGGCTATCAATAATTTTAGCATGCTCTGCTAATTCTACTTTGTCACTATTTAAAATTTTTCAAAATCGTTGATCGTGAACTTACTTAAACCAGTTTCAATAAAATATTCTTTGCACCGGTGAGATGATAAACGTATGGTACCGTACCTACGCCTAAATAAAGTAGCCTAATAACCATAAACTAGGCCTACCTACCGTAGGTTGGATACTGTAAATGAGGCATGTTAAATTTCATAATTTCCTAACAATATATGGGATTGAAGTAAAATTATACAACTTAATTCTTATTAACTATTCGCAGCCTATAATTATGGTGTCTGGCTAGCTATCAAATAATATTAGGCCTACCATGAAATTTAATATACAACTACAGGCACCGTAGGCTGTAGCCACCCAAGGTCGCTCAAATTTTTGACTCTAGGCCTACTCTGCGATGTCTAATAATATTATCTTCCCTGCCACTGCCAGCTGCCACTTCTTACCTTCTCTCACTGGTGCAGTAAAAGGGGAAAATTAAAAAACTGATCAGAAATTTATCAATTAAAACGTAAAACTTTTCATCACCTACTTCAACATTCTGGCAAAAATTAATTTTATTTTGACAATGTATTTCTAATGATTAAGATTTCTCAAATGAGAGTTTGCTCCTGAGCTGACCATAGCTGTCTCTTCGGGAACCGAAATTACTATCTCTGTTCATGATGCTTTCAGCTCAATCTCTTGAATTAATTACAAAATTTGTGACCTAATAATTTATAACATCTGGAAGATCTCAATGAGAGATAAACAAATGGCCAGAAACTAATCTCCAGGCATACAGTGTTGACAAGTTGTATCTAATTTTTCTGTATTGCTTTCACAATAAACTTCTAGGACAAAACTAATGTTGCATCATACCGTGCGCCACCCTGTATGTATGTGTAAGCTCTTAACCTTTGACAGCTAAGACAGATAGAATTCCAAAATACCTCTCTCCATCCCAAATACTCTTCAAGAAATATTGTATGTATTAGATAATTCATAGCTAGACATTTATTTTAACATGTAATTTATATGAAAATTCTATTTTCAGGTGAGAATAACTCATGAATTTACAATTCATTTTACAATACCGGTAACGCCTATACAATTAGATTTTGCTGTGCAGTTGGCCAATTGACCAAAAACAAAAATGAAGATTCTTTCATCAGAGTTTTTTTTTATTTGTGCTGAGATAATTTTTTGTTGAACCTAATTCCAATCAATGATTATTTCTTGCTTATTTTTCTATTTATTTTATACAGCTGAAGATGTCTACATACAAGCTCACTTACTTTCCTGTCACCGCTTTGGGAGAACCAATTAGATGGTTGATGTCTTACCTGGATATTAAATTTGAGGATTACAGATTTGAAAGAGAGCAGTGGCCATCAATCAAACCAAGTAAATAATAATCATCCTTTTATAATAAAAATAATATACTCTCATTACAATATAATAACTGTACTAGGCCTATAATATTCTTTGCTACATTTAGCAAGTAGATAAAATAAGCTTAAAAGAAGCATACAGTGTGGGAGACTTCCTTGGGGATAACTTCGAGTGACTTTGACAACTTGATTTTCAAGTTAACACTAGTTTTATTTTTTGACGCGATCTATCCTGGCAATTGATATAGACTTTGGATATTTGATGCTGAATGTACAAAGTGAAAATCGTATTGCTAAAGCGCAACTCCCATTTGAAATTTTATACGTGTTTTATCATCGTTTAGTTGAATAAATATAATTACTGTAGGCTATTTTTATCTCAAGACTCATTTCATATCTGTTGGAGTTGCATAAGTCAGTTACATAATGACTCCATTCAACTTGTCCAGCTAGTCCTATACGTTTTCTTATTTCATAAGGCAGTGGAAAGTTTTCTTGAGCCGTTCATCTAAAATTTAAAACACGTCAAGTAATTTTCCGTTTTTATTTAATAATAATTGAGATAAATCTTCCAGTATTTACACCCATGAACAGTTTGTTTTGTTATCGTGATATCAAGTCACAAACACTTATGACATGACTGCTCTTGATGGGTGGCCATTTTACAATACCAAATGCATTTTGCGAGCTGTAACCTACCTGTAAGGGTGTCTTCACCATTGAGAGCTATACAAATATTTCTTCCATAAGATGTAAACGGAGTGAATCTCACTGGTTAAATTTATATACACCCTCTGAATTATTTGACTGGATGAGTACAGATTTTGGAGTTGAAAAATAAAGCAATTATAAAACTAGAATTAAGCAAAGGTTTTAAAAATTACCTAGGTAAAAGCACCAGTAGTGGCCATTATTAAGGAATTTTCTATAGTTTATGCAGAATTGTGGGTACATTTCATCAATAAACTCAATAACCTCTGTAACCTATTTGAAACAGTCTAAGAAGAACATAAATTTAAATAACATCAACTTTTACAACAATATTTACAACTTCTACAATATTGGGTGCCCACTACTAGATTATTCACGGTTTCTTGCTCTGGCCAGTCTGCTTTTACGCCAAAATAGAAGTTATATTTGCCTAGAAACCTTCTGAATTTCATCTAGGCATTCTAGAAAATGATTCTAACACCAGAAATAGCGAAATTTACAAACTTCCTAGTCATAAGACAACAATTTGTATACATGCCTTCTACTAAAGGCCTTCTACTGTATTCCTACTGAAATGTCTAAGAGAAAACTGAAAGTCTTGCTGAAACCACGTTTCGTTCTCTCTAAATGATGCTCTGCGAGCTCCTACTTGAACTATTTACCTGCTAAATAGCATAAGTTAAGCTAAGCCTCTAACATGTTTAGAACCCATGTGAAGGCATCAAAACCGTATTTTAAAGAAAAAAAACTTTCAAGTGGCCACTACTAGTGCTTAATTAAACAAAAATTTTGAATTTCAATAAAACAATATTCTATCTTTTGATAATATTATTTTATTATTTTTTTTGTTCTCAATAAGCAACACCGTTCGGACAAGTGCCTGTTTTGGAAATCGATGGAAAAGCAGTTTGGCAATCAGTGGCCATCTCCAGGTACTTTGGAAAGAAAGCTGATCTTGCTGGAAAGGACGAATGGGAAAGTTTGATGATTGATGTGATCGTTGATACTTTCTCAGATTTCCGCCTTGGTAATACTATTTTTAAATAATTCCTTTTTAATTTTAAGCTTTTTGTGTTGTAATATCTCATACAACACAATAATTATTTAGTAGCTATAAATAATAATGAATTAAGATTTAGAAAGAGATAATTCTCCAACTAGCTCAACTAGTTCTTTGGTGAATAGAGTTAGTTTCGATTAGTCTCTGTCTTCATCCATTTTCAATTTGATTATATTCGAATAAATTATAAGTTCATGAGAAAAATCTAATAAAACATGTCTATTTGTGTAATAAATATGAATTTTGCTCTTATCTCCGGAGCACAATTTTTCTCATTGTTATTTGTCTTTTAATCTTGTGTCTACAAAATATTTGATACTCAAGTTAAAATTCTTGATCAATAATGTTGGAAATGATTAATGTTTCCGACTTATAATAAACTACCTCTAATCAATTCAGTTAGAGAAAAATAACTATGGAGAATGAGTCAGGCAGTTATTATTATGATGTTGAAATTAAACATAAGAAAACCAAATGTTTCGCATGAGTATTTATTAAAAAATTGAAAATTAAGAATTAATCAATGTTTAGCCTATGCATTTTAATGTTCTATTTGCAAAGCATTCTACAGTCGACATGAATAATGTGTATAAATTGAGATAAATGCTCCAATATTACATTTTCATACATTCTTAATTCATTTAGCAAAAAATTGTATTCTTTGATAGGTATTTTTTGTTCAATCTATTTATCTGTTTGATGAATGGAATGTTGAAATACCTACTGCTTGAAGTTGTATAATTTCTGACACCACAGTTCATCTTTAATTGAAGTTATTTGCTTTTTTCGTATTTTCCAATAGCACGGTCATTTTTTAATTACTAATTTGTCTTTTTTTTAGCTGTTGGCAAGTGGTTTTATGAAAGTGATGAAGCTACTAAGAAAAATCTCGAAAAACCTCTATTCGAAACGACCATACCGTTCTACTTGGAGAAATTTGACTCTAAAATCAAGGAGAATGGTGGTTTCCTGGCTAACGGAAAGGTATGCTGAATGATTCTTTTTTTGCAATAATGAATTATGAATTAACTTAATTGCCTTGACACGTTCGTGTAGAATGCATTTATGATATATGGTAGCCTAGCCATAGGTCTAGATCACAAGTACCGGTACATTCTATTTCGAAAAAAATTACTTTATTAAAAAAAAATACTTATATAATACATTTGTACTAGAAAACACCGGCAATTTTACGATCTCTAAAAAACGGTCGTGTCATTTCCTGTCTTAACAGAGAATTAAATCCAATTGAAAAAAACTATATAATTGATAATAATTTTGTGCAATGTTTTAATGTATATTTCTATTTCATTGCCATAACTGGGTACAGTCATAGGGAACTATGGTAGCCTACTGTCTACAGAGACTAATTATAAACTTTATTCCTAATTAATTTCTGTAATATGTAATATTGGAAATAGATGGTCATAGGTCTACACTAGTGTTACGGATTTTATACGGCATAAACTATGTTAAGAATTTTCCAGTGTTGTTATAATCCTTTATTCTCTATTTTACATGGGTTATTATTAAGCTTGAAACAGTTATTGCTAAATTTTCTATACATAATTATCTATGATGTTTTAGTGCACACTAAAGCATGCATACATTAATAATTTTCAATTTTATTGAAAATTAAAGTGGAATTGTAACAAAATCTCTAGTTTCTTTCATCATAATTATTCATTTTTGGTTGATATGACGCACCATTGAATTTTCTTTTTCAATTTGTCTTTTCAGCTTTCCTGGGGTGATATCTACTTTGTTGCTGTCAGTGGTTACGTCAACCATATGCTGGGATTCAATATGTCAGAGAAATATGACAACATTAAGGCTCTTTGTGAAAAAGTATCTGCTATCCCAAAAATAAAGGAATGGATCGCCAAGCGCCCTGCTGGAATCTAATTGCAGCTAAATTCTGTTTTCGTTCTTGATTAATTTTTTAATTATACACACAATACATTTTCAAATGTAAATTATACTTTTTCAAATCTTTGAAATTAAGAAGTCTGGCACTTGATTCTTCTGCCCAGAATTATTGTGATTCAGTATTCGTTTTAGTTATTTACTTGTATTAAACTTGTTTTCATGTAGTCTACTGTGTTTTATTCTGGATTAACATCATTCTCTATATTTCCTTTTTCATTGAGCTACTGTACTAAATAAGTTCTCAAATAATGTAAATCCCAGTACCGTACCCTAAAATTAGTTTATAAGGCTACTGAGGTAGCCTATACATTATTTCAGAACTTTTAAATCATTCTTTATAATTTTTTGTTTGTTTTCGTGATTGGATAAGATAGGTACAATATTTAGTCATTTTTTCATTAATAGACCTATCTAAGTCTATATATTTTTCTTCAGCCTCCAATCTTTTATCTTGTTGATCTTGTATAACTTCGCAATTGTTAAAATGGTTTATGCTCATATAGAAGATAATATTATAAAATATGTTTAGGCCTCTACTAATAGAAAGATATCTTGTATGAAAGAGTAGAAATGAGAATTCATTTCACCAATAAATTTTTTAGAGCTTATAACACAAATAAATCACCTTTGTACTAGAGTTAGTACCTATTATCTTTATTCAATGCACGATGATATTAGAATGTGAATGTGAATGGAATTATTTAGAAGATGCTGTCGAGAGGGTCTATCACATACGATCTCACACAGCAAAAATAAGACCAATTAATTTCTCAACAGAACGATGAGAACAGAATGAATAATTTTATAGGTAGAGTCTGCCCAAGCAAAGAAGACCCTCTGGCAAGATGGGAGAAGGACTCAAGCTTGGTCAATATTGGTTCAAAAATTATCAATTTGATCTCAAATTGTAGTAAAAAATTAGATCTACTATTAACACCCCAGTTATGGTTCTTGAACAAATATTGACCAAGCAGGAGTCATTTTCCCATCTTGCCAGAGGCTCTTCTTTGCTTGGACAGACTATAATGTTATTGTGTTGAGTTAAGTGTGATGTGTGAACGAGCCCTATGTACAGGCAGGGTATACCGGCTATATTTATTTTTGTTGACTAAATTTACAGTTATAGTCTGTCCAAGCAAAGGAGACATTCTGGCAAGATGGAAAAATGACTCCAGCTAGCTCTGTCAATATTGGTTCAAAAATTATAAATTTGTACTAACTACAATAGTCATCCTGATGTTAATAATGGTAATTATTTGTGTGTTAAGGGAAACTTTTGTATCTGCAGTTTCATTCTCTTCTATCATTTTAGTAACAATAAGGAAAGAAAGGTCATATGTAGCCTATAAATACTAAAAATTAATTTAATAACTCACTACTCTCATTATAAAAGACTAAATTTTATATGGTAACTCTAGTCTGCCAGATCAGAAAATAATTTTACCGTAATAAGTTACCTGACAAAATCCCTCTCTGACTTTTCATTAAATTTCTTGTGGAGGATGGGGGTTTTTTATTTGTTTCCTTGAAAGTGCGAGAATTGCTGTCGAATCACACTGGAGATGTAAAAGAATCATTCATGAATGATGTGCGAAAGATGCATAAATATAACTTTTGCCTTTTTTGACTACCGTACGGTACTAAATAAATGGTTGCAGCCATTATAAATGTAAGTTACGGTACCTACCGGTATTCAACATTTTTAAGTGGATGATATCGGTACCGTAGGCCTACTAGAAGGTGTTGATGTTAATATTATTATGAGGAAGTGGTTATTCTTCCCTTCAGTTTTTGAACGGTTGTGCAGACTTGATGTTGAATTTTTTTAAGACATTTCAGCATTAAAATCTTTTTCAAAACGGCGATTTTTTAAAAATGGTATCTGTTTCAAGCAATGGGAGATTATTTCAAAATCGCTAACTCACTTAGACTGGTGGAACTGAACAAAATTTACAGTTTTGTATTTGTGATTCAAGCACAAAATGCAAACGTAGAGCGAGTGTTCTAGATAAAATTCCGGACATGTCAGGAAAATTCCTGTCATCTGGTAACCCTAATAACATTAACATAAAATGATATATTACAGCTCACACCGCACAGGTATCTAGCTCATGCAGATCCTCTCCATATTTTTTCTTTGTGCTCATCGCCATTCGCCATACTTAAATAAAAACTGTTTTTCATAGTTTTCCTTGAAACCACAGTTCTTTAGGCCTATACATACAGTACTTTTAAATTTTTACAATTAAAATAAATTTTTAAATTTAACTTTCCCTGGATAGTGTTGAACACATATTTTATTTTTTATTGCAGTATATGAATACGTGTATTAATTTGTTGTATTAATATTATTGAAATAAAGAAACGTTGCCTGTCTGATTAGTGATATAATAATTTATGCTTGTTGACATCCTCGATGTTTGAATTTACCGCCATTGGCAACTGAAGGGTTGGGTTCGTATTCAGTACGAATACGATCAATAATACTTGACAAAACTTATGGTTATTAAATAAAGAAAACGACAATAGATTCTATTAAAATGACGAAATAATTAATTTATTCTCCTACTGGATTGAATATTCTTGGAAATTGAACACTATCCTTCTCAACAAGTGGCAACATTGAAATTAGTTTTGATTTCTCGTTGACCAGTTGCCTCGACCACAGACGACCAGACCTTACAGCTGACAGCATCAACAACAGTTTCATATTCAGCAACAGCAACAACAAAGTTTGCCAAATCTCAAGTTAATGTCACTTTTTGATTCATTCCAGTTTTATTAGTTTAGTTTAAGAGGGTATTGCTCCTTCTTTTTACCATTCGGTGTTTTCTTCAAGTAACATGTTGGCTTTGCTCCTCAACAAAACAAAAACGTTCGTAGGTATGAATGAGGTTATGGCTCATGGTGATCTCATTGATAATGTCAACAGAGCTTTACAACGACCTTCAAACTTTTTGAATCAAGAAATGGATGATTTGGACGAAGAGACAATTTCAAGACGAAAGCAAGACTTGAAGGACCAAGTTTACGGTAAGAATAAATATGAACAGTATGAACATGCTAGATTTACCTCAGCACAAGTCCTAGCACAATCGAGGACTAGAGTTGGCATTTGCATATTATGACTAGAATCTTGGGTTATAAGCTAGATCCTGATGTTTGAGCTGCCACTGCTCATGTTTCTTGTTCCTTAAATCGAACAACATCGATATTGATGTAACAAATTTTCTAACGTAAACATGTTCTTAGCAATATACCTAGTTAAAACTAGTACATAGTTAGCAGGTAGCCTACCAATAAGTTTACTCATTTAATACAAATCAAGCTAATCTTTCAGGAACTCAATCCTTGAATTATTGTTACAGAATCTCTGTTGAGCTAACTAATAGTTGTTTGAACGCTATAACTTGAGATATTCACCTTAATATAAAAAAGAAACTTAGTTACCATGGTGTCAGTCAACGTCACAATTAGATGCTTTGACTTAGTGTATGAATATTGAATAGGTAATGGATTGAATAATTCTAATTTTTCACTATTATGGTTGTCAACAGATTGCATTAGAACGATCAAAGATCCAGAAAAGCCATCTACACTGGAAGATCTAGAAGTTGTCTACGAAGATGGAATAAAGGTAAGATACAAATCAATAATTAGGCTATATGGTAATGATTTATTTATTAAACTCTGAGAGTTGTAAAATAAAATTTTAAACATTCTCTCATCTCTCAACTCTAAATAACTCTTTGCATTTTTATAACAAATAATAAAATGTAGTTTCCAACATCGACCTTTATCAGCTTCACCCTATAAAGTTGTTAGGGTTTGTCTTAGACCCGGAACAACTGGGCTAGCCTCATCCAGCAAGTAACCCGAAAGCTGTCAGCGAATTCACTTCCTGTTGCTGTAGCTGAGGGGACTTCCTTCTTCTCTGCCTGCTGCACGTCAAGAAGAATCAATTTGGTTTGTTGACTCGGACTGGTGTGCACCATCACAACTCTTGGCATCGAGAGCTGCTTGTCATTCTGAGGGCCTCCAGGGGTCGCGTGTATGCTGTGGGAGTTCAGCTTTAAGTTACTTTGATAGACTGCTGAGGAGTGAATAAGTTGGATTTATGAGCTTTTGAGAGAGTGGTAACCACATTTATGAGAGATAGGGCCTGCAATGAAGTGCGTGAATATATGAGTGATGACCTGACTGAAATTTCAACTTCTTTGTCAATTTCTTAGGCCTGTATTACACGATAATAGTTCTATGATCATAGTTGATCATAATCGAAAGAGATGAAAATACAAAATAATATTTTTATTTCTTTCCATATGATCAACTATGATAATATAACTATTATCGTGTAATACCGGCCTTAGCCATTTTCTACAATCTTCATCTTGATTTGAGTATAGTTTGTGTTTTTTTGTAAAGACACCATCGATCCCACAAATGTGGGTAATGGATGAAGAAGGTATATAGGTATAGCCTATGAAGGAGTATAGGTATATAGGTTAGATAGGTGTTGGGTGTTCAATTCCATTATTTTTAGAGGCTGAGACTGACAATCTGAAGCCCTACAAAATTTTATTCTAATTTTATTGATAGCCAAATTACTGAATTGTATTCTGAAAGTAAGCTACTGACAAAAATTTCTTCATTGTAATATATTAGGCTACAATAAAACAATAATTTTTAAATGGATGACAGTTTCTTTCAGTCACATTCTATCTAGGTGAAAAACGTTTCTTCATTTGTAGTTGTGTGTCCACGGTCGAATTCCCTTTCAAGAACCATAAGATACATATATCTATGGAGATTCATATATAATACATATATATCCAGATACATATATAATGGAGAAATCTAATTGAAATGTGTTATTGTTTTGTATTTTATAGAAGATGCAATAAATTTGGATTACTACACTTTTTAACCGCTATTAGAATATTACACTTCTTCATGATCTATTTCTTATTTTGCAGATTCGGCAAGCTCTAATGCAGTTATTAGCTTTTACTACAGATAGTTACTCACAGACAGATACTGTTACTCACAATGTTACTACAGATAACTTACTGTTACTCACAGTGTGACCATTAGAGCTGAAACGCTTTTTTACAGTACGCTGAAATAAAACGACCTCCCGCCAGCAGCCATACTTTTCATCTGACAAACTTGAAAATTCTGATCATATTCTTCTCTTTCTCTTCTTTTTCTTCTTCTTAACCCCCTTCTGCCTTTACAGCGCAGAGGTACTGATCATATTCAACGGGAATATTTAGAATATTTTCTTTTTTGTCAAACTTTTTCAAGAGGAAGACATAGAAGAAAAGTTATCTGAAATTGAAAATTGTTTCTTCACGTGTAGTATTACTTTGAAATATTTAAAACGATAGAAACAAGTTAACACTGGAGGCGAATTTCAGGTTGGAAATGAATCACTTTAACATATCAGTAGATTCAGATTGCTTTTCAATGTAATTCATATGGAAAATGGCAAAAGTATGGCGTACTTGACCGAACATGTCAATCAAACATGTTAGACAGTCAATGTTCACTCTATGTTTTTACAGTCTATGTAGTTTTTATAAACCGTTATTGGTGCCTTTTGCAGGTGAAATCCCTTGGTGGTGCAAACTCGTCAAGCGTAATTCACGTTGAGTTCAATCCGACGGTGCCTCACTGCAGTTTGGCAACACTGATTGGCCTTTGTATGAGAATTAAATTGCAGAGGACTTTGCTTCAAGCAATCAAGGTCGATATCACAATCAAAAAAGGCGCTCATGATACAGAAGATGAAAGTAAGTGACAATTCCTATGAATTTTTTATAAACCTTTATTATCAATATATTTGTATAATGGTTTTCTTTGTATTTGTAAAAACATATTTATAAAGCCTATAAAGAGATTACAATTATTGGAAATAGAATAATATTTTGATCGTAATGTTCAGTTTCAAATCCTAGGTATGTTTAGGATCTTTCTTCCGCTGCTTGCCTCCATATTTGATGCTATCTGCTTTGAAAGTATCTTCTTGAGGACTCCTACTGGTATAGGCTAGGCTACTTTCAAATGGAATGAGAATTATCCAGAAAAGTAGATTATACAGATTTTTTAGTCAAAATCCACCTGTATTTCTTCCAATGATGGGTATTTTCAATAAGGGATATTTTTCAATACCTTATTATAAGTTAGTAATGAATTTGTAATAACTATCTAAAGCTTAGTTTCTATGAAAGCGATTTTTGAGCAATTAATCATTCTAGCTACTTAAAAGGCCAACTTTATTAGCATTGTATTACGTTGAAGATTTTTTCAAATCATATGCTCTTTATCATTGTAAAGTAGGCATTTGAAGTCGCTAGAACTATCTCATAATTTCTATCATAGTAACCATAGCCTAAATTTGTCAGTGAATGTTGAAATATAAAATCCAATATTTCATTATTTTAACAGTGTTATTAAGACGAATACAAATAAAAATCGAGAATTGAAATCAAATTACCTATTCTCTATTTTTTTTAATCAGGTAACTAAGGTCAAATAATATAACTAGGTGAAATCATATCCCAATTCAAATAAAATTTAAAACTAATTTTAAAAGAAAAACTTGAATAAGTTATTGTAGTTTTTTGCCGAGTGAGCTCGCTTAAACTCATGTTTAAACCACGGTCACATCCGAGTGAACAGGAGCTAGCAAATGCAAAATTGTCTTAGCTTATTAGAAATATTAGACCTTCTATTCTTTCAGCAAAGCATAATTTGTCTATTGGAAAATTATATCTATTTGTCAGTTTTGTTGTTGGGAATCATACTGGTTGACAGCGAGCACAATTCTGCCATGTTGGCACTTAGTGCTTGGTAGTAGCATTTATTCGTTTGTCTTGTGTGCTCAATTTTGAAGTAACGAGACAATTAATCAAGACGATATACTTATGTATGTGTGTTGAACTCTCCTATTTTTAGCGTTTGGTTCACTAGGATAAGACCTTAGCTTTACCTAATGAGCTCACGCTTGAGCTTGGGCAGAACATGTAGAATAGCGATGAGAACTCACAACTTAAGCGCCCTGTACACGGGGATTGTAGTGTCGGCCAGTTGAATATCTGTAGCCAATCACAGCTGTTGTTTGACTCAATGACAAGACAAAGGCTGTGATTGACTACAGACTGGCCGACACTACAATCCCCATGTACAGGGCGCTTCAGGGTGACACCACACCACCGGAAAGGGAAAGAAGCTTACAATCGATATTTTGTGAAACAAATAATTTTTTACCCTCTTGATTCAACTTAATCAAAGCGACTTCATATACTAATTTCTCATTTACTAGTTAACATTTATGGGCTAGATTGATCAATGAAGGAGTTTCAAAGCTTTATTTAGCTCTGAAAGTCAACAAAAAAATGTATGAAATGTAATGAATAATGTATGATAAAAAGTATGTAATAGCTATTGACTCCTGCCCTGACAGGTTAACACTTGGCAAACCCATGAAAAATTGCTACAAAAATATTTTCTTGTATGTAATCAGCTTGGGCATTGCTGTTCCTGGACAGCACAGTCAATTGCAGTGGATTTATATTTATTTATCTATGTGGCTCGGCTCATGCTAATTTCACTGATATTTTATTTTCAATCAGGTTCTAAATATTAATTTTACATTTTTCTGATATTTCCATTGTACTTAATTTCCAATTTGTGTTGCAGTCAACAAACAAGTCAATGATAAGGAACGTGTAGCTGCAGCAATGGAGAATCCAAATCTCAGAGAAATGGTGGAGAACTGCATAAAAGAATGCGACGATTGAAGCAGACATTGAGCTCAAAATTTGACTGATACGGTTAAGTATTATTATTATTTTCCACTTCATTGAACACAATGTCACAATGAATAATGTTACATAATGTTCATCTGTAGGTCAACATCTAGTTTTAAATTACCTGTGATGAGTATTTCAACAATGATTTCGGATGTGGATGCATGTTTCTTATAATATTTAATAATCCAATGGCAGATAGCAAAATTTCTTGGATCTCCTGAAGTTTCTTAACAGTCTCATGAAGAAGTTTAGCCCGGAACCGAAACAAATTTTCAATCCGTTGGTTTCTTCTTTCGATATTTCAATATTGGAATAATTGTAGTATGAGCCAAAATATTATTCCGTTATTATTCAATTCTTGCCAATATTGAATTGTTTTTATTTTGTATCGCTTAGAACTTGATTATTTTCATTGTTATGCTAAATTATGGATATACTTTGTTTTAATTGTTATTATCAATTTTGATGGTCATTTTTATTCTATAGTATGAAAATACTATTTCCCTGTATGTTGTAAATGAAATTTATGATTTATACAGGGTGTTTCAGGAGGAATGTGCAATACTTCTCAGGCTGATTCCTTACACCAAGTAGACAAAAAAGTTCCATGGGACCAACCCCCAAAAAACGCTTTGTTACCTAGATAACAATGGCGAAAAATTGAGATTTTTCAAAATATAATAATTTTTTAGAGGCTTTAGTGAGGTTCTAAAATAATCAATTCCTACGTAAAATCAGCTGTGGAATTCAATAAAACCAGTTCCAAGTTTGTCATTTCAACGGTTATTGGTAATTGGAATTAATTAATTGATAATAATTTAAATTTTTATTTTGGTAATTAAACTTAATTAATTGATAACGGGAATTATCAATAGATAATCTTAATATGAAAAATATGCTAGAAACGCCATTTTTCAACAATAAGGGTAATTGGAAAAATATGCTAGAAAACGCCATTTTTCTACAATAAGGGTTATAACTGGATAAGGAATCATGAAATTGTATTTTTTATTAATGTAAGTTAAAGAGAGTCGGATTCTAAAGAAAAAGTTGAATGACGGCGATTGTGTAAATATTACCCAAATCTCAGAAATAGCTATCAAATATCGCAAGATCGCTACTAAACACAAATTCATCACTTGTGCTATGTTTTGTCAATTTTGCGATTTTTGATCGCCATTTCTGAGGTTTGGGTAAGATTTACACAATCGCCGCCATTTAACTTTTTCTTTAGATTCCGACTCTCTTCAACTTCCATTAATAAAAAGTACAATTTTATGATTCCTTATCCAGTTATAACCCTTATTATTGAAAAATGGCGTTTTCTAGCATATTTTTCCAATTATCTCAATAACCGTTAACTTTACAAACTTGGAACTGGTTTCATTGAATTCCTTAGCTAATTTTACATAGGAATTGATTATTTTGGAATCTCACTAAAGCCTCTAAAAAATTATAAAAATTGATATATTTTGAAAAATCTTAGTTTTCCGCCATTGTTATCTCGGTAACAAAGCGTTTTTTGGGGGTTGGTCCCATGGAACTTTTTTGTCTACTTGGTGTAAGGAATCAGCCTGAGAAGTATTGCACATTCCTACTGAAACACTCTGTATAAAATTAAGAAGATTATTATCTATGATAAATGTATAGCTTGATGATTAGCAATACATCATTTTTCAATGTGCAGTTGTGCATCCTAGAGTTTGAAATACGATACAAAATTCTCTCAAAATAATTCAAGAAATTACCAAGCAGCACACCCTAGCACTATATATCGAGGAAAATTGTAATTTCCATGTGCATAGTTGGAATACTGTTTACAGTATATTTAATGTAACTGAAGCCTTTAAATATTTCAAATGAATACATAAACATATCCGTTTTCCGTTCAAGTCGATCACTAGGTCTGGGTGTTTACAAGCCTATGCCGTCTGGTTATATCCCTCTATAGTTGTTCCTCCTCTGCCTACAGCCCTGCGTGTAATTCTCCTCTCACTCTGTCCTCCCATCTCTTCCTGGGACTTCTTCTTGGTTGAATCCTTGGCGGTCCATATCCATCTCTTCCATTCTTCTTGGTAGCCTTCTTGGATCCATTCTTTTCACGTTTCCGTACCATCTTAGGGTGCTCCTAGCGAATGAATGATCTACAACTCTTATATCATATGGGTTTCTTGGCCTGGTAGTTCTTATGAGTGTTATATAATCTGATGGAGAATTGATAGGTATTTTGAACAACTGTTCAAGTTTAGCATGAAGACTGTCACGCTCCATCATAGGGTGTCCTTTCTCTAGAAATAGGTGTTCAATTACAATGTTTCTTCCCTTTGAATAATCACTTACATAGTGTCTTTTAGAGAACCTAGATTCTCAGACAACTATATAATTAAGTTTGGAAATTGTGCAAGACCCCGATGGTGTGAATTCTCTAATTCTACTTTTGTGGTGAGGAATTAGAAATAATAAGCATTTTTGACAATTGATTGTCTCTATAATCAAATACTTGAATTTAAGTAAAACATCACATACAATAAATCATTGTTTTCAACTTTCTTCAATCTTTGTCTTTAATAGAACAAATTAATCAGTTAACGTTAATCCATGTCTTTAAGAGACCAACACTTTAATAGTCACATTGAATTCTGATGGGGAAAGACAAAGTACTCATCTTGAGGGTGTCGTCGCGATGTCCGGAGTTCCTGGCGGAGATGGATGAAGGATGAGGATGATCATTCCTCCAGGAATAATCAAGGCGTCGTGGCGACAGATCCAAAAGGTGTTTGACTTATTCTCTCCACATCAGCGTTCGATGTCGCACGATTCCGCCCATAGAAAGAGTCGCCGGCCCTTTTACAATGGAAATTCTCAGCCCAATACAGAAACCTGATGACAAATTTACAACAGAATTAGAAATATAATAATCAACAATATCTAAAGAGATTGTATTCACTTGATGATTTATGTAGATCATCAAATGAATACAATTCACCATTTTCTGTGAAGAGAAACAATTTTAAAACAATCAAATTATATAATCTTGTTCATTAACAATTAATTTGGGTTACCTACCCTATTTTCAGTGGGTTCGAAGGTACAGAGACAACCAACCTTCATAGTATAATCATGGGCGTTCGCAGGCAGGGGCAGGGGGGGGGGCA
This sequence comes from Sogatella furcifera, assembly GCA_017141385.1. NCBI lineage: Eukaryota > Metazoa > Arthropoda > Insecta > Hemiptera > Delphacidae > Sogatella > Sogatella furcifera. The sequence continues at coordinate 41,620,361 of CM029546.1, forward strand.
GATGCCCCCCCCTAGAAGTTGACAAAATTTTTGTTTTCAATACATTAAAAAATAAAATGAATTAGATAAAAAAAATTTATATAATAAAATAAAAATAAATTATTATTATTATCATAGGATGAAATAAATTCACAACTCAATTGTAGGTTGAAGATTGCGAAGTCACAGGCTCACAGGGGTAAAACTTCCATATCTGAGTCTCCAATTTAATACTGGAGAAGATAATTAATAATTCCTCATCTTGACTCATTGGAAGTAAGATTCTCAGATGAGAATACGCTTTTTTATCTCTGTCACTTTTCCATTCTTTGTAGGGTTAGTCAATGAAACGGAAAAATTCGAAGAAGTTACTAATGTGGAAAAAATACAGCGATCCACTGTACAATGAGAGAAATAAAGTATTTTTTCTAGAAATTAATTATTCAATTCTAAACATCAATTTCTCATGTTTTTAGAGATTTGCATCATCACCTCATTTTTAGATGTGTATGTTTAAACAACTTTGAAAAAACTGAAGAAATATCTAAAAAACTAGATGAGAGTACGAAAACCTTCGAACCCTTCAAAATATTTCTTTTGTTCAACAGACAATACTCCAAAGTTCACGCAAATCTGTCAAACAACATGCTCTATGCCTTGCAATGGAGGACGATTCGCAAATTTTATATTCAGAAATTAATATTTTCTATTATTGTCCAATAGAATACATTAAGAAGTACATTTTTTCTTCATATTCATGACTAATAAATGATGAAATTGATTTTTTTCTCTTGAAGAGTTGGTGACTTATTCAAATCTTTCTGTTTTACTTGCTAACTCTCTATATGCTACTCCAGAGAATGTTACTCCAGAGGATTAAAAAAAAAAAACATTTTTAATCTTCAATGGAGTTTCATGACCTAGAATCCATTACTGCGAAGTTATAGCTGTGGTATTATGTATTTGCATGGAAAAAAAATTGAAGAGTTGAAGGTAATTGTAGCAGCTAATTTTTTGGAGCTGAATAGCCATACAATAGTGTTTCAGAACTCCCTACCAATATTTTAGATCTTGGTGAGAAACATACTACAGTTTCTAAATACAGGGTTCGCCAATGAAGTGGGACGATTTGAGTAAGCAACAGGTTGTTCAAGAAATTGTATTTTTGTAATTTTTTCATCATAAATAGAAAGTAGAAATGTAGCCATTTAGTTTACAATAAGTCAAAAATAATTTTTTTGAATATAACACCTTCCAAATGTCCTCCATTGGAAACTATGCACTTTTGCAGCTGGGCCTGAAAGAAACGGGTAAATTTGCTTGTCACTTTTAACTTTGTGCGTTACATCGAAATGATTCATAACTTTCTTACACCAGAAATCGCCCGTTTTCCATTGAATGAACAAACAAATAGGACAACAAGCCAATCTGCGATAATTGCCATGAATGCTGTAAATGTTTTGTTTCCAAGCCGCGTCATTTCTCGAAACGGGGATATCCCTGGCCCTCTCGCTCACCAGATTTATCAACTTATGACCATTTTCTATGGGGCTACTTGAAAACGAGTGTTTATCAAAGCGATCCACCCAGAACTATCCCAGCTCTGAAACAACGGATTCGAGATGAGATTGGAGGAATACCACTCAATATGCTGCGAAATGTCGAGGAAAACTTCCAGGCCCGGCTGCAAAAGTGCATAGATTCCAATGGAGGACATTTGGAAGATGATAAATTCAAAAAATGATTTTTCACTTATTGTACACTAAATGGCTAAAATTCTACTTTCTATTTATGATGAAAAAACTACAAAAATACAATTTCTTAAACAAACTGTTGCTTATTCAAATCGTCCCACTTCATTGGCGAACCCTGTATTTTGAAACTGTCCGAAGTTTAGGATACCTTATTGTTGACTGGTATTTCGAATCAAGTAATATTGTAGAGAATGAAATTTTGATGAATCAGCTCGGCTGCCGTCTCTTCTAGGACGCACCCAAATCTCACAAATCAGGATTTCAAGGAGACAAAACAGACAATGAAGGCAGTTTTGAATAGATTGCTTGTCTTTTGAAGAATTGTTTAATTGTTTGTCTCGAGAAAGTAACTGAATATTTCTTCTGAAATAAATCGAATTCTAGCTATTTGTGAGACAATCAACAGGTCTTTGAAGAATAAAGCCAGGAGAGAGACCAATTTGAAATTTTACATATGATTACAAGTGATGGCCATCTTAGCTCTCCTATATATGACTCTGAAACCTGGGTAGGTACCGAGAAATAAAGAATAGAGAAAGTTACAAGTGGCTAAAATTCAATTTTTTAAAGCAGTAAAGAAGATAAAATTTGGAATGTTTAAATAAGACAGGTACTCAACACATTATCATTGAGGCAGAATAAACAGACCTGGAAAAATCAATATTCAATGGATGGAACCAGTCACCAAAAAGGGATACTATTTCCATCCCTTAGAAGTTGAAAAATTGAGTTCTCTCCGCTTATATTTTGATAATTATCTCAATAACCACCAAACTGGTTTTATTGAATTTCTCAGCTAATTTTTCATAAGGATTGACCACTTTAATTCTCTCTTAAGGCCCCAAAAAATTATAAAATTTATAGAGGAATGTGAAAACATAGATTCGGGCATTTGGATGTGTGAGCAATTGAGAATTTTGGGACAGTTTCCAAATAATATTTAGATATGTTTCTTACCCAGGAACAATGCATTAGATTATTGATAGGGAGTTTCGAAGCACTCTTTATAGCCTAGTTATAAAATGTTGATAAATTTATTTATCTAAAACTAGTTTTTAAACTAGTTAGGGTAATTCTATTTGTATCCAAAGTGTTTGGAGCAGATTATTATTCAATATTTTAGTTAGACTACCTATTATAACTTTGTACCATGCTTATAGATTTTGGTATTTGAACAATTTTTGAACAATTTCGAGGAAAGACTCTTAATATGCAATGCTTCCTAAGAAGGGAAATACTGTTTCAGGAATTATAAACACCTGAAAGATTGAACTTGCTTTAAACACTCAGTGAACAGAGAAATTGAATCACAATCAAACTTTGTGATGAAATTATTTGAAACAAAATGTGGGGCTTGTTAGTACAAAAGACCTAATCTCACTTAACTTCATGGAAATTTAATCACTTAAATCACAAGTCATCCAAATTATTTGCAATATTATGTTTAATTTATTTTTATTCTCAATTTTCATGATAGAATGTATTGAACTGAACAATATTATGACTGACCCCCCCCCCTCTTTCTATGAGGGGTGGCCTAGGAAGAAAGGGGGGGGGGGTGATCGCCGAGAACGGGGAAAATGGCAAATATTTACCCGATCGTTTGCAAATTTCTCACTGCCCACTCTCTTTCTGCTCAGTAAACAAGGAAAGTGATATATTCAAGGGAGATAGAAACTAGGAGAGAGAAGTAATTTCCCTTTTGCTATGACTGGATTATGGTACGGATTTTAGACTAAATCAGCATACTTCTGGCGTCTAAATCTGTCGTGAGAATTGATCATTTCAAGTGGGATCGTGAGAAACAAGGAATTCAATAAGATGCTGATTGAATTACATTGATTATAGAAGTGGGAACTGAAAGTTACTTACCTTACTGAGATAGAATGAATTCCATTCAATTGAGCAAAATTTTGGTACACTTAAAGTACTTGCAAGATTTTTATTTCTATTTTCATAATTGCAGCCATCCAAAATAAGCACTCCATTCATGTTTGAAGTTGGCTGACTATTTTTTCAAATAATTAATCACAAAAGAGGTGAATTCATTAGATATCACTCCACCATTACCTTAAAAAGTAAAGGGTTACTGCTCCTTTATTCAATTCATATATTATTGTGAAATTATGACATTGCAGTTTTTGCTTGTAATATAATTTCGAAGCTTGGAGTTTTGGGCATAATAGAACACTCCATAGTTAATACCAGCTTTTGCTGGAGGTCCATAGTTAATACCAGCTTTTCTTCCAAGCAGCTTTCTTTGCCTCTATGGCGTCAATTTTTTCTAATATGCTCCTCGTAAATATCAGGAGATATATTTCCCATTTTAAAGCCACAACACACATCACATTGATCTTTCCTAGAAAAGTGTATACTTAATTTCTCCTCACTAATAGTACGAGTACTTCGTAAATAGTACTAGTAGTAATAGTAACTAGTACTTTGACAAATAGTTTTCTTCCTACTGATTCATGATTGTTATTTACACACCATTCTTGGTAAATGCTATGCATATGTACAATTGATCGGAATGTAGATTCCACATAAAATCTATTGGAAGAGGCTCTACAATAATGACTGGGAACTTCTGGTATAAGTGCCAACCATGCTCTCACATCCTCAACTACTTTCTGAATTTCTAGTTTGCATTTCTTGGTTTCCACCTACAGTTAGATCTAAACACTCAAGTAAAGTTGGTCTGCTCATGTCCTCTAATTTTCTTGTGTCAAATTCATCTACCACAGTAAAATTCTCCATGCTTATATTGATAGCTGAGCAGGGACGTAACTAAGCCATGGAGCGCCTCGCTAGCCGAGTGGGTGCGCTCTTCTCCCCCCCCAATCTACGATACGAACCGTAAAAACTCATAAAAACTTTTTGTAGAATATAATTCACGGAAATAAGTCATTCTATTGTTATGAAAATGTATGTTCAATATAAGATAGGTTATGAAATAAACAAACTTATCTTACCTTGTCTGGAGGCTTGTAAACAACATTTCTTCTAGGCATTATGTGTGTTTAAGAATATTTTCACTTTTAATTCTTCAACTTCACAAACTTTTCAAGAAAATAGTATAAACAATAATAATTAAATAATACAAATTTTGTTCCCATTTTTAAAAGTCGATTAGATGGTTGTTTTTAGCCATTGTGCTTCAACTGTGGCCGGTTTGACAAATACTTAGATTTTCTCTATTCTTTTCTTGCCAATCCTCTCCAGTTTCCAAAGCCTTATTGTCTTCAATGGCTGACTCAATTTCAATATTGGAGCTAGATGATGTATCTTTTAGACCCTAAATTAATTTTTTTCCTTTTTCTTGGTTTTACTTTTATTTTATCATTACCTATAACCTCTAACTCAGTTACTACTAAATATTTCTTTCTTGACCAGTATTTTATCAGCTTCAACTATTTGTTCCTTGATCAGTATTTTTCTAATTCAACAACACTTATTTTTCCCAATTGTTTTTCCCCTAACATGATGGGGTGTTGATTTTTGTGAGGAAATCTTTGACTGTTTTTCTAATAATCTTGTGCTGTGTTACTTTCTTCTATCATTTCTTGCTCTTCTGACAAGTTTATTTTTCTTGGTGCTCTTGCAATTTTGCATGAGCCCTGTATGTGTTTAATATGATTAGCAACAAATCGGTCAAGCCTCATGTGTTTAGCATACCCATCAAGAGCTCTTTTCTTTAAATCAGCAAAATCACTCTCCACTGGAACTGAGGATGCTGTGTCATGAGGCGATTGATAGGACTTCTGCATTACTTTCCTGATGGTTTCTTAGGAAGCACTATGGGGGATCTCCACGGGCTGCTAGATGGCTGTATTGCTCCTTCTACCAACATTTGGTCGACTTCCTCATAAATTAAGTTCTTCATAACAGGAGTTTGTACTGTTGTTTTATTGGGTCCTCTTTTTAGTGCATTTCATTCAAAATTTGAGCTTTATTTTGTGCTTAGCCAAGTGAGACCTTCCAGTACATGAATCAACATGAGCCAATGCAGTAGGCCTACTATACTAAATCAATAGGCTACAATGCAGACAATTAATGAACCCCTACTAACATATTTTGTATGAATTGAATAGAAATATTTGTATGACACCTATTGTTTGTTTTTTTATTGAGAGAGCTAAACAATCATAATAATGATGATAGGGGCAGAGAAAAAGAGAAAGGGAAGAGAACTGTTGCAAACTTGATTCGTCCTTAGCCTAAAAATGTTCATTGAATTTGAACAATTGGCCTTTAAAATCCGATACAAATCGTTAATCTATTTGTTTGATAATTTTTCACGAGAGAATATTTTTTTAACTTAACCTTATTCTAATCTAGTTTACTCTTTGAGTAGTTGTGAAGTTGATATTGTGGTAGTTATCCAAAATAAATGAAATGACAAGATGTTGTCAAACCACTGATTTATTAGAAACCGGTATCTCGATTTTCTAATAAATCAGTGGTTTGAAAACATCTTGTCTTTCCATTTATAATCTAATTTAGGTTTGTCTTTCCTCCATTTGAAAATACCAACCGGAATTTCGGAATTAGAATTTTTATGAATTAGGTATCATTTGTTGAAAAATTGAACTATAATGATTTGAATATAATCAATAGCCAACATATTAATTCGTACCGTACTTTGTCTTGTTATAAAAGAAAATTCAATTAGATTATATTCTACAAAAATCGGGAAACGTATAGGCTATAATGATTCTAGTGAAGAATGCATTCATTTCATATCATGACCATTTTCAATTACATTATTATCCATACTTATTTGTAGAATCAAGATTGATGTTGCGCAACTCCATGATAAAAGTTGAATAGACAAATTCAAACTTGTTTTATTGCATTATCTAGTTTTTTATTCTTCTGAATATGTATTTGTTTATAAAATTCATTGTAATATAATTGTGAATAGTTCAACTACGTTCTTAAAATTCATTGTATATTCCTGTACATAATTCAACCACAAATTGTGTGTTGGTAATTTGTAAATGTCAATTATAATGTAGATTAATACTGTTATTTTCCTGTTGATTTGTCAAAGTTTTATATATCATGAATAAATACTATATATTCTTTTATATGCTACTTATTCCATCTCCCATCAAGAAATATTACTGGAGAATTGAGTACTGAATTTTAATCCAAGTTGGATTAATTTTTTTGATTGAGAATCTCTCAGTTTTTGGAAACTCACAAGCTGTGTTTCTTTTTTCTTGAAACAAAACTGTTCCATTATCTTTTTTTGTGTTGTGAGCAAAATCAAAAGAGTCAACTTATTGGTTTGGTTAAATTATAGTTGTCTGATATGAATTAAAGCAATAACTTCATGTAAAATCTCTCTGGCGACTCATACACCAAAGCAGTAGGCAAGAAAAGTAAAAGAAGCAATTAGAATATTATCGCCAAACGTTCTTCTTCTCGATTTTCAGCCGATCTCGCAAACCGGTGCAATACCGGTACAATAAAATGCACCTTTGTGCTATGTTGCTTGTTTTCTATATTCTATTGGTAGTTGCTTTTTGTTGTGTATAATTTCTTCTAGTATGCGAGTCGTAAAATCTCTTTATCTAAAATATATTCTGTATTATCCCTCTTTAAAGAGCAGGATTATTTCCTCTATTTCATACTATTACCAGTAATAGGCATACTTCACTCGCATTGATTTTTTTGCAAATCATAAATCTAGCTAGATTGTACTGTATTGGCAAAAATTTATCATTCAAAACTCATTCAAAGTCGGAAGTGGATAGTCAATTAAGAAAATTCTATTAAAATAGACTAAATGTAGAACCAACGAAATACATATTTCGACTTTCTTCGATCGGCGAATGACTGTTAATTATGCTCAGCTCTGTCAGGACAGCCTGAAGTTGGCTTTAATAGGGAATTAGTTGGCTATAGCTGTACTTGCTCTTGTTTAGATGGCTGTCCTATCAGAGCTAAGAATTAGTTACAGTCATTCGTCAATAGTCAACTTTTGGCAACAACTATAAAACACTAAATTCTCCTGAAGATGATTATGATACTCCACCTTTATTTTATTCACATATGCCCATATTATCAATAGCAGTTGAACAAAAATACTAGTTTAAATTAAAACTATTAGCTGACTGAAATGAAACTCCTTATAATAAATGTGACCATATCCATAGCTTGATTTAACCATTGGTTAATTTATTTTTGGCTCCAACTACTATCGATAATACGGACCCTAGAGTCCTATTAAACCCCTATCCGTTTATATTTGAACGGAAAACAGAAATAAAAAGTGAATGGGATGAGAATTATACTGATGGAGAAGAGTCATTTGAATAAGTTAATAAATTTACTTTATCAATACAAACATTCTATTCCACTATCATTCCTTAAATTTACAAACATTTATCACATTGAATTGAAATCTCTGATCGTTTTGCTTCAATTCCTCCATTTTTACATGTACAGTACTTGATCGTTTATTCAACTGAAACATCAAGAGTAAAATTTTCATTTGAAGCAGTGTTATAATACAGTATTATAATACCTACTTGACCTAAAACGAAATTTCTCCATTTTACTCTCGCTCAACATCAATAAGTAACATAAATTATATGGCTCAAAAACTTTCATGAAGTGACTACTGTGTTAGCCTTCTGTGTCTCAAAATTAACTATCTAATAAAAAAATATTTTGATTAAAAAACCAACTTTTGCACGATTAATAAACACTGTCTTTCAACACACTTGTATTAGAAAACCTCTGATTAGAATTTTGCAGATGAAATAGAATTTTCTTACAAAAAATTTATTTAAAAAATCTAATTGGAGATTATTATTGAAAACGGTAGCTTTATTTCTCGGTTTCAGATATTTTTAAATCTAAAGACATTTTCAAGGAGCGATTTGTATTGTTTCGTGTGGTATAGTCTGTCCAAGCAAAGAAGACCCTCTGGCAAGATGGCAAAATGACTCAAGCTTGGTCAATATTGGTTCAAAATTATCAATTTGATCTCAAATTGTAGGAAACAGTTTGCTCTACTATCAAGACCACATTTATAATTTTTGAACAAATATTGAACAAGCTGGAGTGATTTTCTCATCTTGCCAGAGGGTCTTCTTTGCCTGGACAGACTATAGCCTACTCCAATATCTTTAGTTTAATTTCTTCTGTTTTCCTTCATCCTGGAAATATTACGGAATATCTCTCTATTTTTCTTATATTCTACAACTTGTTTAATGTAATAATTCATCAACTTTAAATCCTTAATAGAGTCTGATTGAGTCTAACGGTTCAACGGTTTCATGAAATTTTCTTCGCATCTGTGAAAAAGGTAATTTGATTTCATGAAACATGTACAGTTCTGTATTCGAATCCTCAATGCTTTGCTCACTATTCTCATGTCAGTTATTTGAGATTTTTATTTATCCAGCTCTTGAAAGATGTGACCCTCGTGTAGACGCCGGGATATTGGCCTTTTCCACATCCGATTCCCCAGCTCACTATGCCCACCTGCATCCATTTTCCAGAATTAACCATCAGTGGTCCACCGCTGTCTCCCTGAAAAAATACAAGAAAATTTTAAATTTAAATTCATTGAATAACAAATTAAATTAATAAAATACATTTTCCGTTACCTTCAATTTCATCCTTCTCATCATTTTCAATTGAATTGGTCATTACAACAAAATTATAAATAGAAAAAAATTGATACTAGGTAGTACAAATTGAATAATTGAGAATCTACCTCCCCAAAGAGATATCTTGAGCTTGAGGGTAAATAAGCATACAAATAAATCAAATATATCAAAATATATTTTTGACTAGAAAAGAGTAGTAAAGAGTAGAAAGAGGAGTATGAATTTGTGACAACCGTATCATAATACAGCGGATATTTCAGGAAAACTTACTGAAGACCAGGACCAGGACTTGTTGCCATTAGGTAATTTTTGATTTGGGCTACACAGTACTAGAGGAAATCATTGAAGTGAAGTACCGTAGGCGTAGGTAATGTTAAACAGTAGTGTTTAATAATGTCTCTATTCTCCTTGGGATTCCAGATTGGTCTCAAATATCAACTCAGTAAATTATATAATTTGATGTCGTTTAGAAGGTCTATTGGGTCAGTAAACTTTATTTGAAGTATCTCACTTTTTTGTGAAAATTTATGAATATTTTTGAATATTTGGTTTCTTTTGAATTTGTGGCTCAATACAAGAGTTAATAAGCTCAATCCAAATTGAGTTAGAAGATTGGGTGTGAAATATTCGAATAATATTTTTCAATTTTTCCGGTTTCTCAATAATGTTGGATGGAAAATAATTAATATGTTGCTTAGGCTTCTTGAAATACAGTAAATGATCAATTTCAACAAAACAATCAGTCAAAACCACCTATTTCAAACAGTACTGTTCATAAATTGGATACATATTATGCATTTTGAGAAAATCATCTAAATGATGTATGATAATGAGAATTCGTATAATTATTTTTCTCAAAAGATTTGTTAGATGGTACTGACACTGCACGAATCTTTAGCCGCTCTGCCTGCACAAAGGAAGGAATCAATGATGCCTCCTGGAGCCGCAGCTCCATACTTTGCTTTGCATTCGTCGTTCCTCCAAATCGGAATGTTGACTTCTTGTAGAACACTGGGCTGGGATCCACCTGAAAATAGAAAAATTTCAATTCTGCCTTCTTTATACCTTGGATTTTTCATAATTTGAAGCCCGAGTGGAGGATTCTTCTGGGTTTCAAACAATTGAAAAATCGAATCAGCAAATTACATGAAAACCCAATTGTACTAAATTACGGTGAAATGATGTCATCTGTAGCAGAAGGAATTTTTGAAATTTAAATTTCATGGCAAATGCTTGGTTTTTCATTCCTAATTGCTGAACTTGTACTATCTCGAATAGGCCTACATTAATATTTGCTCATAGAGCAAGGGAAGGAACTACTCAATTCAAATTGTTCAAAAGTTGAGATATTAAATGTGAACTGATTTCAATAATTTTGTTAATGTTGTTACCTTCTCGCAAACTTCCCCATCCAATGACAGTAGCATCTTTGCCGTCATATCGCGCTGCACCTGATGGAAGGCAGATCGCTCTCACCGTTCTACTGAATGAAACCGGCGAGTCCAAAGTAAGGATGGCTATATCATTGTACTGAAAAAAATTAATAATAACTTAAATTAATTGATAACTATCAATGGAAACATTTGATGAATAATCATGAACAAGGCAACTTGAATGAGTAACATTTTGTTGAAAATTTTCTTTGTATTTTTTTAATTTGACATTTCAAATATAGCCCAGGCGAATTAGACTTCTAGCTCTAAAAATCATGGATGGCTGGAACATCTAATAAAATCATATCCGGAAATCAACCCCTAAAGAGTTACAGCCCTTCAAAGAGGTCAATTTTTCATATTATTTTCATTTTTCTTGGATCTATGGAAGAAGAAGAAAAATATGGTTCTAGATTATTTTTCTATTTAGTGACTTAAAGAATGGTTAAAATATGTTTAAAGAAAATTAAACTTTTAAACTTTAAAATAATTGATAAATTAAATGAGAATCAAATACCCTTTTCAAAAATTCAAAAATAATAAAGTTTTTATAGTTTGGATAATTTTAAAGATTTTAAAAAGGGTATTTGATTTTCATTTAATTTATCATGTTTAAAAGATTTTAGTTCAAATGTGAGAACGCACACAAGAAATACATCCGTTAAAACAGCTAACTTAAAAATGATCTCAATGCTCTTTAATGTACCGACTTTTCCACTCGACATAGTTGCCACACTTTTAAGGCAATGGCCTTGTACCGTATTATATTAGAGGAAGCTAATGATTCTATGCATTGCTTGATGACTGCTGGCGCCTGAGAATATGTTTTTGTGGCATCATTGATTGAAAAAAAATTAATCATGGAAACAAATATTCCAAAGTATATTCAGTAGACCAAAATAATAAGTAAATATTACCCTTATAAATAAAAAATAAATTGATTCATTACTCTTTAAATGATATAATATTCATAAATGACTGAAGGGTTAGTGCTGAATAACGTTTTTCAAAACTTGAAAATAAGTCGTCACTACTACACAAATAAAATGAGCTAGATAGGTCTTAAGGTATTAATGGAAAAGAAAACTTCTTACCAAAGTTCTTGAGTCGAAGCCCTTATGTCGAACGACCCTTTTTACTTTTTTCTCGATGTGTTTTGTTTCTGATGAAGTTTTAATGTTGTAATCGGCCAGCCTTACAGTAACTCGAGCTACATCCCACGACGTCATGCTGCAATAGATTTACCACTGATAAGAATGCGATCTTGATCGAAGCTATTTTGTGAAGAAGCTAATATTTGCTAGGAACTTGTAGTGATTAAATTTTTCAATTTGAATTTCCCATTCCTTATCTTAGAAATAATTTCTAATTATTCTCATTTTGAAATAATTAGAAGCTGTTTCTAACTACAATTTTCATACGCTGATAGTAGGCTGATAATTCCTATTTCTTAGTAACTTCACTCAATTTTTATTCAAACCTTTTCGAGTTGAGTTTAGGTTCTGTATGAATCACTCGTACATGGTGATTCTCACATCACCATGGCCTTCAACCCCCCATATAGGTTGCGCATTGACAATGGGCTCCAAATCACTTCAATAAATCAATTAATAATAATAAGATTTTAAAATTTTCAACAAGAAAAAATAATTTCTTCAACTTACTGAGCAACGCAATGAGCGGCTGTGAGAATATGCGTGTTGTCAATCAGAGATCCACCACAGAATTGTCTATTTCCGTTGAACAGAGCCGCCTGTCAAACAAATTCATAACAAAATTATTTTGTGAAGGTCTTCAACAGAAATACTGTCATTTTAGAATAAAAATTCTCAGAATATAACATTTTAAAAAATCAATCGAAAAATTTCATGCAAAATTCTCATTCATAGAAATGACCAATTTTATCTAAATATTTTTCACAGTAAAACAATAAACATAATATAATTATTTATACTATAGGACTAGTAATAATCCAAAATAAAAATAATTCGCCCTCCACAGTCCACTATTGTGAGCTACTCACTTTTTACTATTATTATTTTATTTTTTGACAAGCAGTATTCAAATTACAAAATTATCCACGATGCATCAGTTGAAAACTCATCTTTATTGTTCAATTTGTAATTGGAATTATTCGTTTCACATTTTAGAATGCACATCAGAGCATAAACCGGTATGCTGTTCACCAAATGTTTATGATAAATTCAACCTGTTAATTAGTTCAAGCTGTTACTCAGCTTTGTTTCAAGTGAAATCAAGCCACTGTTTCTTCCTAAACAATTTTTATAAAGACTTGAAGCAGGATCCAACAATTGAAATTCACTTCGAACATTCAGTAAACAGAACATAGATCACAAAAATTTAACTAGTCACCTAAATCCTGAATCGATGTTTGTAATGAATCCTGAATCTAACGAGGCTCAAATCATGCGAGTAGCATTGAAGCAAAAGCGGTCCTACAGCATCCCGCATCGGCTGATAGTTCCTACTTCTTAGTAACTTCACTCAATTTTTATTCAAACCTTTTCGAGTTGAGTTTAGGTTCTGTATTAATTCATTTGATTCTAGGTGTACCTAATTGTAAAACAATTGGAACCAATAAAATACTGTATACCGTCTGCCTTGTACAATTTGAGCATGTTCTTGATGAAGCTGCTATTTTAACAGGGATTCAAGCAATAAAATTATCAATTTTAATGTGTAAACCGTATACCGTACTTCAGTTCACTGAGTGATTAGAGTGAATTCAACCTTCTAGGTATTGTAATTATTTGTAACCTGTTTGGTTTGCGTTTTCAACTTATCTTTATAAGGAAATACTGGGTCTCTCAAATGAATTGTTTGAAAATGCAATCCAATTACCTAGAGTTATATAAATATAAACATGGAAGATCTCATTCGCTCTAATCACTCGATGAGCAGATGATTATAGTTACCATCCATGGCCACTCGTCGGGATCAGCATTTTGTCCTCCAACAATTCTCTCCTGATCCTGGTAACCGTTTTTGGCCCCACATGATGCGTCCGATATTACAGTTGGAGGTGCCTCAGTGATGGGCTGTACAGTGGGGGGTGGCTTGTGTGTGGGGTGAGTGGCGATCGGGGGATGAGTGGGCAATGATGGGGGCCAGTTGGGGGGTTTTACAGTCTGAGGAGGTTTGATGGTTTGTGGAGGTTTAATGGTTTGGGGGGGTTTCGGTTTGAATGTAGGTGGTTTGGTGGGTTTAGTTGGCTTGATAGTTGGTTCGGGTGAGGTGGCTTCAGGCGCCTGAGGCCATCCTGGCGATGGGGGATGGGTCGGCAGGGGTGGAATGGTGTGATCAGGGGGGTGCGTGGGGAGGGGTGGGGGCCACTGTGGGGGCACGGTGGGCCCTGGCTTGGGTGCACCGCCTCCGGCCATTTCGGCTTCCTCGATTTCGGGCGGCGGTCCCCCTGCCGATGGAGGGGGAGCTACTGGTCTCATCGATGTGCAGCATACACCGAACATCTGGAAAAGTATACAAGCATAAATTTATTCCATGTTTTTTATCTAATTTTTACAAGAAGGCTAAAATTATTGTTGGACAAACGCAAGGTGTATAGAATAGTATTATTACTACTATTCTATACACCTTGGGAAAACGTATATATGTACAAAAATTAACATTCGTATATAGTTTCAACGCTATATAGGGTAGTAGTATCATCTAATAATTTTCTACTTTATTATAATAATCATCACGATATAAAATTATTCATTTATTTGATTGTGATGATACAATAAAAATAATGAAAAAAAACAGGCGTTTGCCGAAAACTTTTCCTAATCCAATTATTTTAATTGAAATGTCCAAATTCAGTTAAAGTCCCTTTCTCACATACAGAATTTTCACTCAGAAGAAACACCACAATTGCAATTATTACAACATCATATAATCTCAACTAGTGTTTGAATATTGGTTAAATAATCCTTAATAGAAAGATTATTAGAAATCTATTTAGGGATTGGAATTACAATAATTATAAAAAGTCCCACATTACAAACATTTTGCCCTTAAATGTTCTGTAGGATCGCTGTTTACAATGAGTAGTCTGCTATATAATAGCAGTATTCTACACATAATAGTATTCTATTCTATATACTAATAGTAGTATTCTATACACCTTGGTCTGCTTCTACTGCATTTTAACTTGTGGTAAAGACCAATATTTTTACCTGAGTTGAATGGTATTACCTCATTGCTATAATTAACAAACGAATATTTGTAGGCTATTCTATCAATAACCCAAAAACCACGTCCAAATAAAAAATATACTTAAATGGACCAATGGATGATCAGTAGAGCCACTCTCTGAATGGAAAACTTATTTGTGAGCTGTTTAGAAATATGAAGCACGCTATACTTAATACGGGACTCATATACGACATTATACGGGAGTTTAGTATGGTATCAACCAAATTAATTAGAATTTAATGTGCACGAAGCCTTATCTCTGAATAGGGTTCCTGCTGACTTATGTAGCCTACCGGTATCCCGTATGTATAGTTTGGAATTTGTGGAGAAACGATTCATATCTATTAAAAACCTTATAGAATCATATATTTGAATAGCATATAACAATTATTGGATATGCCTATTTCTTGTCAAACTGGCCACTGCCAGAAGATCCTTCGTTGAGTGCCCCAGCAGTTCTAGGTCATGTAGTGTGATCGTGAGGGCAGCACGTGTGACAATGTCACGGATGCAAGCTAGTTCGCACTATCTATATCTATAAAAGCGAAATGGCACTGACTGGCTGATTCATTCATTCATCACCAGAAATAAAAATCCACTGAACCGAATGCGTTCAAATTTAGCAGACATGTTCAGATGGACGTTTAGACGCGCGCTAAGAAAGGGTTTTTGAAACTTCATATAAGGATACGCCAAATATTTGAGTTTTCCTATAGTTTTTCAGCGTTTTCTTATTTTTTTCGAGAACCAATCGGTAGAATCGATATTTGGTGAGCATGTTCAGATAAGGTCTAGAAATGTTGTGTTGAAATATTTTTGAAATCTGTTCAAGATTACGCCAGTAATCAATTTTTCAAAACTGTAGATGTATTGCGGGTTGCATATCTTCCGCCTTGATACGACCATACATCATACCTGTAAATTTAATGGTGCCATTTCCCACTATAGCATTATAAACTCATGATTTAGTATTGAAAAATGCTTGTCCCGGACAGTGTATTTGCTCTGGTGAGAAAATTTGATTTTTTGTCATTTAAAATGTTTGTACATTATTCAATTCAATCAACCGGCCGGTCCGGTTGGCGCAGTGGGCTTTGGCATCACAACTTTCAGCCCGCTAGCGCTGCCGCTGGTCACAGTTCGAGACCCAGTAGGCATGGCTGCTTTTCACCTCATCATTCACCTTCGCACTCATCATCCATTACCCACGCACAAGCTAAAAAGCTTACGTGGGCATCATCCGCAAAAATCAGAGCACGCTAATCAGATCAGAATTCATTTAGAGTAAATTTGTTCCAATTCTGCAGACTTGC
The DNA here is from genome assembly GCA_017141385.1 of Sogatella furcifera. Classification (NCBI taxonomy): domain Eukaryota; kingdom Metazoa; phylum Arthropoda; class Insecta; order Hemiptera; family Delphacidae; genus Sogatella; species Sogatella furcifera. The sequence continues at coordinate 41,636,683 of CM029546.1, forward strand.
CTGTTTGCCAGAGGGGCTGAAGTATGTGCAGGTGTCATAGAGACCAAGCACCCATGTCTCCCAGGTGGTGAGATCGGGCAGCTTGAAGTAGGGGTAGCACTGGCGGAAGCTGGTGCACTGTCCAAAGTCGCCCTTGCTGTTAAAGCAGGGCCCAATCGGCACCAACCCGTTGCTCCAGAAGCCACCGCCCTGTCGCTTGTCACGTGAACTTCCATTGCTTGCCGCTGAAACAAATCAAATTATTCATTTTTTTAAAAAAGAATTAGGAGTTGAATTTCACTCTCAATCTATGTTATTCATTCCTAGGAATTCGGTTGAAATGTAATCATCAATGGTATGAAATTATAAGTACTAAGTAATAATAGATTATAATATTGAAATAATACGAAGAAAAATATATGAGCAGAAAGCACTGAGTTAATCCGTTAAATGATTATTTGCTGGAATTACAAATTGTTTCCAGCTCATACCGCATGAATTAAAAAATCTCATATCGTAGGGTTTGGCTAATGATAGCTTTTTGGGTCAATTCAATTTTCGTCAATCCTGCTCAACCCAAAACTTGGTTTTGTTTGTTTTGATCATGCCCAAAATAATATTTCCAACAACAATTGGCTGGTTTCCCCATAAATTCACACCAATCCCTAGCCGATATTCGCCGCAACCACCCACAACAGTCCATTAAATAGAATCAAAGCCGACAATCCTGGGCGGTGATAAATCATACTAGGAGGCTTCTGACATTGCACTCACTCGGTGCTGGAGCTGGAGTAAATGCCATTTATCTAAATCCTGAAGTATCTGTAGGATGATAAATGGAACATATTCCGCGAATTTCGTAGGTAGTTGTTGAGAACCGGTTTTAAGCATTCTGCAAAATTCAATCCGTCTCACTCTTGTTGAAACCGTTTTAAAAAACAGTCGCAGGTCACTGAGGAAAGGACCTACATTTACATTGGTTGCAATAATATCTTTTTTTTTTAAATTTGTGTTTCTTCAGAGAGCGACTAACCTCTGTGTTGCTTTATACAGAGTGAGTGGCATTCTGGACATCGGGTTGGAGAGAGCTGAAGAAGATTATCCTCTTCGATTGGAATTGATGATTCATTTTTAATATTCAGGAATGGATTATTCCTAGAAGGCAGAGAAAGATTTATGTGACTCACAGTGTGAATTTCCAATTGAAAAAGTTACGGATACCGTTGAGAGCATTTAAATGTACGAGGAAACTTTGCATCTGATAAACGGAAGTGCTTTCTTTTTTTAATATTTATGACTGACCAGTTCTTAGTAATAGAGAGGATTGTTTTCATTTTTCTCAATAATGTTTTTATTGTAGCTGATTCGAAAATTATGGAAATCTCTCAATAAGTGAATTATTGCAAATAAATAAATTGAATTAGGCCTATTAGATGATGATTAAATGGATGTACAGTATTAAAGTTTGAGCAATGATAGAACTATACAGAAGTTTTGAGTGCGGTCTCGCTGAAATTCCCTTCCAATCGATAATAATTCGTCGATCTGGAAACTATAATACGAAAAGAAAACAAATCAAATCAAGAATAAAGTATCAAATATACTGTGTCACTTTTCCAAGTACTTTCTTCATAATTAAAATAATTGTTATATCTTGCTGGACTATTTTGTAAGTATGGATTGGAATTGAAAGCATGGATTAAAATTGAAAGTAACCGGCGATAGAATAGGAACCAGGAGATTCGGAAGGAATGTTGATTATTGAAGAGATGAAAGCCCAAAAATAGTTTACGAGAGCCACTATATGGAAGATATCATAAGTGGTTGGTATAAATTCTTAAAAATAACGTAGCCTGTAGACTTGTTTTATAACTGAGAACGAATTCTCGATTATGCACAATTCAAGTAGATTAGTCAGAGGAAGGGTGTCGAGTGTTCACCTATCAAATTAAGATGGATTCCATCATAGGTCCCTCCTATTATAAGAAGCTATGATTCTATGAAATCAAAATACAATTAATGTGATGAAAATACCGAATACCTCTCTACAAAGTGGAGTTCGATGGCTATCAGATATGATAATTACAAAATTATTGTTATGCAGAATACAGAGATAGGTCTCAATACAAGAACACTGGCGCCCGTGAAGAAAAGGTATGCAACAAGCAGTTCTCTGCTCTGCTCGGTAGGAAGCCCTCCCTGTTCGTTCTCATAACAACTGATTGCCGATGGCGAAATAATGATTTCGATGCTAATGCCATGTTATTTTAAGGCAGCCGTAAACATTTCAAACTTCATGATAAGTATCGCTTCTCAACCAGAGGCAACTAAGACGTCCATTAAAATTAATTGTAAAATGACAGTGATGAACTAACAGCCTTAACAGTTTTCCGCAACTTAATTTGAACACAATAATTTTCTTCAGCAATAATTTATGTTATGCGATACTTTTTAGGACTCAATCTTGATAGTATGCGAAAAATGTGACTTGCTTAATGAGTTAATATAAAAATCGCTCAATTTTGAAGATGGTCAAAATAGATAGATGCCGTTAAAATTAGGCTTGAGATTCCAATTAACGAGTCATCATACTAGGAACTAGAATAATATTATTTTCATCGTTGGCTATAATTAATATGATAAATAACAGGATTAAAATTGAGTTACTAGAGAAGTGGTTGAAAAAATGTTCATTTTCGCATATGAATAAATAATATGAGCTCAGACTCATACCATCGTTTACTATAGTTACGTCACGTCTGGAGAGAGCATCAATATTTTTGCTGAAGAGGAAAGTTCAATAATTCATATTCAGTGTCTGTTTATGATTCGTAAATTAATGTTTTGTATTAGTGAATTAAAATCATCTAATCCGACTGGCTTGGATCCAGGACAATCCTAATAAAACACTGCATTACGTATTCTATCTCTCATTAATATGAGACATCAATTTTTTTCATAGAGTTAGCTGTACAACTCAGAATCGTCCATAGTTTTATATTTTTCATTTGTTATGAATATATAAAGCTCCTAGTGTTTATCCAGCCATTGTTTATGTCTGGAGAGAGCGTCAATATTTTTGCTGCACTGGAAAGTCCAAACGCATTTATATTCAGTGGCTGTTTGATTTGTGAATTAAAGAGTCAGGACGCGTTTAAAACATAAATAATACGTGTGAACGCACGCCGCCGCCACTCTCGTCAAGTAGCTACAACGTTCTCTGAGTACCTGATGACTGGTCCTGAGTACCTGAGTACATCGCAGTCCGAATGACAATCAATAATGTGGTATACATCCACTTTGGATGTACTAAGAAAAAATTGAGTCGAAGAACAACTTTAACTGGTTCTACTGGGCTTCTATTACTTTATTTCTCACAATGTCTGGTTCTTGTTCTGAGAATATTAAATAAATAATATTTTATTACCGGAAACTACACTGATTTTATTGTTCTCTATGTCTTGAAATCTATGTCTTGGACATATTGAAAATGAAATAGGAATCTATCTCAGGAAAAATAATTAATTGCAAATCAAAATACACGGATTGAAGTAGTATTATTATAAATAAACAATAGTATTCACCATGAATGTACTGGAATGACACCACGTCAATATACTATCGCTACTAGGGTGATTCATTGGATTATTATTCATTGTTTAATCCCTACTCTTGTTAAAATTTGTGTCTTATATGAAATTTATCAGACTTCCTCAACAAGCTCTCCAAATACATTAATTTCATGAAAAAATTGTTCCTCCTACAATAAAACTGAATTAAGAGGTGAATTTATGAATAGATCTTATCATAAAATATCAACAAAGTCATAAGTAATGTGAATATGTTGTACAAATCCATTAAGCACAATCGCGATGTTTCTTTCATTCAGGAAATCCAAATCCAAATCCAAATCCAATAGTTCAAACAAAACCTTGCGTAGTAACTTTTGTATTTCGTTCAAGAAAGATGATCTTCAATCAAATCAAAATTAAATCCAACAACCACTGAATTATTTTTATATGAACTTGGCTACGTGGGTATGATATCACGTGGGACACACGTGTCTCAACTGGAGGTCAGATTGAAAAGGACAACCATTGAATCATGGGTGGAAAATGGAAATTCCTCACATCATAGATTCACAATATGTAGGGTAGCTTTAAAAATACGACTCACCTACGAAAATGTAGGCTAGAGATTACCAGATTCCATTCACGAATTGACAAAGGGACACATAAACACTTCAAACGGATGCTAATCAAAAATTATAATCCTGTATCATTCGCGACCCACGTTTTATTGTTCAACATACTCCAAGAAGGATGCATTATAAGCTAAAAATGTTTGTATTCACTCACTTGACGCCCAAAGCAGTTGAATAGCATAAAGATTAATTATCTTTATTAGGTAGTTTCGTTATTTAAAGCTATAATGCAGCCTAGTCCCTCTCATTTGAGCTTTTAACCTCTTTTAATTTTAATTGAAAATGTTAACCTCTCATTGAATTGATTATTTATAGGATAAATAAAATTTGATGATTGAAGGGGAAAAATACGACCAACCAAATACCTTTATCCATGATAATAATGGTTTGATAGGTAAGCATAGAAAAGCTTAGAGAAGTATGCTTGGAAGTAAAATATCAAATTAGCATCAACTACTCTTTGCAAAAGAATGCCAACAACATAGATCAAACGCCTGATTTCAAGCTTCTTCATTTTCTATTGCTGATTGCTATTGAGTATCCAACAAGAATGAATAGCGAACTATTATAGTGTCCGAATGCAAATGATGGCGTGATTCGATCACCTCAGATAGGACATTAAATTAGCATACAATCATGCTTCTTCAATCGGCATGTTGTAGACCGAGATACTTATGATGTGCCGCAAAAATAAAAGAAACAGGGTTGAATGATGATGATATTTCCATGAAGACTGGATGACATAGGTTCGACGAACTTGGAAACTGGTTTTTTGCCAAGGGTTTATGCTTCGTGCAAGCAACGACGCAATAGTATCTGGTTCTTGTTGTGACTGTGTGAGTGTGAATGTATTTTGATGCGAAAAGGGCAATGTATCCACTGTCTGTCCTGTCAGTATCACATTCCAGAAAACAATCAAATTTATTTGACTGAATGATAGTTCATTCTTCCTCTCTTTTTTACCTTTCCCCCTCACCCGTCATCATATTATATTACACTACTTATCTTGGTATACTTTGATCTGTCAAACCTGTTGAGAATCTGATTTGAATGACAGTCCATGTCTTAATTACAGTGATTGTGCTGAATAATTTATCCCTATAGTTTCTACGGATATTCCTTTGTTGAACACCTTGAATAGTATACTACATAAGGCCAATAATTTTCACACGCCTATCCTCACACGCAATTTTCTTTATATGAGGTCCTCCCATCTTCCCGTATCACGCCCCCTCTCAAGACTCCCCCTCATGGTTATTACATTTTTGAAGACCCCTTAAAAGAGCCTATAATGTGTTATTATTATATGAAATGGGAAAATTGAAATTTTATCAAATTACTGGATAGGCCAATTAATAGTATCTTCAATGTTTCCTTTTTGGCTAGGGCTACTATCAATGTATGTTAATAAACAACCAGATAAAGGAGGCGTACAGTTTGCATTTTCTAAAGATAAAATATGTCGTTCTTCATGAAGTTATGCTCTTACAAGCTGAAAGACGTCCTTGAGGGATTATGTTGCGCGTACCGCGTAAACATTATAATTATTGAGAAGCTTCCAGTAAAATTTTCCTTATCCTCAAAACTCTACAAACCTCTGAAAAACTTGATAAAACATTCCTTTATCTCATTACTATATATACTAATACTGGTATGGTATCTGAGATTGATCTGAATGGGCCGCGATATCGCGATTCAAGTGAGCAGCTGTTGGTGCGTGTGTGTCTACACACAGAGGCGAGCGAGAGTACATGTCAGAGCTTTTAGCGGGCAAGGTCGTGGAGTGAATGACCGTGAATAGCTGTTAACAAGATGCTCAACCGCTAAAGACTGGTGATCATGCGTGCAATGAGTCACTTGATTATTGTGGCCGGGCCCTTCAGAACCCCCACTTGCTCTTACCCTGTCAACATCCTCAACCATCCATCATCATTCGTCACCTGGGCAGGGCGAGCAGAGAGAGAGAGTTCAGCATCCAAGAAGCGCGCGCTACTCAACCAGAGAGTATAGAATAATAACACCATAGACTCATAGAGTTAGTTACATTATCTCTGTTTTCAACGCGACGATGACACACACTAAACAAACGATTAGGAAGAAAGTTCAAAACAACAGCGCAACAGGACAGTTTCAAAGATGTACTGATACGTAGAATCCACTATCTTTTCATTAGTCATCGTTTCGGAATTTATTTCAAAGTAGGTCGACCCATCGTTTTGATTGATTGAAGGGTTCATTTAATACTCACTTACGAAGATGGTATTTTGCTTTCCGTACACTCACACTAGGATTTCTTATTGGGTGTGAATCAGAGGACATAATCAGATACTTACGTTGCGCTATTATTAACTTACTTTTTCATGGATTTCAGGTTTGAAATTGTCTTTTAAAACTACGAGAAGAACGATCAGTAATAATTTATAGGTATGCTCCAACACATTGGACATTATAGGTGGTGCCAAAAATACGGTTTCGTCTTTCCCCTATAAGTTTTAGTTACTGGCTAGTAGGGATTACAGTAGTTTACTGGCTAATGGTTACTAGTTACTAGGGATCAGCTGACTAGAGTATACTAGTAACCCTATTCTCTAATCAGTTGATTCGGTACAGTTACGCAAACTATCTGCAGACATCAACTGTTGGAACGCATAAGGAACGGACAATATTATAACTGCATGCTTAAAAGCGTGCTTTTGGCACCAGCTCCATGAGACCAACCTAAATGGTTGATCAAGGTGTTTTGAGACTAGTGAGGAGATCATTGTTAGTGCTATCGTCTCTCCTTGTCTCATCAACACAAGAATCAGATCAAATTGAAGAAGAAAAAATCCCTTGGGTGATGGGTCAACTTAGCTTAATGTATAAACATTTGAAAGAGATTTTAGCAGCTGTGTTTGGAGTATCCTCATCATTATAATGGTACAAATACAATACAATAAGCTAGCTATCTCCCCATGAATAAGAATCCCATGCTTTATATTGGAATGAAAACAAATAGTTCCAACTGATGGAAATAATCGCGTACATATAAACAAACTGGCACTTCATATATCATTACACTTCCGTGGATGTTACTATCTAAACTTCGCCACTCCATTAAAATAAAGTAGTCATTCTATTTTATCTTGATCTTGAAGAATAAGACTAGAAATTGTAATAAGCACAGATTTATTGAAAATCGAGACTGTATCTTCCGTATCTTACCACGAACACGTTATCTTGATGAACTTTCATTAGCTGAACTCGATACTTCTCATCACAAACACAGTAATGTGATTCATTGGAATGCCCTGCTTCTTACTTTTCCACTTTGGTTTGGAGACGGTTATCACCCGATGATCGGATTTTGCGCACGTTTTGGTTCAACTACGTCGGACCCAAAGAGGTGTTGATGTTATCATCATCATGATCGATGAAGCGTCACAACGGTGAAGAGTGAACAATAGACAAAGGTCGCCGGTTGAACTTGGACCGCACCCAGGGAGTCCGTCTCACTGCCAAACAAAGCCATCTTTTGGCCATCAACCAGTATAAAAATCGTCCATTGTCAACATTCAAATTGGAATTCAAGGAAAAGCATGCGTTTTCATGTTCTGTGAACGCTGCAAGTTATGGAAAGTCTATGTTTATTGTCTGTGTTTTTACCCTTTATTTTAATTTCTCGAATGAACAAATTAATGAATGAAGAAGTCTTGAGGCCGGTTGCACTGAATGGTGGTAAAGTGAGCCTTTGATTACCGGTATACCTTGATTACTGAGTTTTCACATTCTCAATATTGGAGATCAAGCATACCTTAGTACATTTTTATGATTTTAAACTTGTAATTGATTGATAGAGCCAAAAGAATGATGAATATGATGAACATTTTTAGAACCAATTAATCGTAGTGTAGAAATTCAAAAATCTTAATAGACAAAGTTACTCAGTACAAATGAAATCACTCATTTTTAATATTGCTCATGAATATTCAGTCGGAAGATTTATTCTAAATTGTATTTTATTTTATAATTTACTGTTATGGATACGTAGTTCAAACACAGAATGGCCTATGCATTGGAATTTGATTGGTATTAAACGTGTGAAGCTTCATCTGATGAATAAAAGCGTCCAAGCGTTGCAAATCATAGAAAAGAAGAGTGCTGCACGTAACTGACTGCCATACAATCAACTTTCATCACACTATAACTAGGTAGCTATAGAAAATGACAGTACGATCTTATAGACTTTTCTTATGCTAGTTATTAATCATAGAACCATTATTACTCTACTTCTAAAAGATTGGCGGAAGGGAAATGTTGAGTGAGAGAGGAGTGAGATTCTTGATCCAATTTTTACCAAGTGCAGTATTGTGGCGTCATGGCAATGTCGATAGTGGAAGAAATTCATATATTCCACAACGCAGGGTTTACAACCGTCGCCAAAATTCCATAAGATTTGTCCTTATTTCAATATGAAATTATGCTATTTTCAGAAGTTGATTGCTTGATTCTAGGCTACTTTTAGAAAAATTATGAATATTAGAATATTCTCATCGTTAGGGTCCTTTCTAAAGAGTTTTCATTCATCGTCATTATAGTTTAGAACAGGCGTCGTCATATGGATGATAAATAACGCAACTTTCATTAGAGCATTAATATTGGTTTTTTTTCTTATAAACTAGGGAAATAGAAATGTCTAAATAGAGCAATTGAGTTCTCACTTTTTGGAACATATAGTAGCGCGTATTGGCTTCAATGTATTCAGGATCGTGCGTTTTATTGTCCTGTATATTTTGATACCCAAAATTCATTTTGTATGCTTTTCTGTCATGGAAGATTCAAGAAAGGGCTTATCTAGCAATCAATCTTCAAGCTATAATATTCAACACTGATTAGCATTGTTGCAGATATATAAAATTAATCCTTCTCTTCTATCCATGGGTGGAAATTATTTCGGTTGTGATTATTTTGATTGTATCCGTGATGATTTCACAAACTCTCAGCTAATGAAAGCTTCATGCAAATCCTCCATTTTCTGAAATTATTTTACTTACACTATTCCAGTTACGTAAGCCTCATGTCAAAAAAGAAAATTTGCGACTCCTTGTTCGGAGTTTTCTTATTAGCCTCTTTTGTTAACTCCACCAGGTTGGCGTCATTATATGTTGTTTATTCCTTGTTTCCAACGAATAAATCAAACAGGATCAGACCAACAGCCATGGTTGCTGGCCATAAGTGATGTGGCCTTGGGTGGAGCTCTCCTGGTATTTCAGTTGCTCTCATTTTTCAGAAGAAATTGGCAATTGGCCCTTGCTGGAACTCTACACACCATATAGCCTATTTGCATAAAACTACCTCCTTTTATCTTCTATCGAGGTTGAATTATATGGAACCCAACAGGAAAACATGCAATAATACTTAATTTTCAACTAAATCATGATGAATCAGGCAGATACAATTTAAATTATTTGTTTGTCAGACAATGTCCTCAAAATTCAGTTGAAAAACAGCCATGGTCTAAAACTATTGATTCGCTGACAAACCAAAATCACAATGATAAAGTGATGAAAGAATTGAATATTTGAGGGAAATAGGTGAATAAAATTGGTTCCGCGAAAATTATTTCATTTTGGAACGAGACTCGAGATTTGATCTGCATCGAATTATCTTGAATATGAATTGAATGTTCTTACAAATTATCACTGGCGGTTCGTGCCCACGAAACAGATGAAGTGCTGTACAGTAAAAGATACGGGCACTTCACCTGTTTCGTGGGTACGAGCTGCCAGTGCAAATTATATTTTTGAAAGAAACTTGGGATCATTGAAAAATATATTGGAATGAACCAATTATGTTTGGATTTATTCACCCTGGTTTATTTGTCAAATTTCAGTTCAAGGATGAGTTTTCCTTACTCCATTCTGAACATCATTTCTTATGAGAAAACATATTCTTGACAACCTACAAATTTGACTTAAGTCAATGAATTACAACCTAGCACAGCAGCTTAGTACAGTACTTTATTCCATCTCATACTCACGACGTCATCAAACTCTGTCATCAAGATCACTGTGATTATTATTCTTATTCAAGCTCATGCTGATGAATTTTATTCGCAAAATCAGGTAAATTTCAAAATCTTTCATAATAATTGGTAGGAATTCAAAATATTAAAAGTTAAACAAAAATATTTAAATTTTTGATTGGTTGAGTCGTATTTGTTTCATGATCCACTACTTGGGCTTGTACCACTTATTTTTTTCAAAACAAACTGGCAAGAATAGATAGTATGTAACCAAAGATCATGGAAGAGTGGAGTATTATGCTTAATTTATTATCTTTGCTTGCAACTGCCACTTTGTCAGTTACATATTGGAAATACATCGTATCTAGATGAATATAAATAACCTGTCTTGGAAAATTTAGTACTAATGTGAAAAGCTTTGAGGCTTTGTGGTATTCTTGCATGGAAATTCGGAATTGATTCAAGAGGGCAGTGCCAAGTAAAGAGGGCGCCGCGCCGCGAATTCCTGTGCTTAGCCGCGACCCGGCCGTGAATGTCTCGACCAGCAGCAGCAGCAGCAGCAGCCGGTGCGATGCGAAGTTGAGGTTGGGGAGGGCCATTAGTGGCCTTGATCTTTTGGAAGGCGATCCAGTTGCAATAACAGGTCCTCAGTCCTCTGGTATAGGCATCTCACATCCTCCTCCACCGACTACTCCTCTTCTTATTTCTTTGTGACTCCTTCTTCTTTCTCTCCTTTCTCCTCCTCTTCTTCTTCCTCCTCCTTCTTCTTCTTCTTCTTCTTCCTCCTGTTATTATTCTTTTTCCTCTCATTTTCTTTTTCTTTCTCTGATTTTTCTTCTTCTTCCTCCACTTTTTCTTCTGCTTCTTCCACCCCTCTTTCTTCTTCTTCTCCTCCTTCTTCTTCTTCTTCTTCTTCTTCTTCTTCTTCTTCTTCTTCTTCTTCTTCTTCTTCTTCTTCTTCTTCTTCTTCTTCTTCTTCTTCTTCGCCTTCTTCTTCTTCTTCCTCTTCTTCTTTGGCCGCTTGGGTCACTGCTGTCGTCTGCTTTTCTCGACAATAATCTCAGCAACGCCTCTCTCGAAACCATGTTCAGCTAGGTTAGGGCGAGTGTGTGTGCCAGCCAACAACGATAATGAAAAGCGGAGCTGGCAGATAAGGGCAGTCAGTCTAGAAGTGTGTGTAGCCTGCCCCACCCGACAAAACTCGTCTGGAATTCGTTTTTGAGCCCAAGCCATCACATCACATCACGTCGTGTAACAGTAACACAATCTGATAACGGATACTGCTTCCAAACACAAGTGTGATGTTTATCTAGATTTCATCGTTCTGTTTGTATACAATTTATGGCAGCGGAAGGAAATCAGCATGCGAAAAAAACTAGTTTTCGGAGAAATACATTCCTCTCGAAACCACCGCTGCTTGATAAATCGTTTTCTTGTTTGCAGATTCTCCAGCTATAATAAATTACCTATGTATGTATAAACATAAGCATATTCTACTGTTTATTTTTATTTGCACTGGAGGAGCAATGTTTGTCAACAGAAAGTTCTGCTCAGTCACAACCGTTTAGCAAAATTCTAGTTAATTTACAGCTTTTCACACTTGTATTTATGGCACACATGAGCCTTCTTTACTATCTCATACTGCCTTCAAACGAAAGCATTCACCTATGTCATTCCATAAAGAAGGATTAAAAAGTGGTATAGTGCGAAAAATATTCTATTTTTCAGTGGAAAGCTTTGGTTATTGAGTGGAAGATTCAATAGATTTGCCAATAGGAACGAGATCAGTCCTTGTTTAGAATGGAGGAGAGAAACGATGGAGAGCTACGATAAAATTCAAATGTTATAATACTCTTTTTTCATAGTAAAAAGATATACCGAGATTATAGTTTTTTCGTAATTGACTCGAGTTTTTTCTCAAAAATCAATAATTTTTCTCAAAACTGAGGAATTGTGTACTAAATAAGGAACTGATTACGGTAATTCTCAAAACTCAATTCTCGATTAATCCTTCTCATTGACTCAACATATTTTATCACAGCATTTTCATAAAGAGCTAACCATCAATTTTGAGTTTTATTGTTGGGGAGACCCTTACGGGTAGCTTCCACCTTGCCAAAATTTATTCGATTAAATACTTGCCCATTCGATTAAATACCCATCCAAGATTCAATGGAGATTGCTTGATAATAGAACATATATTACTAATTTGAAGTTCAATCTATCCTCAAACTAAGACAAAAGTAGGGCAGATTCGATAATTTATAGGGGATGGGAGGGGGTGAATTGAAGAATTTTTAAAAACATTAATGTATTTTGCATTTAGAAAACTATGTAGTCCTGCTTTTCTCACCCCGTTTTCATTTTTATTTTTAGTATAATGCATGTTAACATTCTTCTTTCTCCGAGTTAGACTACCTATGTTACGAGTAGATGGAGTACCCTACGTGTAAAACGCTAAATTCTTCTGATAGTTACATATAACTATTTCCAAAATAACTTCATGAGTGATCCATATCCAACAAGTTAGGCTTCTCCAGTCTGAGTTCAAGTTCATTGAAAAGTTCGAAAATAATAACAATAAGTGCAAGCAAGATTTGAACTCGTTCAAATGTCATGTGGAAGAAGTTGAATTAGGCGGGTCCAAAGAATATTCAAAAGATGAAACCGGTTTATAAAAGTCGAGCACGAAAATTCTGCCCTTCGAAAGAAACTCGTTCCACTCAACAGAGGTTAAATGTTTGCGACTCATGTTGTAATTTATTTGCATTTGCATGGAATAATTCGCTTGTGGAAAGGAATTATTGGGGTTGAAAGAGTGGTTCTATACTACTAACTATAAACCTGGTACCCAGAACCATATTTTTGGGGCAAATATTCAATCTATTATTATAGGATAGGCCCAAAATTCATTAAACAATGTTACAAAGAGTGTTTTGTAACAAAATATATGATTCCTAGGATGATAAATCATGAAGAGCTATGTACTATAGAAGATATACTATATACTAATAAGCTTATGGTAATTTAATGGAAAAATACTCTGGATGGAAGAATATCAATCCTGTCATGTCAATGAACTTGAAAAGTTATAAGAGTTAGAATTGTATAACTTCAGGAGCATTTCTGTGTTGGCAATCATAGATTCATTCCAATTCTCTGGTTCAATTCACTCATTTCACAGTCAACCTTGACAGGATGACATCAATCATTGATACCTCATCGACAGAAGCTTCCTGACTGTTTTGTTCGATCATGTTGCATGTTGAGAGAGTCGAGGTTGTTTGGTCGAAATTATTTATGCAGTAATATTCTAGATCCGAGCATTTACCACTACGATGAATTGAATAATCATTTTTTCGTATAGTTACTGATTTGATAGAGGCCTTCAGATGCAGTACATGAGCTAAACAAAATCATATGCCTCAACCTACATGTCTACAAGTTCCAGTTCGAGTAGGCTTCATGATTTCCAACTAAAGTCTTATTAAGACTTCAAATATTTATGATTCTTGTTTAGACAACTGTATATTATGTAAATAACCAAGTTTATTATTATTATTATTATTATCATCATTAGCGTGTGGCTTTATTTGGTGAACTAAGTTCAATTTAAATTTTCTCTCAAAATATAGTTCATGTTCGCTGCCTGTTTTGACACTTGACTTACAGATCCAATGAATAATGAAATTTGATTAACAGTATACTAAAACGGTGATTTTTATCAAATTTCAAGATATTATATCAAATAGAATGATAACACGATTCGATAAGTGAATCAACAATATTTGACCAGTCATAATATAACATTCCTCTGCGAATTATGCCCGCGGAATATGACAACCAATAAATTAAGGATACATTAAAATTATTGATTATGGATACAAATATTGATTAGACAGTACGCCTTCTCATATACAAAGACTAGAGTTTGTAGAATATGTCTGCATTTCTCCTGCTTTACAGGACATTGAGATTAAATGTCATGAAAAATATCATATCTTGTTTTGAATGGAAATTTTATGATTTTTTATTGAACATAGACCCCGTTAGTTCGCCAAGTGACACTTGCTCTACAGAGATACAGACGCTGTTTTTCCAGAATATTATCACACTCCTGACAAAAATAACCAGTGAAACCGGTCTGACTACAGCCCTGTTCTGCTACCGGAATGCATTTTGAGAATTTTTTTCAACAAAACTTTTCTGAAGAGTACCTATCTATACTTTGATTTAGGACCGGCTAAAAACAGGCCACCACTAAGACCAAGCGCATCTCAATCATGAAGCAGTTCGAATCAAAACGACTTTGAATAAAACCCGCGTCTCAATTTCCGAGTTTTTGTGAATGGTTTGATATATTTTTCATTTTTCGGAGAGATTTGCCGAATTTTTGCTTACCTTCAATAACAACGGCATCTTGGTAGGCGCTGACTGGTGAAAGGACGAAGAGCAGTGAGGATGCCAGGAGCGCCAGCGATAGCAGATCGTTGGCCAGCATCGCGGCGACAGTCGCTGAAGGACGCAGGATGCTCCAGGGAGGACACTCGGCCGCCAACTGCGGGCCTGAAGACGCGACTCGACTGACGATGAGGACTGACCACTCCACTCACTCACATTGAGTGGCACGCGCCCACCTGGTGAATAAATGCCCCCTTGCCTCTTCCCCCCGCGGCCCACCCTTCTGCGACACAGAGTTCATTGCCACTTTCTGCGAGTTGGCCGCGGCGACACCTTTCTATGCATCCATTTATTCCTCTCGTCTCCCCTTCCCCCCACTCCACCCAACAAAAGTTTGATTTTGTCATTGTTGTTGCTTGACATAATGCCTCACCAGACTGGATAGAAGTAGAGGAGGGTTTCGAGAGAAAAATGAAGAGGAAGAGAGCTAGGAGCGATGGGTGACAGAAGAGAATGATAAATAAAAGATAGGGTATGGAGAGAGGCGTAGTAGAATACAGTAGGCTTCACAATAAGGTAAGAGGTTGATTGATAAATAATGTGAAATAATAAATATATTATTTATATTATCTAAATGAAATGGCGGAGTCTTGACATAAATTAATGCCCTTTGTTGGAGTGGGATATTCGAAGTAGGGATATTCCCTACTGTACTATTAGTACTCAATAATAACTATCTCAAGTTAGAACTACCGCACCCGCACGGCTCAAGCTGTCGCAGCTTTAGCTGCCCTGCTCTAGCCATCACAACTCTATTCACATAACTATATTATAAATCCCCACTTTGTTATTGTTATTAAGGCTGCTAATGTATAGTAAATCGATAAATAGGGAAATTGACTTGAAACGGATCAATTTCACTATTTATCAATTCATTATACATTAATAGCCCTCATAACATATAGTGAACATTTATAATATAGTTTCGTGAATAGAGTTGTGATGGCTGGAGCCGGGAACTTAGAGCCGGGCAGCTCAAGCATAGCGCAGCTAAAGCCTTTCAGTGGTACCTTAAGACTTTTAATGGTGAGGAGACCCCACGGGTAGATTCCACCTCACCAATATGTGCTTGGCCAAATACTAATCACTCATCCAAGAACAGGCCACCGTTTTCGTGGCTCAATTTTAATTTTCCGATCGCTAGGCAATCACCTTCACCAAGTGGCCAAACCCAACAGCATCATAGGAGATATATATTAGTTGATTATGAGGAGAGAAGTTGAATGATTTAATAATGTGATCTTTTCCACGATACTGAGAAATAGCCTACAGAGAAAAACGAGACATGGATATATGCGTTGCATATATTGATAGGAGAGAGAGACTTTAATACATTTTAAGAAGAGTAGAGGAGTACCTACCTACGAATTAAGAGGAAGTCAAAATGACAATGGTATTGGAATTAGGAGGAAGTGAAAATGGCAATGTTTTAGGAAGAATTATAGAAGCACGTATAAAAGAAATGGATGATTTGGATAGAGAGATACGGAGAAAGAAAAATTGAAGATAATAGAGATGAGAGAGAAAGGATTAGAGATGGAGAGCGGCAAAGTGAAATTATATAGTTGATTCTTGATTATAAGGGAGGAAGTTGATACTTTTATATGTTATTTAATGTTAACTTCATCACTATACTGATTGGGCTATATATGAAAGTAGTAGCGATTTTTGGGTGGTATAATAGCCAAAGATTCATATAATCTTGGGTATATAGCCTACAATCGTAAACGAGGAATGAAAATAAGTAGATAACAAGAGAGAAGAGAGAAATTTAATAGAAGATAGATTTTAAGGAGGCAAGAAGTGTATGAATTAACAGAAAGTCTTGATTCAAGTCCAATAATTGGCAAAGCTTGATTTAGAATAAAATATAAAGATAGTAGGAGGTTGTCTCCTACCAAGGTATAAGGGTAGGGAAATGAAACAAAATTGAATGACTCAACCGTCTGAATAAAACTAATCCTATACAAAAAATTATTTTGTATTTAATTTATCATATAATTCAAGCGGCATGTGAAGTATAATTCAATCAAGATTCTAGAGAAATAGGAAAGTAATATTCATCCAAGAGATTGAAGATAGAGAAATTTAGGTTTGAGTGATTTAATACAATAATAATTGAGAATGAAATAATGGAAAGTGAGGATTCGAGAAAACAATTCAAACAAGGTGAAAAATATTTAAAATAGTATGAGATAAATTGATTTTTTATCGAATTATTGTCAGTAGAATGTCCACTTTAGGACAAGCACAGTATACGGGTAACGTACCGTACCGTAGTGATAATTAGGCCTGCGTATCTCAAGTAGAAGTATTAAGAATAAATAATACATGAATGAAAGAAGTTTTTAACAACAATGTACATTAGGATAAAACGTCGAAAGACCCCCATCCCAAGATCCTGATGAATTTAATAATTATTATTGATACTTTCCCAAATCATCAGGAGAGTAGCCTGTTGATAGAAAATTATTTAGTTTGATAAAAAAAGGCTATCTTTTCAAAATTCCAAAGAGCTCTCACAAAGTTAAATTATAATTGAATATTATTTTGATGCAGTACTGCATCATTTTCATTGCCGTATGCATCACTGTCATTGCCGTATGTATCAATTACTATGCGATTGATATGCTGAATAATATATTCTATCAATTTTTCTTGAGAACGAGAAGATAACATGCATGGTGTGAAAATTATTAAGAACAGGAGAACTAGACTGATGTTAACAAAAACCCACGATAGTTTACGATGAAAAAATCTAAAAATGGAGAGAAAATGTTTGAATTGTCATTACAACTTTCATAATTTTCTTCATATAATAACTTGAAGAGCATTGAAAGTGTATTTCTTTCCATTGGTCCTATGTACCTTCACCAATGATGCATAAATTATGCAATAGCAATACATATTCCAACACAAACAATTCATTATATTTATTTAAATGTGTCAATTAAACTTGGATTACGATATCCATTATATTCAATATTTCTAATCATAAACATAATTTTATCTAAATTGAAGAAGAAATACTGATCAAATAAATTAATATTTTCTTATATATTTCATTAATGTGGGAATATGAGCCTACCATACACGGCGATGGATTCATTTTTGAAAATAGATGAAATATTTTCAACCCAAATCTGAATATAAATAAATATAATTTCCAATTTTTGAAAGAATAATTCATTGACTGATCAATTCAAGACTAAATAAATTGTTAACTGTTCAATAGATAAAATATAGGTTCGAAATAAAACAGGATTTCAAGCTGAGAAACAGTTGATAAGGAGCTCTGAAGAACTACTGCATTTTAACAGCAACTCAGAAATGTTTTGACTCGTTTTTAATCACTCTAATAGGCTACAGTGTTATTCCACAATTGAATTACAAAATAAGATATTGCTGTTCGTTTTATTCATTTCCAACTTGAAGTTTGGAAGTCACTGAACATCATCTAGAAAATTGTAGGTCAGTGATATGACTGATATTTCAATAAGAGATTTGTAAACTTGGAGTGGATGAATGAAACATTATGCAATGAGAGAACAAATTTAAAACAGGGTTGTGCTTTCCCTTTCCCATTTTGTAAGTTATCTTCAATCTGTTAATAGCTTTCCTTCACTCAGACTTATCCTTCTGCAGGTTTTTTCCTGTATCTTGTATATTTATAAGATATTGCATAAAATGTATGTATTATTTCGCAAGTAGGAAACAAAATAGGATTTTAATTTTATTTTAGATTTTTTTTATGAGAGTCTTATCATTTAAATGTTTCATACATAGGAGATTGAAAAAATTTTTTCATTCTAATTCGATAATTTATTTGTATTTTCAATACAAATTTTAATATACTGAAACATATATCTTTTCTACCAATGATCAAATTTTACATGCTTCAAATGAGAAAGGAAAATGTATATAGTCTATAAAAATCAGTCTACATAATATCACTTTACAATACTACAAGCTATTATTACAGTAGGCTACAATACTGGACTCACTCTTTTGCTAATTGAATTAATCAGATTGATAAACTAGTGAAAGACTAGTTCGGTATGTAGGTCTATACGCCTTATATAATTTAAGTCTGAATAAAAATAGTGGATACATTTGCTTTTTATCACAACTCTCAAGTTTAGTATAAGTTATAACATGCAAGGGCAAAAATGTCAAACAAAATTCAAGTACCTAGGGAAAATATTTCATGAATGCAAATATACAAAAACATAGATTTTTCTATCAATTGTAACAGAAAAAAACAATATGGTACCGATGTATCAATGAAGAACTCTCGGATATGAAATAGCTGCATAATATCTCACAAAATAGCTGCCTATTCCCACTAGATCTTTTAAATTAATAATGAATATTAGATTTCATTCTCTATAAATTCAGAATTTAACAGCAGGGTATGAAGGTATGGAGTATTGTAAATTAAGTTGATCGTCATTAATGTTATTTATTGTAATATATTTCAAATACCTCCATCCAGAGAATTCAAAAATAATAATTTTACTGCATATTCAACCAATTTATATGATGAAATCAGGGATAAGACTGTAAATTTCTACTGAAAAATCTGTCAAGAATGCCGGTTTTATAAAATTTGAAAAATGTAATTATAGTAATTGTGTATTTGTCACAGCCAATGAGGGGGCAAAAATTTTCCGAAACTTATATAAAATTATTTCTGCTTTAGTGGTTTAAAATAAAAATGTAGAAATTTAATATGTAGAAGAACTTTTAAAATATATTTCATTTTTGACTTGATTATTGTCATTGAGAGTGTAGGCTACTAGGATCTCAGGATAAAAAATCTATATTATTATTGTTGTTTTCATTATTGGGATTGAGGATACAGTACTTACTTAGTATTTACAATGTGCACTCGATTTACTAATACTGTAACTTACATAGATTATCGTCATTCAATTACTATACTACGTCTCTGCTGTATTCATATAATTTAATACTATAATATAATATAATTTTCTGCTGTATTTCAATAATGTGAACTGTCAAGTTATCTAATACTAACTTTTTTTTCAAATGAAAAAAGTGAATATTTGTCTCGATTGATAATTTTTCTTGTTGTGATGTATATGATCTATTTTTAATCAAGTTACATTGAATCACATTCAAATAATAATATGATTATTTATCCATTTGACATTCAATTGGTGCCAATCAAATGTTATTTCTAAATTCTATATACATAATATGCATAACTTATTGCTAGTACTGTGCAACTAAAAACAATATATTAACCGCCCATTTGGAAAATATAAAAGAGCCTATTCCAAAAAGATTCATAATATACCAATAGGCTTATAATAAAATCTATATTGATCTCTTGTGGCAGCGTTAAAAAATAATGTTGATAATAATTCCAATCAATCTTTAATCATTCTTGAACTGTTTGAAATAATTTGTTTCCAATTCATTAATTTAAATTTGTTATTCACCTACTTATTTTCTTCGAATTTCTTCTAGTTTCGTTCTCAATCGTTCATATTAGGTACCGTACCGTATAGCTTAATTATTATCATATCATAAGAAACAGACGGGATTTCTTGAATTGTTCAATAAGATTCAAAGAACATTTTTTATAGAGAGGTGGTGGATTCCGAGTTTTGGTTCAAGTTTGAACGATGAATCTTATCTATTTGACAATTTTCATCATTATCATCGTCATCATCATCATTATCATCATCGTCATCATCGAGACCATTCTCCTGTGATATCCAAGTGGCAGCCTCTCTTGTACTGTTTGCCTCAGCATTACCGAAACCATCAGGTATTGGTTTTGGAAGCAGGATGGCCTCCTCATAGGTGGGAAGCTGCAAAATGTCAGCGATTGGTGATCGCACAGGCCTCACTGTCAAAGGAGCGTCTTCACTCAGAGTGGTTGAAGCTATCATTGCCTCTTCCAAATTGCTGTTGGCCCTCTCTTCTCGAGCTCTCCTTCTCAGACGGCTCTCTTCCACCAAATTCTGTCGCAGCACAAGGAGAACTATGAGAATTGATGAGACAACTGCAAATGTCACAATAAAAGCCATCCACTGTCGCTCAGGATTTCTACGTCGAGGCTTTTCTGTGGTTGTTGGTGGTTGACATGCTTGTGACCACAATACTTCTGCATTAGAATTAAATAGACGGCACTTCAAATTTCCTCCCATTATTTCGTCCAACTCCGAAGTATTTTTATTATCATAAATTAATTTAATATTCTCGTTCTTCTCATATTTATTGAAAATTTTCCAGCTATCGCCATTTCCATTAAAATTGTTACTTTTCTCATTAACGCTCGTTTTCAAGCTTAGCTCAATCATGAAATTCAAGAAGTTTTCTATCCTTGCTGTTCCTGCAACATTTTTATCACAAGCACACAACCAAGGATTGTCAGTTACACCCAACGCATTCAAATGTTTAATTGATGTAAGAATTCCTATATCAAAAGGCACAGTGAGCCGATTACCACTTAAATCTAATTTTTTAGAGATATCAGCCCTTCAAAAGTCAACTTATTGATTGAGTATATGCGACAATTACTGAGGTCCAATTCCTGTAGATGAAAAGAGAAGAGGCGATCTGGTAGAACAGAGATAGGGTTGTTGGAGATGTCAAGTGATATTGAATGAGGCAAAACACTGGGGAGTTCCTCAATAAAACAATGGCTCAGAATGAGTCTAGTCATGGCCGGTGCGCTAATATTAGTCAAGTGTCTGAGTTGATTGTGGCTGAGGTCTAAATAAACCAAGTCAACCATCTGTAAGAACGCAGCTGCATCAACACTGATGATAAAATTCTCTGACAGATTCAGCATAGTCAATGATTCAGCTCCTAAAAAAGTGGAGTCTGCAATCTCTGTCAGCAGATTTCGAGAAAGATCAATAGCCAACAAATGTCTGGCGCGGTAGAAGGTCCTCGATGGAAGTTCTCTCATAACATTGGCTCTGAGAGACACTTGTTTCAAGTTGGGGAATATTGTCACTGGTATATCGGTCATGCCGCAGCCTGATGCATCCAAGTGTACCATTGATGTTGACATGTAGTTGATGATGGTAGGAGAATCGTCTCTGCTTTTGGTGTTAGGTAAGAGATTAGCTCTTGGATTTCTAGATATGTCCATGTACCTAAAATCAATGAGAATGGATGAAATAGGTATAAGTTAATCATTTGTTGGAATAAATCTTTGAAACAGATTTGATTGAATAGGAATAAATCATAAACAGTGAACCTTGATCCTTGATCATCAATAATTTTATTTCATCTTATCCAATAATTATTTCATCAATTCATGTATTTAAATTCGTATTTGTTTATAAATAACTCAATTGAATAGTACAACCATGAAATTTACGCAAATTTTCAATTATAATAATTACGGTATTGTCTTGTTAGATAGTAGGTCTATTATTATGACATAGCATATCAAGATCAATACATAGGCTACCGTACCTTAAAACCAAATTTGAGTTTGGAAATTGGAATTAATGTACATTATATTCCGCCAGATCAATATTTTTAAGCTTTGTGTTCTCCACAACATAACGTTATCTTATTAACAGGATTGAGAAATTTATCATATCTCAATTCAAATGTAGGCCTAGGTTGAAACTTTTTGAGAGAATATAGAAGTTGGTTATAAAAAATTTATTAGTGTTGAATTAATGTTAAATCAACTATACTCTCTTGAATTATTCTGATAAAAAATATTTTTCCATACCGATAACCCATTTCATCTCAATAATAGGCCTAATAATAATATTATGAAATAATTGTATGTTGAAGCTTTTCTACTATGTTCAAAAATCAACATAGGTATATTTTGAAAGCTAAATTCAAGAAAAATTCAAGTTCATGAAGCGATATGATGAATTGGATGATAACATATTATATCTTTGAAAATAGAGAACACATGATTGGAATCGTCTGAATCTTATGTCTATTTTCCATAAATCAATATTATTACTTGAAAATAGGTAGGAAATACTTGTTTCAAGTTCTATTTATTTTTTATATTTTACCTGAACATGTTTCATACCAGAACATGAACATACAGCTTTACTATAGTTATCTCAATTGGTTTTTAAAGGAAATTCAAAGTAGTCTATATTTAATTTCTAATTCTTACATCAAAGCAGGCGTGTGCTGGAAGGCGTCACTGGCGATCGCAATCAGCCGACAGTTGGAGACGTCGAGCTGACGCAGCGAGGGTGACACGACGCCATTGAAGTGTTCCAGAGGGTTGTCGGCGAGCGTCAGTCGCGTCAAGTTGGTGAGGCCGACAAACGCGCAGCGCTGCACCTCGCGCAGGCCGCAGTCGGACACGCTCAGCTCGGACAGGCTTGAGCTGCGCAGCACCTCACTGTTGGTTACTACAGCTGCCTACAAAAATCCAGGCAAAATATTTAAAAACATTTGTAATTTTTTTAAAATTTTATAGTTTAAAATTCAGAAAATTTAATAAAACATTGAAGAAATTTAATTAAAAGTAGATTCGATAGAGAAATGTGTTATCAATATTGAATAAATAATTTTAATATTTCAAGGAAGACAGAATCTAGCAAGTTTCATTGAAAGTGGAATCGATGGAAAAATGTTTAAAATTAATCAATTAATATTTTATTTATAGAGATTGGTGTTCTAACTGTGGTAACGGCTTTATGGTAATGTCCTTATTAAACGGCCGTCTTCTGTTATCAGTATTCTTCAATAGCCTATTTCGTCTTATTACCGATGATGATATATGTACAGTATTTCCTGACTTCGAACTAGAGATTCGAAAAATAGAGGCTGACGTAGCCTACATCTACATGATAAGAATCCAGTATTCATTTATAACGTATTTTTTATCAATTATCATACTATTATTATTCTTAGTGATGATGATGATGATGATAATAATAATAGCACAGCCTAATAACTATAAACTGTTTTTATAGTTGTAGAATGTAGACAAATTATTTACTCATATTTCAACTCATTCAATATCCTTCAACCATGCTAGTTTTTGGCAGCTTCTCATTCACAAAAATAATTTCTTCCTTTCAGACAATCCAAAATATCTCAAAATACTGTAAGTTATATTTCTTCAA
Source organism: Sogatella furcifera (assembly GCA_017141385.1). Classification (NCBI taxonomy): domain Eukaryota; kingdom Metazoa; phylum Arthropoda; class Insecta; order Hemiptera; family Delphacidae; genus Sogatella; species Sogatella furcifera. The sequence goes on from CM029546.1 coordinate 41,660,435, forward strand.
TTCCAAGTAAGTACACCGCTTATTTTGCATTCTTTCATATTCTCAAATCAGAATCACAGTATTTTAGATTGACATAGAAATAATTAACAATGAATGAATTAAAAAAAACACATAAGTTAGGTAGACTAGAATCAACTATTATTACCATCTCAAATCCTACACATAATAATAAAACTACATGGTGTTATATTGAAATGATGCGAATATAAGAACAATATTCGGCTTGGATGTGGAATTAGTTTCTCAGCCTGGATGATAAATTACTCTCAAATTAAATGTTATTTTGGGAGGGAGAAATGTGAGTTCTATCTGATTTAGAGTAAACTTACATAATCAATTGTATGCCTATCTATTGAAATGAAATACTCACAGAGTTGTGGTGACAGTGACCATCAATGCGGCCCAAAGGATTGGCTCTCAAGTGCAGCGTTGTCAGTCGCCGTAACTTCTGAACAGCGGGTGCCAAGTCAGCCACCCTGTGCAATCTGTTCTCAGACAGATCGAGGTGCGTTAGCATCCACAAGTCACCAATCGCATGTTCCGGTAGAGTTTGCAGCAAGTTGCGTGACAAGTCCAAATGTTGCAGCATTTGCGGCACATATAGCTGTTCAGGTAGTTTCTGTAGTCTGTTCTCTGATAGACTGAGCTCTTCTATCTGAAGAATGATAATATGATTATAAATTATTATTGAAATATGAGAAATAGAATAAATGAAGGTCTTATGATGAAAAAATTGAAGAATAAAGTTGATTAAAAATATTTTCCCAATTGACAATTTGAGTTACATAGCATTCTTTTTAACAAAATAATTTTAGAATACACATAATATTTGAGAGTTTGATATAATTTTTTAATTAATTATGAAATTCTGATAACATGTAACTTGGAGTTATGATTTAAAAAAAATCATATTCACCACATCCATTCATACTCATATGAATGTCATAAAAAGTTGATAACTAAATCCCACAAAATATACTCCATTCATTCAATACAGTAGGTAATAATTTCTGTGATTTGATTAAATATTCCATCCAAATAATAATAGTTGATAATAATGTCATCAATATAATTTCTCTTATTCTTTGCATGTAATTATAATAGTTGAATAATATTTACAAAATTAATAAATTATAGGCTATATCAAATAATTATTGTTTTATACCGAGGTACAAATATGTTGCCGAACGTTTCCATACTGATTTGTTCAACTTAATCAGTATATAAAATTCAAAAACTCAGATTAAGAGAGTAAAAGAGCTTACATGAGCTGGTAGATATGTGGGCATTTGATGCAAAGCCAATCGGCTACAATTGACTTTGCCATGTGCTAGGCAGACACAGAACTGAGGACACACCAACCATCCCCATGTGCTCGCTACTTGCAGGCTTGCTAGTACTATGATAATCAGTACTTGCTGCAAATATAATCAAACAAATGAATTAGTTAGGGATATTCGTAACTCTATTGAACATGGAAGGTGATTGATTAATCAATAGGCTATGAAATATTGAAGATTTATTAATTGTAAAAAAGCTTGACAATAGATAAATTATTGAAAAGTCGTTAATAATGAAAAATATATATTCTTCCAATTCACTACCTATATTATACGAGCATATAACATAATATAGGCCTTTATATTTGAAATGAAAATACTCCTTATTAGGCGGAGTTAGGACTAGGATTTAGGAAGTCGTAGAAAGGACTCAACCTTATCATAAACAATAATACAATACAATGAAAAAACTAGTACAGCTTAAATTATACAGAAAAGTGAAAATGAAAGATCAATTACTTGATTTAATAAATGAACAAAATAAATTACCAAATAAGTAGGCCTAATAATGAATAACTACAGGGAAATTGTTTCAAACAATAACTGGCAATTGTTTCAAAAAGGATGCACATCGAATTTTGAGAATGTGTTATATATAAATAAACAAAATGAATTACCAAAATATACTAATAATTACCAAATAAATAATAATGAATAACTACGTTATTACGTTAGTATGTTATAATCAGAAAAAATACCCCTGATTCGGGATAAACTTGAAAACCTTGAAAACAAAGGTTTTACTAGGCTATATTTCACTATAGGCTATATTTATATATTTAAACAGTTTGAAGTTTCTAGGAAATACATAATATATATTCATTAGCACGAATAATAATAACTCAACTCCACCCCTACAACTTAAATTGTCTGATGTCTATGAACATTCAAATATCCTTAAAAAGATTTTTCCTTTTTCCAGGCCTCTCCCAGAAATAAAATTCCAGATCCAAATTCAATGCTTGATACAAAACCACAATTTTCTATATCAAAATTATAGAAATGTAATTTATTGGACCACTGTAGGCCTATTCTTTATTTCAAATTCAAGTTTATAATATAGCATAACATTTACTTTATATCTTATTTTGAAAGATATAAAAGTTTGATAATGTATACATATTATGTACAATTTCCTTGACAAATTAAATTTTGTGCAGTGCATCACATTCACAAATCAAACATGTTTTTCACACTGAAAAATTAATTTAATAAATGTTTTCTATAATTTTTCCACCCACAGGTATAATAGATCTATCTCACTATTTATGCAGACAGGCAGACACACAGACAAAAAACAAGAAATTATTTGTCTTTAGAATGTGGCCTAAATGCAGGAATAACTCATTATAGAAATTAGAAAATATACTTACGAAAAGTAATCAGTCTATGTCTATATTATAGACATATGTCATATGTCTATATGGATTATTTTTATTTTGTACAATGATATTGTAAATTATTTATTTATTTAGCGTTTGGCAATTACGCAAATATTGTAAATTATTTTTTGAATATGATACAGGCGTATAACTTACCTATAGCGTATAATATAACATTCATTATTATTTTTCAATAAAAATTCAATTCAGAACTAACCTCGAACACCTGCATATCTTCTTCCAAGGCATAAATATTTACTACGCCATTCAATAACAACTTGGAAATAGAAAAACACTGCCTAGAACGATTTTACATTATAGGCTACTGTATTTCACTTCACTACTAGTGAGCACTGTATAAGTTATCATCCGTAGTCATGCATTTCGCGATACTAAACGATAATGTATGAGAGAATTTTCCGCCCGGTCAAGTGTGCGTATAATCAGTTCGTTTGCAGTGAACTCGTCGATTCTGAGTACCTGAGGTACCTGTTTTCAATATGTTGTTTTTGTAGGCTAATCTCTACCTCGGTTTCACAACTATTGAATATTGTTGTCACTGTGTGAGTGAAGGAGAGGCAATGACATAATGAGAGAGAAGAAACGCATGCGTGAGAGTGGGCCTCAACTTAATGGGTGTGTTCGTTGAAACTGATAATGAGTAATTTTATCTTTAAACCGTGCTTTTAGTTTGTTTGCCTCGTAGTTCCAGAATTGTCACAAGAGTACTAATAAATAGTACAGCAATCATTTCAAATACTTTTTCAAAATAGCTTTTGGCAGTTCTATTTTAAACGTTGCTGTGCTACCTACATAGAGAACAAAAGATTGAGTTGTGCTAGTATGCGCACTTTATTAAGATGATTTTTAATGAAAAATCTATGTATTCAATAATAATTATATTCATATTATACATAAATTCAATAATAATTGTATACATATCGGCGAGTGCAACAGGAAAATGCCCAAAACGTCTCCTCTACCAATTTTTACAACAGTCAAAAACAATGTTATAATAGCCATGGACGTATCCAGGCAGGGGCAGGGGCAACCCTAGAAATTGAATTCTTTTTTTATTTAAAAAATAAATTCACAGCTAAAATGAATAAAATAAAATTCAATAAATATCATACAATAGAATAATAAATTATCATAATAATTGAAATTTTAATAAATTTCAAATTCAAATTCCTTTATTCATCAATTTAACATATTTACAAAATATATAGGTGTTCCAGATTACATGAATATTCTCCCTGCGTGGATGATTAGTCCGTGTGCAGGGAGGAGTTGCATAAGTTGTCAGACAGTAAATAAACACTATAGTAATGAAGATTTACAATAAGTAATGGTAATATAAAAAAGAAAATGAAGTACCGGTAATGATATATAATATTAATAAAATTAAAATAAAATATTCTTGTCAGTATCATAATAGGTAATGAATATTAAATGGCAAAAAAAAACATTTATTTCAGCTTGACGGCTGAAATTTGCAACTAAATATTGTGAAGATTGCAAAGTCACAGACTCACAGGGGTGAAACTTCCATCTGAGTCTCCAATTGAATACTGGAGAAGATCATTGATAATTATTCCTAATCTAGTCCGGCGACAAATATCTAACGTGCCATTGTTAACAGAAGTTGACAGATAATCTTTTTTCTAACTAAATTATGAAGATTTCGAAATAAAAAACTCAGAAGTTATCTCCCATCTGAGTATCCAATAATTCATAAATTGAATACAAGAGACGTTCAATGATAATAATTAATTATTTTGACTCTCTTAATCAGTCATTGGAAGTCATATTTTCAAATAAGAATACTCTTGCTTTCTCTTTTTCACTTCTCCATCCTTTGAATAAAGTGTAACTCCAGAGAATTAGAAAAAAGTTTAATGAGCTAGAATTCATGACTGCAGATTAGAGGTGTGATATAATCCTATAATGTATTTGCAAAAAAGGACCAGATTGAAAAAAGAGTATTAAATGAGTTCTCAGCTATCCATCAAGAATAGTGATATAGCATACTGTAGTTTAACTAGCTACCTATTCAATTCAACCTTGATTGATCTATGAATTCACATTGGATTTTGTATTTTCTGGAAATGTTTTCAAAACTTTCTTTCGAATCTGGGGTCTTTTGCGCTCTATATTAAATATTATAGAGGGTCAGAGCAAGAGTGGACCAAGTCCATCTGACACTATTTTGAGAAAATTGATGTTGAAGTTCTGTGGCTGTAATTAATTCCAGACAATAAATTTCCATTCGATTTTTTTTAGCTGTTCAGAAGAATAATTGGACTTGGTCCACTCTTGCTCTGACCCCTCCAATTTTTACTCTCTAGGTAACTCTTTCATGGTTGAGTGTTAATGAGAGAGATGTCTTTGAACATCCCTCTTCAAGAATGGACATTTATATGTCTAAACTTCGCCATTTTATGTAGATACAGCACAAATTTATATTACCGTTAGCTTATTAAATCCGACATCTGTCTCATTTCGCAAGTTTTGATAGTTTATAATTAGCCAACTTATGCAAACCATAATGTAGTTAGTGTAATTTCCATTTATTTTTATTCTTATAGCATAGGATTCGAATTATTGTAGGCTATCATGTAATCTACATGAATAAAGTGATTGAATCTGAATCTCTATCCTGCTTGGATTGGGTATTTGAACAGGTCCAGGAGAAATTGTGTCGCAATGCTTCCTAAAAAAGTAATAATGCTGATGAACTTAATCCAAGCAGGGTTTAAGGAATTATGAACACCTAGAAGATCGAATTTGCTCTAAACATTTAGTGAACAGAGTTATTGAATCACAAACTTTGTGATTGAATAATTCCAAACTAAATGTGAGATTCTTTAGTGCAAATCACCTTACCTCATAGAACTCCATGGAAGATTGATAATTTTTATCACAATTCATCCATTATATTATTTCCAATATTATGATTAATTTATTATCTATTAATTCTTATTAATACTTGACCTCTTCAATATTCAATTGAGTTTTTGATAATGGTATATCAGCTTTGTCAATGAATTTAAATTGCAATTATTTTCATTCAGATTCTTCCATTTTTGGGTGTTGTGGTTCTAATGTCAAATAAAGTAAGTTATTATATAGCCTTCAAACCTTGATTATTGTATCCACTTGTAAAATGTGTTATTAAAATTGCTGAAATATGAAATGTAGATTCAATATATTATAATTTAATATTAACTTCCACATTTATTAAAAGAATTCGGAATTCCATATTCATATTTATTTATTCAGACTAATTACAACTCATATATGGAATTCTTCTCATTTGCTTGTGATTCATAAATAAGAATTTCCATTTTTTATTCTAATTATTTGAATTTATTCATGACATACTTATCATCTATCAAAAATCTCTATTCAACTTTCAACTAGCCACAACATTTATTTTTATTAAGGTTATTGATAACAATGTTTTTCAACTAAAAAAATATATGGACTTGAAATTATTTACCAAGCAAATAATTCTAACAAATAATTGTTTTGATTAGATAATAATTGAGAACTTGTTTATATTTTCCATTTTCATGATGAAAGGCAGGACTTCATTTGTGACGGTACCCCTGAGTACTCGACACTCCTGAAGTGAATCATTGAAATTTTTATTGAAAATATGGGAAAATAATGGTAAAATACACAACTAAAAGCTTCAAAATAACTCTAAGAATGAGCTCTGAGGAGTTGAAATTTCGTTATTTCCCGGGGGAGGACCCCCGGACCCACCACCACCAATTTTCCGCCTCCATACCATAACCGTTGATTTTATATAAGGCACTGATATATTATTTTACACTGTTTAAACTGAAACTGAACAATATTATTTCTGACAACAACATTCCCACCGCCACGATAGAGGAAAAATGGGCACCTTCCTTAGATTTTGGAAAAAACTGGCGTGCATCCCCCCTAGAAAGAAATCCTGGATACGCCCTTGATAATAGCCTATATCATCAAACTTGAATATTAAAATGTGATAATCTCTGAAGTAGGCCGACTGGTAGATGAGATTACATGTTTCTTGCAACAGAGAAGAAGCTGCGGGGCATTTACTAAAATCAAAATTGTGCGTCAAATTGTGAGGTGAGGTCATCATTTTTCCATAAATATTGAACATTTTACTATTTTGGGTTCTCTATAAAATTAAAAATTGAGTTCTTAGGAAATTTTATAAAAATTCAAGCAATCTGTTCATAGTTTACGATCGATTTCATGTTGTGTCTTGTGTTTAATCGTTAAATTTTTATAAAGTGCATCATGCAATTTAGCGGTTAATTTTGTAAAAAAAAAGTAATTGAATATAGAATAATAAACTACTGGTATTATTAATTGATAGAAACTTCAGAGCATTGAATTTTCGAACAAATTATAAATTACCGTGATTTTGTAAAAGTTACCTAAATCTCAGAAGTTGGAATAAAAAAGATAAAGGACACTGATTTTTCACATGAAACACGAGCTGTTTACTAAATCACGGTTGGTGTAACTTATTTGAATTTCAAAGACACTATTTTATAATTAATATCCAGTTACTTCTATCTAGAAGTGAAATTAAGGTTTTTAAGCATATTTCGTCCATTATCTCAATAAAAATTTTCTATGTGTTTTTAAAATTTCTGAGCTAATTTTATTGATGTAGCCTACTGTATTTTATCTGCAAGAGTATAACTTATATTTTTGCTCATTTTATTCATTTTAGTACCTGCATAATAAAGCCTCTGAGAAATTGCAGTGTTACATTAGCTAGTTTGATTAATTTTGGTACCTGCAAAAAGCCTTTAAAAATGTTTAGATTTTATGAAATATGTAAATTTTTCACATAGGCCTAATATTGTTGGTGCAAAGCATTTCTGGGGTATTTTCGTCACTATCACATTGACACATTGAGTAGTAGGTCCTTATTTTCTCTTACCGTACGGTTATTTTCAGCGATAGTGAAAGATTTTGTTATTCTTCTAAGAAGATAGAATAGGCTACTAAATATAGAAAAGATCTACAGTATCTCTAAACTATGAAAATCAACTTCACTATACTTTGAATTTAAGAGAAAATACACTTGCAGATGAAATAAAATGACCAAAAAAGAGAAACATAATTATAAAAAAAAATAGCTGGAGTGAAAATACGATACGCGTATGAGTTATAGTTCAGAAAATACCTCGCTATAGACAAAAATAATGGTATAGTCTGTCCAAGCAAAGAAGACATTCTGGCAAGGTGGAGAAATGACTCCAGCTCGGTCAATATTAGTTGAAAAATTATAAATTTGATTTCAAATTGTAGAGCAGAATGTTTTCTACAATTCGAGACCAAATTTATAATTTTTGACCTAATAATGACTAAGCTGGAGTAATTTTCCTACCTTGCCAAAATGTCTTCTTTGCTTGGACAGACTATAGATCATAGACCTACAGACGATGAGTCAGTCTTCAAACATTGATCCAGACTTAAAAAATTGGGAATGGGTTTCTCGTGATAATCTCTCAGCTTGATGAGCTTGATTTTCACTAATGAGCCTAGGCTTGACGTCAGAAGCACATATTTCCACCTCTTCGGAAGAAATTAGCTCCATGTTGGCTTGCTCTGATCAAGGCCAGACTTATTTTCTCAGTTCTTATCTGACAACGCTGTTCAGTGCTGGTCACCGCATCTGGAGCTCAATCTGATATCAGAGTTTTATCTGTAATCACCTGCCGGCCGCTCAGTCTAGGTTGTAGAATCTGCTTGAAACTTCCTTGTTTTCCTCATACATTTCACAGTACCCTACTCGTATTGGTAAGTGAAAATCATTCTATTGAAATATAATTAATATTTTGTGTATGTATTGAATAAAGTTGATCAAATGATAATATAGGAATACGGTAATGAATAAAATAAAGTGAAATTGCACTGACTTATTTTGTGGTGAACCTGAATCTAATGGGACCATTTGTATGCACTGTGAGTTTCATTATAGGCTATAACTTACAAACCATCATCTTTTGATCATAACACGGATAAAATTTAATTAAAAGATTTGCTGTTCTTAAACTTCATAAGATATATGAAGAAATAATTATGACTATGATACTGAAAGAAGAATAGTTTCATTAAAAGTACCTACCTATGAGGTAGATACTCATATGAGATACTCATATTTATGAGCATAGTTGGCAATTTTTGAGTACCTAGCCTATATAATGTAGTATGTACGATGTTTTCTAGTAGGATAGATCGTTGTACATCATTATGCATCCTATTTATTTTATATTTACAAAATAGATTTAGAACGGATTTTATAGTGTTATTATTTGCTTAGCAAACATAATTATTGTTTGTTTAAACAGTAGGCCTATTTATTAGATCGGTATTTTCCTCGATTGTGGAAAATCGTAATTTTTAATAGGAATTTCAATAAAAAAACTTCCAAATAATAATTGAATCATTTAATCCATTTATATTCAATTATAAAAATAGTAGTATGAAAACAGGAAAAGATATTGTATAACTTAATTATAAAAGGCAAATATGCCAATGTTCTAGTGTTATCGTTATAAAGTGATAAGGTGAAAAGATAATGATAATTCATGAAGTTGGTGGTATAGGCTAATAATCATCATAATGGAGAACAAGTCCTTCAGATGCCTCCAATAAAAACATAACTTACCAATAATATCAATCTTAACAAAATAATTGAATTCTAAAAAAATAAGGAATGCCATCCACCACCCACTTCTATGTGAAGATCAATAATTATGAGTTTAAATTCCCTCCATTGATTAAGAAGAGGTAATTCTATAACACTCATGAATTTAATTATAACAAATTGAATTTTACTTTTCTCTTGTATTCCAAATCCCAACGAAATGATGTTAGCGTGTCTGTTTATTAAGTTCTAATGTATACGGTAGAATTAATTCTACTGTTGATTATTATTTTTCTAATTGACGAAGTTCACGTTTCATCGTTATATATTTTATATTTGATAAATTTATCACGGTCAACAAGCTTAGAGAAAATGGAGATGCAGCCTTTCCAATAATTATAATATTTTCTAGTTTTTCACTTATATAATGGAATATAAAAAAATCACTATCCAGGCTTTGTTGCTTGAATGGTTGCAGCAAATGCTTGAATTTAGACCACTAATCCACACTGTTCGTGATATAGTTCACAATAGAAATGAGTGCTTATCTTCTATTACATATAATTGTTTCACTTAAGTTATATGTCAAGATCGTGACAAACCAATGAATATGTGATGAGTGAACAAAAAGTTTCCTGAACTTTCCTTATCATTATATCTGGTAGGTTTCAAAATTAATTATAATTTTTGTCATTTTTGTCTCTTATCTGTTTCAACTGAATAAAGCTCACAACCATTATTATTGTTATTCACGTCGATCTTCCATTGTACTTTTTTCAGTAAGGTAGGTAATGAATAATATGCTTTTCTCAGATCTTTTATGAATGTAATAAATCTTAATTCCTACAGAGATATGGATCTTTATTCATACACAAATTGTCATAGAAATCCAGAAAGCAATATTACAGTATAATGTGTCTGAGTTTTTATATCTCTGAATGTATCTGTCACTATGATTTCTATTTAAATTACCCAATGCAGTAGGTATATCTGTAACATTTACAGTGACTATATAAGTCTTATGCTCATTATAAGTCTTATAAGACTTAAGTCTTAAGTCTTATAAGTCTTATATAGTCACTGTAATAGTAGCATTCGTTTTTTAAGGAATAATTTCGTTTTAATGAAATTTAGATCAAAATCTATATTGTTCATGGTTCAAAAGTCACAATTTGTTTTTATATTAATTTGCTTCACATGCTGCATTTTTTGTAATCATATCAGCCTAATTTTTACAAAATTATCTAAGGCAAAATGCTCATCAATGTTATCCTATTACTCTTAATAAATTGTCAAGAAAGTAATCCAAATATAGACCTAGTTTTCATTTCAAAATGTCATTTTTTTTCAATTTCGTCAATATTTTTTTATTTTTGAAGACACACAGTGTCAGGTGTGATGTGATATTTGCTCATGATCAAGGAGTTATATTTATACATATTTATCGTAGTTTCTTTATTACGTACACTGATGATGATGATGTGGAAACATCAAAACAATTTGTATGTCTTCAATATGAATTTATGTGATTTTGACAATCTTGTGCTCCTTAATCAATACTTTTTAATGAAAATTTCATTGTTGTTACACCTTAGGAGCATATTATACTAGATTATGTTCCTATATGTTGGCTACTACATTATTTAAAGATAGAAGACATTATTCCTCAACTAATTCTTTCTTTTGTTAATAATAAGAGTCATCAATTTATATAATCACACTATTCATTTCATAATGAATCAAGTATAATCCAGTTTTTCACTTGTTATGGTACTGAGTAGGATGGATGTAAGTGGAAGCTATTATGGGAAGTAAAAGAACAAATTATACTTCATGGATGAAACACATAGATATTATAAATGGTTCGGAAATCTTATCCAATTTCTCCGCCAATAAGTGTCCATATAATTCATGTTCATCTTTTTGCCGGTTTTTTATCCAAGAGCCTTTGACCGAGCAAGGCACTTGAATACAAGCCTCATCTAATCGATCGGGCTCTACAACATTTTTATTCCTTACTGTTGTAAGGATTATTTCCATCAATACAAAGCTTCACTTTAATACCGTAAACCACATCAATCTTAATTATTAAACATCTCAATTATAGGGAAAACTTAGTTCAATAAAAAGCTATATCCACCATCAGTGTAATACGTAGGCCTAAGTTACAAGTCAAATTTACTAACGGTACTAAATTTTTCTATTACTAACAGTAATAGAAATAGAATAGAATATAGGTAACCAAATTCACAGCAATAATTTGGTGTAATTATTGGGAGACATTCATCACAAGTGTATTGAGTCAGTAAATTTTTCAGGCCAAAAAATTTCAAATCAACTTGTCCAAGTGAAATTCTACTTATAAGAGATCATTTACTAATTTAAGAAAAATCTGTCATTGGCATTATAACCCTATTGATATCACTTCGATACACAGTGTTGAATAATAACTGGCAATCAACTGCTGATTGCTCATGACCAGTTATTTGAAAAAATGGTTTATTTGAAAATTAGACAAAACAAGCTAGAATATTGTACTTGTTTATCGTTATTAGATACAACCCACTTATATGTACGGGAATTTTCTGCAATCAAATATTCACAATATTGAACAACACATTCAATTAAGTGAATAATAATAATAATATCGATGAGGACATTTCATCACAAAAATATCTATGAGACTATTGTATGGATATGTCCCCCCCCCCCCCCTAGAAGTTGAATTTTTTTGTTATTTAATAAATGAATTCACAGCTAAAAATAATAAAATATAATAAAATGAATATCACAAAATAGAATAATAGATTATCATTATAATTATTAAATTAAATAAATTCACAACTAAATTGTGAATATTGTGAAGTCACAGACTCAGAGGGGTGAAACTTCCATCTAAGTCTCCAATTGAATACTGGAGAAGATCATGGATAATTCCTAATGTAGTCCGGCGACAAAGGTCTAACGTGCCATGGGGTATGAAGGCAGGGGCAGGGGGCAGCTACCCCACTTGTTGACAGATATTTTTTTTATCTAACTAAATTATGAAGATTTTGAAATCAAAGACTCATAGTCATAGAAGTTTCCTCCATCTGAGTATCCAAATCATCAATTGAATACTGAAGAAGTTCAATGATAATAATTCCTTATTTGACTCTCTCAATCAGTCATTGGAAGTCTTATTTCTGCATTGGAAGAATACTCTCGCTTTCTCTTTTTCACTTCTCCATCCTTTGAATAAAGTGTAACTCCAGAGAATTAGAAAAAAAGTTTAATGGGCTAGAATCCATGACTGCGAAATTGGAGCTGTGGTATAATGTAGTTGAAAAAAAAAATTAAAATAGAAGAGTTGAAGAAAATTGAAGTAGCTTTACTTTTGAAAAAGGCAAATACTTTGCTAGACAAATAAGCTAGACATGGTCTGCTCATTCCAAGAGTATTCCCATCATCCTCAGCATCTGTTGAGATATTATTTAGTACCCTTTACCTCAATGGTGGAAGAAAGATTGACAGTGTTGTGCTTAAAATGTTTTAAAAATTTTCTTTTCAATCTGGGGTCTTTTGCACTCTAAATTTTTCAATAATCTCATACATAGCTGAATAGCCATTCTGTGAGTTATCGTATGTAATATTGTCCAGTTATTGAATGTTGATAAATTATATGTGTTAGTGTTAGACTAGTTTGTAAGCTATTCACATCCACCCATCCAACCAGTGTTTGGAGTTAAATCATTATTCAATCTTTTATTCATTTATTCACAATAAGTAATGGAAAATCAGGGATTATTTCAGGTAATTTATTAATCAGGTAACTCTCTCTATCCTGCTTGGATTGGGTATTTGAAGATTTTCAGGAGAAATTGTGACGAAATACTTCCTATTCCTAAAAAGGTAATAATGCTGATGATCTTAATCCGAGCAGAGTTCAAGGAATTATGAACACCTAGAAGATCGTATTTGCTCCAAACCCTTAGGGAACAAAGTTATTAAATTACAAACTTTGTGATGAAATTATTTCTAACTAAATGTGAGTGTATAAACCGTAATTGTATTCAATATACATACAATGTGTTATGAATATTGATTGCTTATATATGAAATGTAGGTTTAATATATTATAATTTAATTTCAACTTCTACATTTAAAGGAATTTAGAATTCGGAATGCGGTATTTATATTTATTTATCCAGATTTCCCACAACTCATACCGTACATGAAATTCTTCTCATTTGCTTGTGATTCATAAACAAGAATTTTCATTTTTTATTCCAATTATTTGAGTTTATTCATGTCATACTTTTTCATCCAACAAAAATCTCTATTCAACTTTCATCTAGCCACAACATAATTTTTGATAAAAAAAATACATTGACTTTAAAATTATTTACCAAGCAAATAATTGTGTTCACTAGATAATAATTGAGAACTTGTTTATATTTCCCCATTTTCATGATGAAACGCATGGGGCTTTATTTGTGAAGGTACGCACCGGTACGCCGTACCGGTACCCCTAATTACGGTACTCGACACTCCTCTAGTAAATCATTGGAATTTTTTTATTAATAGTATAAAAAATAATGGTAGAATACACAACTAAAAGCTTCTAAATAACTCTCAAAATGAGTTTAGAGGAGTTGAAATTTTGTTTTTTCCCGGGGGAGGGGTGGACCCCGGACCCCCTACCGATTCTCCGCCTTCATACCTTCGATTTTACAAATTAAGCACTGATAAAAAATATTATTTTTCATCATTATTTTATACTGAACAATATTATGGCTGACAAGCCCCCGCCCCCACACACCACTTGTGAGAGGGAAATGGGGCAACTTTCTTATTTTTCGCGGGAAAAAACTGGCTTGCCCCCCCTAGAAAAAATCCTGGATATGCATGTATAATTCAGAGCTTTCTAATTAGGTACCTAATATTGGTTGTGGAAATAAAATTAATTATTTATAGGCTAGATATAATTTCCCAATTGTTCCAAGATCATTCATAACCAGAGATTTTTGTAACTTTTCAGGTTTTTGTCAAGTACAGCAAGGAAATGACAAAAATATCAGCAAAGTTGTGCCTGGCATTGTGTGTGGTAGTTTTCTATATCACCTTAAGTTTGGCCAAAAAGCGAAATATTTGCACTGAGATTGGGCGATCGGTGAGTAACCCATACAATATTTATTGTATTATTAAAATCTTATTGTTCTAAATCTATGAAATTAAAAAAAATCTTTCTATTATTATTGAAATCACAAGAGAACTTTAATGATTCGCAGTTCATGTGACCAAAGCTTTAGTACGAATTAGGAGAGATTACTAATTATCAAAGCTATGAATTGTGTGAGATTATTTCAAGGTACTAAACTTTGACTACGAATTAATGAAAATTACGAATTATAGAGGTACGAATTATCAAAGTTCTACTGTATTGTACTAATTTTATAAGAGAATATTATTCTATCCTGGGGTGCATCCAAAAGTAATTTTATTTCCGTGGGTGGGGAAAGTTTTGACATTTTTACCGCAGAGGGAAGTTTGAAAGGATCATTAATAAAAAATCAATCTCATAAACAGTATTTTGTAATATTTTAATGAAATAGTAGGCATTGATAAAAATGTATTGAAAACTTATTTTATTGTAATTGGAGAATACTAGCCCTATTGATTTATCAATATTGAAATACAGTAGGCCTATTATTCTTGAAGACTATCATTCTTATATCCATGATTTAAGATATCTGGAATAATATTCTCCATTTGCAAGGAAAATAATAGGGAATAATAATAATAATAATATTCGTGTGACCTGGCTGGCTCAGGTCTGGTGTCAGAGTTTTCAGGTCGCTCGTGATCAGTTTCAGGGCCTCTGACATGACTTAACGACTGTTTTTAGGCAGCCGGGACCGACGGCTTAACGTGTCCATCCGAAACACGGGAAAGTGTTTTTGGGGAAATATCCCTCCTATTAATAATCCAGTTCAATTATGTCTAAACATTCAAGATGGAAACAAATTCGAACTGGAGAAGAAAATATCTAAACTAATAATGTTTTTGAAATAGTAGGGTTTGATAAGTTATAATATTCATAGAGCCTTCAATAATATTAGTGATTGATATAATTGATTAATATAAGTGATTTTTATTGAGTTTTAAATATCAATTGATTCATTCTATTTATAGGGTTTCATAAGTTATTGAAGTTTGGAAATGTTATAAAACGGATACCGGTACCTATTGAATAATATACTATATTTTATTGTTATATAATATAGAATTTTGAAAAATAACATGAGCTTTTACAGTATCATAAAAACAATCAAAATTAGTAAAACCTGCCCATTATTTTATGTGTGTTTTTTATAAATGTTTACAGTGTGAAACGGATTGCAATTGCTGTAGTGGGTGCTGTAAACATGGAATCTGCTTGAAAAGCTGTAAGTATTTTATTCCATATTTGTTTAATTAACTCTGCTTCAAATAACAATTGGCCTATGATTCGAATTAGAGAATATATTATTTATTCATTTATTGTTACAATTGCGACTTGATAGCAAGTATTTTAAGTGGATGATGATGCTCACATAGTGAATGAAAGATGATGATGAATGTTTACATTACAATTTTAACTTTGAAAACCCCTTTTCACTTTAAAAAATTCTGAATTTTTATATAAGTTCACTGTTCACAATGAAGATCTGATCAGAAACACTAAATAAAAATGTTCAAAAACTTCGTAATTTTTTAATGAACTGGAAAAATAACAGGGCAAAATCAAATAACCGTCGCTGACCAAATACCTATCACTAGGGCTCTATAAAAAGGGGGTAGACGCACGGTCCGCCATTCTGTGGTCAACTTTTCGCGCTAGGTTTGAATTCATATAAATATTTTTGATGATAGAGACGACCAACAGATGTTTAGCAAATGAATGAAGTTATTGTTTTGAAATGTTGGAGGTTAATTTGTCATATAAAATGGTTCATATTGCTTAGCATCAAATTGCAAAAAATATAACCAATTTTATCATAAAACTGAAATTAAAAAATACAAATTTGCCAGATGCAGGAAGGTGAATCAAGGTTAAAATTTTGACTTAAAAATTGCCAGACTGAAAATTCAATGCTCTGTGAAGTGAGTATTATTTTTTTTCTAACATAATTTTCATCATTAATCATATGTTTGACTGTCGAATTGAATGAATTCAAACCTGGCGCTAAAAGTTGACCACAGAATGGCGGACCGTGCGTCTACTCCCTTTTTATAGAGCCCTACCTATCACTAGAAAGAAGAAAGCCCATAATGCCACTGTATAATCAGTAGGTAATAATAATTATACAATCCCTGTCTGTTATTGTTGACTCAAAAAGTCGGCTGTTATTTATCTTATATGCTACAATAATTGTTCAAAGTGTATTTAATTCAAAGCTTCATCTGTTTATATTCATCATTCTCAATCTGAGGATATCACTTCCCTGTGTTATTCTATTTCTAATGAGCACAAATTAATATCAAAATACTTATGTATGTTGTTATGTTGAAATCATTTTAATTGGATTTGAAGTTTCATTTCAATCATCACTTTTACATTACCGGTCTATAAATTTTCATAAACCGACATTCCAAATTTACATCAGTTTTTTTATTATAGTCTTATCATTTTGTTGCAAAGTTTTAGAACTTGGGTAGGTTTAACAATATACTCAAACAATATATTTGCGTGAAATCATAGAGAATAGAATGGATAACTGGTATGCCATAAATAATCATTAATTTCACAAAAAAATTGATTTAGTTATTAATTCACCAAATCATTGTTGAATAGAAATAAATTACAGATAGCAAATCAGGAAATTCTCCTTATTTATAAACTATCCAGACAATCGAGGATGTATCTAAAATTGTACGATATTGGCAATAATAGAAATGAAAACATGTTGTCGCACCTAAATTAGGCTACCCTACACAGTAAAAAAATTGTTTATCACGTTAGCTTTAAACATTCCCTATCCAAAATAATAATATTTTCTTGGAAGAATTATTGTTCTCTGGGGGCGGCAATATAGATTTATTGATTAGGTATAGATTTCTCTATCGTGAGCATATTTTCCAAATAATTAAATATTATGGTAGCTGAAGACATCATCCACATCTTTTTACCATATTTATGTTTTTGTCTATATTCATCACGTTTCCCGAAAACATTTTCGGTGGGGGCGGAATAGGATTAACCATTAATGATGGAAATGGTAAACTACTTTGATATTTCTTTCATTCTCTATGTAGATTCAAACTCTACTCATTTTCCTGGAATAATAATATCCAAATCAT
Source organism: Sogatella furcifera (assembly GCA_017141385.1). Taxonomy (NCBI): domain Eukaryota; kingdom Metazoa; phylum Arthropoda; class Insecta; order Hemiptera; family Delphacidae; genus Sogatella; species Sogatella furcifera. The sequence goes on from CM029546.1 coordinate 41,678,149, forward strand.
AAATCATAAGCTGGCCCACTAAAATATAAATTAAAACTCATTTCCCGTTGAACCAAAAATCTGGAACCCATATATTTTGGAAGCTCAACTTATACCCTTGATTAGTAATTTTGGCTAAATATATGGCGGGGAGGGAGAGCAGCTTTACCATTGACTATGGTATGTATATAAGTCAATATCGCTTATATCCATAGTCAATGGCTTTACGGAGGTGTTCTGTTTGTGAATAAACTAGAGGATTCGCGACTGCGTCTAGCTAAAATGAAAGACTGTCTCTTAGTATTTCCCACTGACACTGATAGGTAGCAGTACGGTACATGCACTGGTCACAGAATTATTGTTCTGGTTATATATATAGACTGTCCAAGCAAAGAAGACCCTCTGGTAGGTAAGAAAATTACTCCAGCTTGGTAAATATTTGTTAAAAAATTATTGATTTGATCTCAATCGTAGGAGACATTCTGATCTACAATTTGAGACCGAATCAATATTTTTTGAACCAATATTGGCCGAGCTTGAATAATTTTCTCATCTTGCCAGAGGGTCTTTTTTGTTTGGACAGACTTTACCGAAATGGTCACAATCAGTTATGATCAGGCAGGGTTGAATCCAGGGCACACTAGAAATTCTTGAACATATAGGCCTAATGTTATAGAACAAATAAAGGTGTATCATCCCACCTCGAAAACATTATTTTACACCTCTTCGAAAACACTAAAAAACAGATTTCAAATGAACTTTCTGGTCCTTAAATGGTGCATCTTTATTATGGTAGCCTTAGCCTACAAATCTTTCAATCATTATTAGGCTACATCTATCGTTTTTCATTTCCTATGCCCAGTAAATTAATTTTAAAATCAACAATAATCAATAGATTTATTAATTTTTCCAGTGCACACATATATTCACATTTTCACATAATATAACGCTAACATTTCTCAAATACAGTAGTTCTGTTCAACCTACCGTTATGCTACCACGCGAAAGTTTATTATCTCATTTTTGTTATTCCGCTATTATCTGAGAAAATATTATATTAGGTACTGATATTGATATTCATTTATATTATATATTTTGATGCTTGCTAGATTACATGTTAATATTTGATGAAAAAAATAATGTAATGGATACTAAACCTTAAATCTAAACTCCTGATCGCTATAATCATTTCAGAGAAATTATAGGACTACAAAAAATGTTTTCCAAATGAAGTGTATACTTACTATTGTGAAGGAAATACGATGTTATGGTTATAGGATGTGCGGGTTATGTTTCAAGAGACTTTATTAAAGCCTGTAAAAAGACTGAAGACCGAAACGACTGTATAAAGACTGTGTATAATCAGCCTGTGAAGGTTGTGATAGTGACTGAATTGGATTTTCACATGTTCACTTGATGCTGTATTGATATAATAATAACTTGTTGGATTTTTGCTCGATGATTTTAGGTGATGAAGAGGACAATCCATGCAGTACAGTGGAATGTCCTGAGCCGGAGGTTTGTGTCCTGGAGCAGGTTACCTGTATTAAGGCCCCCTGCAATCCTGTTCCTGTCTGCAAACCAAAGCCAAGCGGTATAAAAATATCTGAAATAACAAAATTCAACATTCTTGAATATAAATTATAGTTTACAACCCAACCATTGATTGCACTTTCCAGTTTCCAGTAAAATTGAATCTTGAATAATTTAAAAACTTGGATTCTCCAATAATAGTGCTACTATTACCGTGACTTGATAAAAATATTGGAATCTGATTGAATGATCGGCTCTCTGTATTTTTATGGATTTAGCAATTCTCTTAACTTGCATTGAGCAATTTTTATCAATTCTTTTCTAGCTAATAGTTTTATTTTTGAGGACTGAGGCTACAGCAAGGGCTACCGTGATTATTTTTCAAACCACTCTTCTGTTTTGTTGCCATGGAAAAATTTATTGTGACGTGAATATTTCGTGCTCTGGATTATTTCAATTCTTCAATTATTTCAAAATTCAGTAATTCCTAATAATTAATTAGTGTTTCTTGTGTTATTTTTTTTTTGTATTTCGAAATTATAGAATCAGAAAATTTTTACTGAAATTATAATCACTCTGTATAATATAATCAAGAACTATCACAATTTGCCATCATGGAAATGATTGTGGTAGAGTCGGCTGTGGAACTTCTTCGGAACTCCCCCACTAATAAGCCGTATACACTGATAGCCTAATAATAATCACTCCTCCTTCCTAATATTGTGTTGTTTTCAGGAATAAAAGACCCTTGTTCTACAGTGTTATGTGAGTCGGGATCTCATTGTGAAGTCAGACAGGTTTTTTGTATTAGAGCTCCTTGTCCTCCTGTAGCTAGATGTATACCAGACGGTACAGGTACGATACCGTTACCGCATTTCCTATGTGTTTGAAAATTGAAATTGATTCATTTTTAATAAAAAATCATCATTCTCACCTAACATCATAATAATTATCGAACGCTCTCATGAAAGTAGCTCATGCAATAATTTGTAACGCTATTGTGGCACCATTTCATTCTACTTCGAATGGGAAACATGATCTCTACAAGGGGAATGCTTTCCGGGAAAAATGGTAGCAAGTTCAATAAATACAACTACATGGAGCCTCAACATAACTTGAAAATATTACCATCTTTATCACTACCGCCATCACTATAAACCATTTGCTCACTTTTTATCTAAAAAACTGAAAATTTTCTTTCAAAATTGAGTCTTGGTGGAGGGGATTTCAAGTTTTATCTTAACATTAAAATTAACATAGAAGGTTTTATAGAAGGGATTGAAGGTTAGAAGTAAGCACATAATGGAATATCGATCGGTGCAGCATTTAATCGTAATAATAATAATATTCGTGTAACCTGGCTGGCTCAGGTCTGGTGTCAGAGTTCTCAGTTTTTAATCGTGCGACTTTAGACGACTTTTAACTACCAACACAAACGACAGTCATAATTATGGTGCTAAGGACTAAGGTTACTCAATTTCATGCTATTTCTACTTTATTCCATTTTGTGAAATTTGTGGCTTAGAAGTGAGCACTGTAAATCATTTTATTAATCAGCAAGATGAAAATCTTATGTTGATTATAATATAAACTAATCCACAGCATTCTCTAACAGCAGGAGTTCAAATTTCTTTGATCAAATTTGAACTAGGGCTGAATGAGGGGTTGAAGTGTGCATTCACACCTGATTAAACAGAATAGAACATTTTCGTTTGACACAATTCATAACGCATCAACACAAACCCGTTCCATCTGTTTTGCATTGATCTCATCTATTCCAATGCTAGTTCCCACTCGTTCGAAGCGATCGTTGTGTTCTGTTCCATTGGGTGTGGATGTACCTTCCGTAGTAGGCATCCAGTGCCGGACTGGCCCTGGGCCCTGGGGGCCCAAGATATAATCGGCTCCAAAGAAATGATCAATCTTTTATTGAAATTTAAACTATCAAATGAAAATTAAATCATTTTCCAATCAATACTATGAAAATACTACAAATTTTTCCAGACTTTCCTGGCCCCTGATCAGACATGAGGGCCCCTCATCTCAAGTCAGCTTGAAGGGGCCCCTTTAATTCTGAGATCCTTCTTCACGTAATCTACTGTGAGGTGCTCGAGTCTTGTGCCCAGAAACTTAGGCAAAAATTCTGATAATATCTCTGCTTAAAATATCTATTATTAAATATTCTCTGGGACCCTGGGGGCCCTGCATTCTGATCTACGACATACTCGCTGGGCCCAAAAAATCTGACGATAGGGCTGTGAATATCAAAGTGAATATATAACTATAACTATAGTTATTAATAAAGCATTTGAAGTGTATAGACTATAATTATACTGATATTTTTCTATGTGGCTTTATAGTGATTTCATGGCTTCTTTTTTTTAAACAAATTCTATAAACTTCAAGTTTTTATTGTTTTTTAACGATTTCATTTGTCTCTCCAACATTCTCAATACTTTAAATTCAAAGTTTTCAATATAATTCCTGGACCAAAAACTATGTATTCAAGAGAGGTTGTACAATAATCACATCTGGACTACATCAACTTCTTCCAAAATTCGAGAGATAACTAGTAGGGGAGTAGCTTGTTTTTCAATTTTCAATAAAGTGAGTTCATTATATCACTGTAAAAAATGAATAAATAGGTAGCCTACTGATAGAAATGTTGTACTAAACTAGTGCATTGGTAGGATGATTGATAATGGAAATTTCACTTCAAATTCCTTATAAGGCTGAAAACTATAAAAAATGTAGTCCTAGAGTACGCCTACATTGTTCTTGAAAAAATTTTTTCACGGGGGGAATACTTATTTAGAGTCTTCAAGGCGATCTTTGTTCATGAGAAACACCCTTTGAGTGCCATAATATGGATGAATAGTGTATTCAACTTCCCTAATATATAAGTAATGTAAGTTATCCATGATGCTAGATATCTATTAAAATAAGTATTATAAATGTACTAGCCGGCAGGCTCGCTTCGCTCGCCTTCTCCGCCCAGCCAGGGGGCTCCGCCCCCTTGACCCCCGACAGTATCAGCAGTGTCAGTGAGTCAAACAGGCTCGCTTCGCTCGCCTGCATAACCTCTGTCAGTGTAAGCTGAGACAAACAGGATCGCTTCGCTCGCCTGCAAATTCCGTTCAGAAGGGATTCGAAATTTATTGAACACAGCATTTCTAGACCTAATCTGGACCTGTTTACCCAAACTTCAACATTTTCTACCAATTTATTCTCGAAAAATCCAAGAAAAATTCCGAAAAATGGTAAAACGCTAATATTGAACGTAACCTTGGAAAGTATATCGGACAATTCGGACATAGTTTGAAACTTGATTCAATATCTTCCAAATTAGTTCATCTATAATCTTGATGAACCATTGAATTCACAGTAAGGATTGGTCGTATCAAGGCGAAAGATATGCAACCCGCAATACATCTACAATTCAAAAAACTGATAACTGGTGTAATCTTGAACGGAATTTAAAAATATTTTAACACAACATTTCTAGACCTTATCTGAACCTGCCTATCAAATATCAACATTTTCTACCGATTAGTTCTCGGAAAAATTAAGAAAACGCCGAATAACTCTAGAAAAACTTAAATATTTGGCGTATCCTCGAAAAGTTTCTAAAATCCGTTCTTAGCGCGCGTCTAACGATCCAACTGAACATGCCTGACAAATTTGAACGCATTCGGTTCAGTGGATTTTTTTTTCTAGTGATGAATGAATCAGTCAGTCAGTGCCATTTCGCTTTTATAGATAGAGAAGATATTTACAGCTTGGCATACGCTTTGTTGATGAAATAATTTATTTATAAATATTCATATACGGTATAAGTGGAGTTTTGAAGGAAATAAATAAGAATTAGTTTCAATAAAAGTGGTGAGAAAGAATTTCTCTCATTTGTGATTTGAATAGAATGCAGGATCTTGAAATACTCTGAATGCTGTTTTCATTGACCTAATTTTACTAAATTTTCTATATCAGGATGAGAGTCCTAAAACTGATCAAGGCAACCGATCAAGAGAAGTTCACTTGTTTCTACAATTAAATGCATTTCACAGCTTACATATAATGTTGTTCATTCCACATCCTATAAGGGGGAGAAGTTCATCTGTTTGAGGAACTACAACTACTACTATCCAAATAAAGACAATTTTTTTTATCAATATACAGTATTTCAGTTCAAAGACCAGAAAACTTTTTTTTAGAATGACCTTTCTCAGGTTAACTACCCTCTCAAATTCATAACTCTACTTAATCGCTCCTCTAAAAAAATCGTAGGTATCTGAATTTTTAGAAGTATAAAAATATAAAGAAATACCCAGATATACCCAGAAAGGCTGGGTACGCATTTGGTCAGCAATTCAGTTCAGGAAGCATAGAATATTCTACTGTTAAATACTTTTCATGTCATTATCAACATCAATACGATAATGGTTTGATTAAAGAGAATAACTTGCACACTAACTTCGAAGTTTTCAGTGAAGGATAACATTCCGCTTCCGGAGAGTATTCCATATCCCCAAACCCCTCAGTATTTCGCGTGCCCTTCGAATATTGACGTCCTAAATGAGAAGAGGTAGATCACCTCTGTTATAGAACAAGGTACATTCTGTAATAGGTAACAAATTGAATATATAGCACAATTATAACAATAGTGCAAGTGATTGCAATTAGGCCTACTGCTGCTGGTAGCCTATTGCGGTTTGTGGTATTTTTCTCCACTGCCTAAGTCAACGTAAATATTACACAAAAATGAATTAATACAATAATGGTATATGAACTGTCTAATTAGAAAAATTTCAACGTATTTGAGAAAATTTGCAACATCTCCCTCTCAACCCCCCCCCTCCCCGCTCATACTGAAAATGGTGAAAAACTTCCCTCCCCCCCCCCACCACAATTCCTCTTTAGGGGGGCCCTTGAGCGAGTATAACCGACGGTACATATCCTAGCCAGTCCGGCACTGTAGGCATCACCGTATTTCTCAGAGTGAGGATGCATAGTCTCGTTAGAATGCTAAAAGATAGCACCAAGTGACTTTGTCGTTTATTCTAAATGATTCAATCAGCTTTTTAAATGAGGACGACTAATATTATAATTATGTCTATCTTAATTTCAGCTCTCACTGACCCTTGTGCTGTAGTACGTTGCCAATCTGGATATCACTGTATGGCTGATTGTAGCATTGCTCCTTGTCGAGGCCGCTGCGTTCTTGATGGTAGGAGGAATTTATATCCTTCATTACTTTATTTATTATATAAATACTCTTAATTATATAAGTTGTAGAGCTTCCAACAGAATAATTGGCAGCTGAGTCAGCTGATCAAAAACACATTTTTTCACTATTAGTAAGGTGCAATTAGTTAAAAAAAGACCGAACCTAAACATCCAAAGAGAAAGGACGATTCCTATGTAAACTTGTTCTATACAATCCCTTTATTGTTTGGTAGAAAATTACACCCTTATGAGCGTCGGGCTTTTGGGGGAGGGGGGTAAAAGGTGCAAAATTTCAGTTTTTCGTGAATTCTGGCCGAACCAAGCGTTAGACAGAAGGTTTTTATGCATGTTTTTTAGAAAACAAAATTTGGAAGAGATTGAGACCAATGCGAACTCTGTATCATCAACCGTTTCCAAGTTACAATTTTTTGAAAACTCCATATTTTTTCACAGGAATTATTCCGTTACTTTAAAAGTCTGTAACTTTGAATTGGAAACACTTGCATCCGTATTTTAAAATCCCTCTCGGCGAAATTCATTTCTTTTCAATTTGAGACCAAATTCACTCTTGCTGTAGCACATAAACCACTGAACATAGAAGTGTGAATTTGGTCTCAAATTGAAAAGAAATGAATTTCGCCGAGAGGGATTTTGAAATACGGATGCAAGTGTTTCCAATTCAAAGTTACAAACTTTTAAAGTAACGAAATAATTCTTATGAAAAAATATGGAATTTTCAAAAAATTGTAACTTGGAAACGGTTGATGATACAGAGTTCGTATTTTGCTTAATCTCTTTCAAATTTTGTTTTCTAAAATAACATCTATGAAATTCTTCTGTCCGACGCTTGGTTCGGCCAGAATTCACAAAAAACTGAAATTTTGCACCTTTCAACCCCCCCCCCCAAAAACCCGACGCTCATAAGGGTGTAACTTTTTACCAAACAATAAAGGGGTTGTATAGAACAAGTTTACATAGGAATCGTCCTTTCTCTTTGGATGTTGAGGTTCGAGTCTAATTGCACCGTACTATATCTTCCTCTTTCCCCAACACTATCGTGTTGAGCTGTAGTTTAAGCTGCTCAAGTTAATCTACAGTTACAACGTGATCAGCTGTTTATTAATAAAAATAATTGTTTCTTTGGGGATTATACTAATAACCAATAACCTATAGCTGACGCGAAAATAATATGCAGTCTCCTCTGCTCCTTGTACATTCCAACAGCTGATGTTGTTAATTAGAGTTGTCATTTAGCTATGCCAAGAGGATAATTTTTTATGAAATTTCAAGAGTTAATATATGCTTTGCATCAGCTGTTAGAGGGTTACATCACTTAGACTTAGGAGAGTCAGACAGCTATATTTGTTCTTAAAGTTTGAACAATGGACCTCGCACATGTTATCTTATCGACCACCAGCATTATGATAGCACATTACTCGGTATGCGCCTCTCGTGGCTGCTAGTTTACATAGGAACGATCTTTTGTATCTTTTGTTTTTTGCAGTAATCATTGGATCACAATTATATCAATGTACTTATCAGGACCTAGTCAGGCCTGGCGAGTGCTAATAGCTTATTTGTATTCCATACAGCAAATGAGTTTGAGTTGAAGAATAATAAATTCTTCAGGCTTCAATTCTCAGGTTTGCTAGAATTTATCATCTCGTTAGCAGATAATAAATTCGCCGTGTAAGACTAGTTTAGCAAGATATACTTGTACAAATAGTAGCATACGTATAAAAAACTGTATTTTCATTTGTAATAACTAGAAATTTTTCCTGTACAACGAAAATAATCAATATTTGTTGATTTCAGTACAAGCCAATCCTTGTATGACTGTGAAGTGTAGTGCAGGACACCACTGCGAGCCAAGTGTTTGCATGAAGGCTCCTTGTCCTCCTGCTACTGGTCAATGTGTACCAGATGGTAAGAAACTATTTCTCTAATTTAATGGCTCGAACACAACGAGGTCAATTTTAAATCACGTCGACTTAATCAAGTAGATAGTAGAAATAGATGAATAGTCTGTCCGACTAAGTAGAATAGAACAGTCATTCAAACCATTTTGCTTGAGTTTGAAAGTGGTAGAATTAGCAATTATTTCTATTACCTTTATAACTACAAGTAAATGGGTATGATTTATTTTTCGCATTATGACTAGTTCCGTATAATAACCTTGTTTTTATTTAAAGCGTCTCAACTGAAAAAAACCTTTTAAGCTTTTCGACCAGTATCTTCTTGATCGAGACGACATAACTGGAGAACCCTTTCTTGTTGCACGATTATTATTTTTGTATTTTCCATCGTTATATTATCCATTGTTATTATCTAAGACAATAGGTTTACCATAGTATATGCTTCTTTGAAACATGAAAAATATGAAATTTAGCAACTCTTACACTCAGTAATTGGTAATAGAACTTTATTATCTAGACTTTCTTCTAGAAGGTTTAAAATTATTATTCATGATTGGTGATGAAACTAACGATTGAATCAGAAGACGAGGTTCAGTGAACGAAAAAATTCTTGTCCTGAAATTTATTTTTCTCGAACACTATCTACTTCTTTAACAATTATCTGTTTATTGAAAATACATCTTTCGCCAAACGCCAGTTCAACTATCATCAAGACACCAACTGTACTTATTTCTGATCAATTATATCAATAATTTCCAGTGAATCCATGTGCAACAGCTCTGTGTCAGGACAGTACCGTATGTGTTGTACAGCCAGGTACCAACGAAGTTTCTTGTGTTCCGACTCACGATTGAAAAGGATTGTAATAAAGTGAAGGGTCTACAATAAATATATGATTGAATAATATATTGTCTTTCTTGTACGTTACTCCAATCCTTCTTTTGGGCATTCTCGAGCCATAAACTCTCCTGTCAACAAATTATACAGTATTTTACAGATTCATGTGAATGTTCACAAAACTACGTGCTTCATGAGCTCAATAATTTTAACATTTCCTGGACTTACTTCTAGAGACATTTAAGTTGTCCCGACTGCCTAAAAAGTAGTTGTAGTTTATCATCATCACCTCTCATCGGCCTACCCTCCTACAAACCTGGAGCTCGTGTGTTGAAAAATGCAGATTTCTCTTTCTGGTTCGAAAAATATGGACATATTCAAATGCACGATTTTAATAACTAGACATCACCTCCAAAATTTTTAGAAAAGTATTAGTTTTGTTGAAGAAAAATCGATGGCACACCTATCATCCCTTAGAAAAGTATCTACCAATGAAACCACTTTCATCTGCGGTGAAAATATCAATACAGTATTATTTTGTTCATGAGAGCCAATAAAAGGCGACAATTTCGCGACGTCGCAGTGATCGAAAGCACAAAATTGTTGTCTCTTGCACGGGAACAGCATCCGAGGGGGAGTCCAGGAGCAGTGAAAGGAAACTGTTGCCAGCAGGAATGATGCGTCTCCCTCCCCTCCAGGGGGACATGCCATTGGTTGAGCTGCGCCCCTTTGATACAGTTGCCGCTCACGTGGCCACGCCCCTACTGCTCAAATCACGGCTGCAATGCGCTGCTCAATTGAATACTGATAAAATATATTACTCGAAATTCGTGAGCCTATGCAATTGTGAGTTATTTAGCCTATACTCAACTATTAATACTGACATTGAGAGGAACTAATCGTTTTTGAGAGACAAGTTAAGCTCGCTGAAGAAAAATTTAGAATAGAGTAGAGCTCAAAAATAAAGAATCGTGGAATAGATATATCGTAGAACGTCAATAATTCGGATTAATTGAGATCGGACCCCATCAGAATAATCAAATCATCCGGATTATCGAAATTACCTTACAAAAAGGGGCAGCAGGCACCATTTGAGAAAAAACTGTTTTAAAATTGTATATTTTCTATTAGGAAGGCACACTATAGCACAGGGTCTAAGATATAAAAATTAAAAACATTTCTTTCAAAAACAGTATACAGGTTATAGTAGCCTGTTTTTAAAGAATTAAAAATATCCTAAATAATTATCATATTTTTAAACTTAGTGCAGGGGCAGATAATACAATTTTTCTGCAACTGTGCGTAAAACATGATTTTACGAGCTGAATTCTCCTCGTAAACAAACCCATTTCTGAGGAGAATCTTCATTACGCTCGCTAACCATCTGCGCATGCGCAGTACAATTACTTTACGCTCGCTAAGCAACTGCGCATGAGCAGTAGAGTTGCTTTACGCTCGCTAATCAGCTGATCATGGCTTGCCATAAGTAGGTCAGGTTGAGTCATAACATAACCTAACAAAAGTCGACAATTACCGGTAATTTTTTACAATTACAAATTTTTTTTACAATTACAAATACCGGTAATTACACAAGAGTAATTTGATAGTTCGCAGTATTTGAGGACTGAAAAAACTGTAGATTAATAGGTTCGTGCAGTTGTAGAAAAAATATTGTAAGTAATTCGCGCGTAATGCTTCTTTATCGCTCTTGCAAAATTATCACGCTCCGCAATGCGTCGCGTGATAACTGTTTTGCGCAAGCGATAAAGTCGCGTATTACGCTCTTAATACATTATTTCTTGCTGGAGACTAAACCGGATTCTTGACGTCCGAATTATCGACGTTCTACTGTAATTAAAAAAAAGCATGAAAAAAGGCTCCTGAGTAATACGTTCATCTTGAATTGATCTCTTAGCAGTTAGCAGTATTTAAGAATGAAAGTACTCATTGGACCATATTTTAGTGTATTTTATTAGCAGTGTACATGAATAGAAATTCCTTATCTCTGCATCTACCGACTGCTAGAATATTGAAACTAATCACACAATGTTCTGCAAAAGATGGAAGTATGAGAAAGTGGGATGAGAGAAGTGAAAATGGACTCTCAATATGCACGTCGTTATGGAAATATTCGACTCTACCGACACACAATGGCCGACGGTGTGACGGAGCTGTGCACTATAGGCAAAAATGGAGAGAAAAGATGGAAAAAATTCGCAGGGGCCACAAATATTGGCTGGCGCGTGAAAGGAGCATCCAAGAATAAGAAGCTTTTGTGGGAAAAGTATGAGAAGGAGTGAGGAGGTAAGGGAAGGATGGGAGGTGCAGTGTTATCGCTTCTTTCTGCCGACACCTCCCGTCCTGGAATCCGTCGCTCCTCGGTCAGCTATATAGGAGGCAGTGCAACGAATTGAATTATAGAAAAATTCTCAAATCTGTTTGCCGTCCTTTGAACGGTAACCCTCTGCCCTCAACGCTATCCTCACTTAACAAAACGTTTCGGCCTATTCTTCTCTGCTGAGTGCAAGGAAGGGTGATGAAGCACAGCGCAGCACAGCGTGGATGGAGCGACGAATATCATTAGAGAACGAATTCCGGTGGACGGAATTTCCTTCCTTGTTCGGCCTCACCCCGCTAAGCTCTCCTATGAACTTTAATACAATAAATTCTAATATCGGTTGGAAGTCGCTTCATGCCTAACTCAATCCCTCCCTCCTTCCCACTCCCACCTCCGACGTCTTGTCAAGGCGAACAAAAGCGCACCAAGTCTCCTTCATCAGCCTCCTTGAGAATGGAGATCGCGTACAATCACTAATATCCCTATACCCTCCACAACAGTATCTCCGGAATATTGAGATCTTCAATACCATTCAAATTGAATCATCTATACTTTCATCATGAAAGTGAGATGAAGTTCTACACTATATAAGATGAGTATTATGAAATTTTCAAATGTAGTGTAGCTTCCACTGACAAAGACAATATTTTAATCCAGGATATTTCAAAAGTACGTCATCCTTCGCAGTTGTATCTCTTGAATAATGAAGTATTTTCAAATTATTCAAAGGAAACAAGAATGGAAGATCTTATCAAGTTTCCCAGAACGAAGAGATTTCATAATTTGGATTACAGTAGAACGTCAATAATCCGGATTGATTGGGACCGGACCCCATCCGGATTACCAAATTATCCTCAACACTACAGTATGTAATCTCTCATCGCCCACTCTATAGTGAGAACTTAGTGCAAGGGCAGACGGTACAAATACTTTTATTTCTTGTTGAAGACAAATCCGTATTATTGGCGGTCCGAATTTTTGACGTCCGAATTATAGACGTTCTACTGTAGGCCTATCGGCCTATGCTTCAGTTATAAATAACTAGTACGGAACTACAGATGGTCTTATTGAAACAGCAATTTTTAAAGTAACTTCACTACAAAGTACCCTCCAAACAGTACTTCCAAAACAATGAAATCAATCGCTGAAAGCTACTGTATGTGGTGAAAGGTTTTTATAAAGAACGAATGAGTCAGAGATGGTTATAGATTTATCTTCCATCTTCCAATAAAATAAATTTGATGTATTGGCTGTTTCTTATTGATCTCTCTTATTTTTTTCTCCCACTTTCTTCTTTTTTTCTTCACAATTGATGGGTGAATTCCATCAATACACCATTTACTCCATAAAACATTTCAACTGGAGACTCTTGTAAGTAAATTCAGGTATGAATAAACCGTTTGAACAATCTGAAACAATTCAAAAAGGCAATTCAAGTTTATATAGGCTAATTCGTTATTTTAATTATGACCTTTCAATATTCCATTATTATTTTAATTTTATTATTCAGCTATTACTATTTTTTCCATTCTTCGATGTTTGTTTTAAGAGGAAAATGTTTTGTAAGAGTTATTGTTATTTAAAAATTGTTATATCTTCATATTTTCGAAGAGATTTGGTATAATTAATTTTTTTCTGTGGAGTATGCCTACACAACCTTTTTACTTGAAAGTGGATGTTGGATTGGATTGAGTGCGAGAGTGATTCCTGTAGATGGTGATCCATTTCGAGTGGTATTTGAACCCCTCTATGGTTGAAAGGATCGACGTGCTAACCACACGTTACCTCTATCCTGGTTGATGATTATTCGCCTGCTGTATTTTCTGTCCGGGCTGGGTGGGCATTCTGGCGGGGTGGGGATGGCTTCGGCTCGGTCGGTGTTGGTTCGGGAGCTGTGGGCTCTTTCGAGAATTTATGGCTTTTGGGCCGGTATTGGCCGGGCTGGAGTCGTTTTCTCGTCTTGCCGGGGTGTCTTCTTTGCTTGAGCGGACTGTATAGCTAGGTGAATGAGAAACTGGCAACCGGCTGGTAGGCCCAGGCCCTTCATAGGGCTGTTGCGCCATTGACAAAAAAACAAAAAATTTGAACCCCTCTACCAGGAAGTGCTGGGAGCTGAAGGTTGTAACAGTCCAGACCCTTGGGTCGACTTAGCAGGCAATTTGGAATGCATTTCTAATGTAAGATCAGCAAAATAAGGAATCTAATTTAGTGGCCCCCACTAGAATGTGTGAGCACTATCAACTTATGCCATTATGCGTAATGTGTAATTTGTTACTTGTAGATTTACAAATTGAATATGTATGTATGTATGTTTGTGGAACCACGGATCTAGAAAACGGCTCTAACGATTTCCTCGAAATTTGAAATGTAATATAACCGTGATGGAAAAAAAAAGATTGCACAAGGTCTCATGTCTGGGAAAACTCTCTGGCAGGATTAATAAAAGAATTAAATATTCCTTACTGGCCGGCAGGCTCGCTTCGCTCGCCTTCTCCGCCTAGCCAGGGGGCTCCGCCCCCTGGACCCCCAACAGTGTAGGTGGTGTAAGTGAGTCAAACAGGCTCGTTTCGCTCGCCTGCATTACCTCTGTCAGTGTAAGCTGAGACAAACAGGCTCGCTTCGCTCGCCTGCAAATTCCGTTCAGAAGGGGTTTAAAACTTATTGAACACAGCATTTCTAGACCTAATAGCCCTATTACCCCTAGCTGGAGTAAATGGAGTTACATTCAAGTCTAACACATGTTCATGCCAAAAAATTGTGAGAGGTGATCATATCAATTTTATTTTTACAATAGCATATTTATGAAAGCTTATGTTTGTTTGTTCCAAAGTGTACCAAAAACATTGAACGAGGGAAGGTGTTAAAAATTATTGTTTTAATACGTTAAATATTTTTGGTTCACTCAGTAAAATTTTCTTATCTCTATGGTAGTTGAGACCTCTATGGTGTGTACGCAGTGTACGTGTGTGTAAATGGCAACGTGCCTTAAGATGTTGGAAGAAGATGTAATGTTTTGTGTCATTATTTGAAGAATAAAAATGAAGTATGTTTTGGACTATATAATGGTGATTTTATTGACTATGAACTCAAATTTCTAACAGGAAATAAAAGTCTATATATTAGCCTATGTAATTCAACAGTTCGGCCGCAGCTTCAGAGCAAAGCTCGGTACCAGATATTATTACTTATCATCACTTTAATACTGAAATTGAAAAAGGAGAGTATAAGAAATGTTTTAATAGTTGTGTTTGGTCAGAGTTTTCATTCAGAATTGCGCTAAGTTCTTTTGAAAGTCAGAATACTTACGAGCCTCAAATTTATCCGATTGAGAGTGAGGATTCGAAATGCTTCTATTTTAGGAATACGATGACTTTGTATCATCATGATTAAAAGAGAACGGCCGAACCAGGAAGGCTTTCCTGCCCAACTGCTATTGAACAAAGATAAGCGAAGTTTCTCCCCCTGAAAAAATCATAATATGACACCTATTCATGACATCGATTATCTTTTTCTTTTTTATTGAAATTTCAGAAGTAATAAACTCTGATTGTATTATTTCGGGCGCAGACAAAACTCACCTCATTTTCCAATTCTTGTCCCAGCTCGCAATATTTGAATGCAATGACGAGTACAGTAATGAATGCGAATCCATATTTGATTTTGAACTGGAAGTCAACTTTCTGAAAAATGAACCATTGAATAATAGTAATTATGGAATTTGAAACAGAAGTACAGACTGCAGATTGTAATGAGCGGGCCGAGACAACTTAATTATATTATTTAGTTAATTATTATTAACTAAATTTTCCTGTAACTGAATGTAACGAAATCCTGATCGGTTGGGAGCTTTGTTGTGGACTCGTCCATTCAAATGCCTAGATTATTATATGCCTATTATTTTGAACACCTTTTTTTCGGCAGCTAATACTATGAGCCAGGAACCTCAATGAAAACTATAAGAATGGATGGTTAATTGAATTGTTTATAGAACTCTATTTTGAATGAAAAATCGAATTCAACAAAATGAATAAGAAATTGTCAAATATCATTTCAACTACAAATCTTGAGAAAGAAGAACAAATCAATTTGAAAAGTATTTCTTCAAAACAAATTTAACCCATCAATTTACTTTTAAAAACATTGCTAACCTGCTACTTAGTGTTAAGGCCTCGGTCAAAGTTCTACTAATTAAATTAAAATTTGAGCTAGAAAACTACAACAAAAGTTTGGCACTCACCATAATCATTTTTAAAACACACAATATACACAAAGACTTTCATTCTCTACTGATAGTGAAACTTTACCTAGGCCTACTCTTGAACTAAAACTAATACGGAAATAACTACGATTTGCCACTCTGAATGGAAAACCCCAACCAGAGAGCCGAGGCCTGTTCACAACTACATTTTTGATGTTTTCGCGGCTGTGTCTCGAATCGAACTCTCGCTTTTCCACTCAAAATTTGCCCCCTCCAACGACACCCGGTCGCCTGCACGAGCGCTGAGCCTATTTTAAGTGGAACAGCCAAAAGTCCAAGGTTCATACAATTCCCAAATACAGTAGCTTTTTCGACATGAAATTGAAACTGGTACTTGGAAAATGCACGAAAACTGCACTAATTCTGACAGCTAAGCAGCAAGTTGGCAATTACTTTAGAACTAATCATTATCACAATGCAAGATATTAATCTAAAAAAAACAAAGTTCATGTCGAAATTTCTGTTCAACTTGAAAAAGTTCAATAACCTGAAAATATATTATTTACTACACACACATAAAAATAAAACTTCAATAAATATAACCACTCAATATTCCCCATATTGTGTTCCCCAATGTGTTCTTTAGATATTAGGCCCATCTACAATTAAAATGACAAAAAATCTTCATTTAACTTTTGTATTTAAAAGTTATCTAAAAAAAATTTAATGGAATTTTAATCGTCCTAACTTCCTGATTTATGAATGATTTCTGAAGGAGGTTGACGGCGCTGAGTAGGCAACTTGATAAACCAACTAAAATATTCCAGTGTACTGAATTCTAAGTAAATACTTCTCAAGTTCATCATACTTGAGAAGTATAAGTATATAAAGGTAGCCTATAATGTCTTCCAAGGCCCTATTTCACAATGGAACAAGTCTTATTACCAAGCATGGTTATGCGAAACCAGCTGCTTCTCACAAAATCATACTTGTAGACTAGCAGTAAAAAGCTAATTTTTACAAGTTTACAAAAGTTTTTTAGTTTCTATTACCATGAAAAATTCAATCAATCTTTTTCTATCAGAAATAATCCAAATTTCAAGCAGAACTATATCAGAGCCAACTATAGAGCGTATTGTCAACCTTGTTAATTATGGTAAATCTGTAACCCATTTTCGTTGTGAAACGGCTGCTCCTCAAAACTTGTGATTACCAAGTACTTGTCAGTAACTTTGGTTGATAACAAGAAATGTTGCTTTGTGGATGCTAATAAACGAGATGATACAGAACAGCAAACGATTTTGATAAGAAAAGAAGACACAATGCAGAACGCATGAACAAACTCCAATCCTTTTCACTGGAAAATCTTTAAAATTAGTCATCAAATTAGAACGATCTATTCTGTTTCATCGTGTTTGAATACACCCTGAGAAAAATTCACCCCAATTTTGTTGGTGGAAAATTAATGACATATCCATTACTCCTTAAGCTTAATAATTTAATAATTCACTCAATAATTTAGTCAGTATGATGATCAAGATGAACATTAATTCTTATTATATTACATTTAGTGATACTTCAGTATATTCACCATTATGCAGAAGATGGCCAAACACAATTGAAAGCAGATGTATGGGTTATAGCAAATCACAATGAAGTCAATTCCTTTATTCAACATCTTAACTTTTCTGAAACAAGATAAAGGCTTCATACATCACTTATAATGCAGAGCAATTCATTACTATCCTATAAAAAGGATAGTATAATTCATTACTATCGTATATAAATTATACGAAGACAAGCATCATATCCATATTCAGTTCTCGATCTGATCATTTATTCAATATTCTCACCTCTATTTGTAATAACAATAATGCAATCAATCAAATTATGAATTATAAGAAAAAATGTACTTGCCTACCTGAATATTCTTTGGTGATGTTCACAAATTTTTCTAAAGACTGGTTTCAATTTTTCAAATCTTTCATAATTTTGTGGGAAATACTTGTATTCAGCTTCAATAGCATCGAGATTCAAGTTTAATTCATGTAGATTCATTTGAAACAGTTTGATCTCTCTAATGACGTTATCGGTAGACAGAAATAAAAATCCGCCCATACTGAGTGTTAGCTTGTAACTGACATAAAAGTACCACAGTTCAAGCGAGAGGACAATGCAGTATTGATTGAAATCCATGAATGATACTGATGGTGAGTGAGAGAATGGATTGAAGAATACTATCGGTAGAGTTAGGGCATTCAAATCTGAAATGCAATAAAAATAAAATTTCAGATTACTCTACATATAAGATGATGATAATACTAACTTATGATTTGATTATTATTGGTAGCAGCTTTTAAAAGTTAGAGGATTTAGATATGAAATTCAATAGAAAACGAAAATCCAAATTATTCTGCATAGTAAACGATTAGAATACATAAGTTTTATTTTAATATGAGGTATAGTAGAAACTAATTCAACGATGGGAAAAATGTTTATGCAATCAAAGTGAAGTGCAAATTTCACAATCATACAGAAAACTATAAATATATGCATCTGATCCACCAATACCTACTAAGCTACTATTACATCTAGTTTTTTTAAATTTTTTTATTGTGGATGATGCCCACATAAGCATTCTAGCTTGTGCGTAGGTTATGGATAATGAGTTTGAAGGTGATTGATGAGGTTAAAACATCCATGCCTTTCTGGGTTTCGCACCCTGACCAGGCAGCGCTAGCGGACTGAAGGTTGTGACGCCCCAGCCCACTGCGCCAACCTGGCAGGCAGGTGTTGGCTCTACACTCTGTTCGAAAGTAATGACAATAAAGGTATTTCATGAATGATGAAAAGCGAGAAGTAGGTATTTAGCCAAATTACCTTGGTTGAATAGGTAGACAATTATTCCACAAAATGCTGACATGAAGTAGCCAATGAAGAACCAATGCATTGAAGTTTCTATTATCTCTGTCAGTGATATTATCTTTGCCTCAAGACCTCTCACAAAATTTTCCTTCTCCTTGAAAATCGACAATTTGATTCCTTCTAGGGTCAAATCGTAGAGGTACACTCCAGACGAAAGCAGGGTCAACTGAGACTCTATTTTCTCTGGCATTAGCTGGCACTCAATAGCAATTTCAAGAATTCCAATTGCCATGTTCAAGTTTTCAAGTGCAGTTACTCTGACATTGATGTCCCATTGTTTCCAACAGAAGAGTGTTGCTACAATTATTTCCAATACCGCTATGGAGACAATAAAGAATGAAAGTTTGCCTTTGAGAATGAATTTATCCGTCGAGTGAAGCCCCGTGCTTTGTAAGTATGAGAGAAACTTGCTGATCGCATTGCTCATTTGCTCATTTGTGTTCTGGAATAAAATATATTAAGATTTTCTATGATTCGTATATCATTCGACCCAATCACAATCGCAAAATATAAATTCTAAAATGACAATCAAATATCAAATTGAATAAGACAAGTGAAGTATAACAGTCACGATTCAATTCAAGCTGAATTGAAAACCTCAACCCTACCATATGAGCTATTATTATATTATTTCTGTACTTACAATTAGAGAGCTTGCTCTTGATTCTGAATTGAAAAGAGTATTCATTCAATAATTATAATATTTAGTGAAATTTCCATTTATCTCACCTTGATATCCATTTTCAAGCTCTTATAAATTTGGAAAATAAATTCCTGTTTTCCTTTATGAATGAATCAACCCATACATCAAGCTTTTTAAGACTTTCTAGCCTGCTGGCTTTGAAAACTTTGTAGCTCTACTGAGGAGTGATTTGGGTTGAGCTGGGATCGGGACTGAGCCATCAACTAAGAAAATGATATGTCTACTTCCCCAGTTAATATAGGCCTAGTCACAAAGTTTTTCCAAGCTCTTCAAAAAATAGCAATCTTCGAAGTGATTTCCATCCTGATTCAGATCTACTGTAATGAGCTATGATTTGACTGCTGAGCTATTTCTGCTTCATTGATGAGCAATCGTGGATTCTCAATTGGGGGTTCATTGCGTCTATAATGACACCAATTATTGCTCTAGATGGTTTGATTTCATGTAAACTTGGACCATAATAAATGAGCAAAATCTTTTTCTATCATAATTGCAACTTTCAACGGCCTGTAGTTCATAACAAAATAGCCAGTGATGATTGATGAAAATAACTTTATATTCTTTCTGAGTACTTAGTCGGAGGGCCAACCTGGAATACTCAGCATATTCCTCTACTCCTCCACCAGAACTGATAGTGTCTGTGAGAAAAAGGCTTTAATTTCAAAGAGAAAGCTCAGTGTGTAGAAAATTTTCATCACTGAACTGTATTGTAGTAACGTATTATTGATCACAGTTTGTGAGTATGTTACTGTATTTATTGCATGAGACTTTATCGTTATTGCATGATGAGGCTATTTTAATCGAGTAGAGTATGCTGCTTTGAAGTGCTTTAGAGAGCTCTATGAGTTCGTATTTGTAAGATGAAAATTAAATCAATTTCTACATTGTACTGCTGTTTATTACTAGCTGTTTATCTAAGGAGAGCCTTAAAAATTCTCGTAACAGAGCTGTCGTACCATATTTCTTGATAAGTTGAAAATATTTTTGATTCATTCACTGTATTTCAAAATAAGTTAATTTGGAACAAATACTTCTGTTAATATGGAACTCATTGAATATTTTTCTAGGAATAAGGCGATAGGTGAGGTTTACATTAACTACATAATTCGTTCCAATTCATGAAAGGTTTTTCCAATCCTTTCTCACTCCAATCAAATTTAACAGATATGGTAAGTTTATTTGATCATGAAAACGGAATAATGAATAAGAATTCTATAGTAGTTGAAAGTTATAGAAATTTGGAATATTAGTATTCCATACTTACGATCATCAAATGATTTATTTATTCACAAATGAAATATTTGGAGGCAAACAGGTAAAAACCCAAATATTGCCTCCTTAACACAAGTTACACAATTTCAATTTAGATTGAATAAAAAAATGTAATACCATGCATAACACAATGTAAACATAATTAGAAAATTGAATAAACTTGATAGCTTAAAAATAGGCACAAACTGTGAGAAATGCAATGTGAAAATGTATACTATATATATATATACATTGAGAATGGGCTTAGTTCCCGAAACATGTATGTGTTTTTTATAATTTTAAAGTTTTCAAAAAAAGGGTGTTTGATTTTTATTTATTTTTCAATATATATATAATCTGATAATTTGAATCTGATATTACTGATTCAATCTGATAATGTTAAAGATATAAGTACTTAATTAAGTTATCAAATATTTCAAAAGGGAAGTGTGAAAACTAGACCAATGAGACACGGGTCAAAAGCATGTTGAACAAAGAAACAAGTATTACCAACTTGAATTCAAATAATGTAACATATCCAAGAGGTTCCCTCTGTTCATAATCATTGAACGGACAGAAAACAGTATACTTCTGTAATATCTGCTACTCTTAATCCGGAAGCCAAATGGAACACAATGCGTTTGCGACGAACGGACCAAAGAGTTGTGATGTAATTATAGGTTCACGCCTGAGAAGTAGTAACCGGATTACGATAGCAAGTGTCAATTATTTCTAGTAGGAAGTAGCATGAAACGCCCCGTCCTTACAGAGTAGGGGCTTAGAGTAGCCATCAATTTTCAGATCAGTGTCATCAAAACCCTTTCGACAAAGGATCAAGGGCTTGATACTGTTTACAAAACGTAGGGTGCCTTTTGATACACCTTTGACACTATAATATTAGCAGATTGAATTTAGCATGGGGTGAAATTCATTCGAAATGCTAGCTCATGAGCATTATTCAGCTGAGTATTATATTAGTAGATTTCGCTGCTTATCTACTTATACTCACCTTACCAACTAGTCGTATTCCAGTTATGTGCAGGCTTTAGTTTATAACAGAAATTTGTAGAGTTGATAGTGATATTGTAAAGTCTCTCCATAACAAGAAAAATAATAAATATTGTTAGGTTTCTCTTTGATAAAACATACTTTAGATACAGGACCATGGTTGAAATGATGAGAAAAAATTTTAACTATGTGATAAGGTCTATGTATAAACATTTTTTGGTAATGAAGAAATTCGAAACAATTGAAAGGCTCTCTTTAAACTCTTTTGGATTCTCCGCCCATGTCGAATTATTAAAATAAATTGAATTCTCTATAATTCTCCGATTCTTAGGTATATCAGGGTGTATTTTTTATTTCTGTCCAAATCAGTTGAAATCGTATGCTTTAATGGAATTATAGGATCTTATTACGCATTATGCCATTTTTTATAATTACCGGTATTGTCGAATAAGCTCCAGAAATATCAATATTGTAAGTCTGACTGAAAATTAACACTATATTGTAATATTTTATTGATCCATTTTATAATGATGACAGTATAATATCTTAGCAACAAACCAAACATTCAGGACACAACATTTATTCGCTGCAGTCGTCTGAGAATAATATTAGGGTGGTCTATTCATGATCGGCTCATCCCACATAGAAAGTGGCGCGAATGATTAAGGACGTGATAAGAGAGAGCTGGTGAAAGAGGAAAAGAGCATGAGTTACTGGGTGACGAGCGTTATTAAATACATCTTCGAAAGGTGTTGGGACGTGACTTGGAACACAATAGAGCGACATTGTAGTTGAATGGAAGCTGCCGATAGCGCACAGGGCATTTGTCACCGGTCTGTCTTTTCGATAAGAGAGAGAGAGTGGATGTGATGGGATATGAAGTGAAAGAGCCTGAGGAAGCTGCAAAATGATGAAGCAAGTTATTAGCTACTGCCACCCTTGAAAACTCATCCACACAACTTGCCCTTGTTGCTTGAACTCTCCTAACCTTTAGCTCCTGCTATTACCAACGTTATTAGGCAGACAGTGACGATACAAACAGAAGGACCATAACAGCATGACAATGCTCACGCATAAAATTGATAAATTTAATTAGAAACGGATCAACACTTGCAGCTCGACTCCCCATTCCTCTCCTATTGTCATCTCCCTTCAGAGACAAGGGTCAGGGCAGGGCTTTGTCACAGTAAGGTGTCTGCTCTGCTCTGCGCTGTTTGCAATAATTCAGTAATGACCGGAAGGAAGGGGAGCGGGGTTCAATGCTGGATTCAATAAACTCTCTTCCTTGAATAGGTTGCGCCTTCCCAATTCAAATCATCTCTCCATTTCGCGCTATTCTGATACGACAATATTGTTTTCTGTATCACTCCCTCATCGCCGTTCTCTGATCAGATCAGTTATTGGAAAAGGGTGGTGAAACGGATAATCCAAAGTTAATTCGAATACCAGCTTCCTACGTTTCGCCTTCAGATGAATTTAGCAGGTGCTCTTCATCATTTATAGAGCTTTGCATATCAAGTCGATAAATCAAGACTTTTGCTAGTCTGCCGGGACATTGACTTCAAACAATTGTTCATACAGAGAATTAGAATACTAAACTTGTAGGATTGAAAATTGAAACAACCATTTAAAAGGCTTGTCAAGGTTGTTGGTGGAAGATCCTGTTTAATGAATGAATGGTAATCATACTCTACTACATACTCAATTATGATCTGAGAATAGAAAGATATTTATTGTATTTATTTATATCTGTGACTATACCGAAATTCATTTCTTATAGTAACTATTCTTAAAATAACAGGTGATATAATTAATAAACAAAATCAAGTTGTCATAGAATGTCATGAGTTGCCAACAAGAACATTTACGTCGCCAGATAAATCAGTTTCCCACCGCATTTATATTTTTGGAGGTGGAATGACCTTTCAATTGGATCACTCGATATATTAACTGTAATATTAGAAATATCTTTTCCGACAAAGAAGAGTTACAGTGAAGTTTCTAATTATCCACGGAATTAACTGGGTTGAATATTTCGATAATCGAATTCCACCGGTAAATCGTCAGTGATGGTTGAACAATGTTCGTAGAAGGTATTAAAAACATTACACAAGTGCATAAAATGAGTCTATTACACAATAAAATAACATACCTGGTAACATACCTGGTAAATGTCATCCATGTTTTTGAATAGCGATGTTTACTGTTAAAATTTGATGGGTATTTTGCTTCATTATAGATTTATTCCAATTATTATATTCTTTTTCTATCCTCAAGGCAACACGAAATTACCACATGCTGATAATTGTTCAAAAGAGTTTCAGAGAGAGTTTAAGATGTTTAAAGAGAGAGTACAGTATATTTATTTAATAACTCAATAATGAGGTATCCGGTACAGAGTGTTCCATTATCCATTGTTAGAGTGATGTCAAGTATTTAGAGTGAGTTAGTATTTATTAGATCTAGGCATGAAGGAGGTGCTTTGTCATTTGCGCCGACATTAATCAAGCGATCTGCGCGCGAGAGCGGGTGGCTTTTCGTAACGGGGCGGGGGAGCGAAACGAAGATGTTCTGTTCATTACCATATCTACTTGGCGTCATTCCTTGCGATGTTCGACAAGTATTCTCCGCAGACACGATTTTAATATCCACCGTGGATGAGAAGAGAGTTATAACGTGACAGAGACGGTGGCTCGAAAAGTGAGGCGAAAAAAGATTTAGTGGGACACGCGTGGATCAGGATCACAAGAATTACATAATTGAATTTCGGGGATATTAGTGTGGGCTGTGACACCCAGACTTGCATGAGTCTTCAGGGTTTATAATAGCCTAGATATTTAACCTCATAGATTGAATAGATCGAAAAAGATGCTGCATTCTTGAAACTTTCTATTATTCCAACCTCATTTGAAATATTGTTCAAAGTATAAAGTACCTGATCTTTTTCAAGTTGAAGTGTTTTTATGGAATGAGACATCACAAAACTTCATGTTTCATAAATTCATTGAAAAAATATTTTAAAATATTTTATCGTGCCATAAATAAATAAAAAGACACAAAAACATATCGTGAATGTTTTGGCTTGACAAGTGACAAAAGTAAACCACAGAGTGGAGCGATCTTATTACAAACAAATGATTTGAAGATGAGAAGTAGGCTAATCAAATATAATTCCCGTTTAAATGAAAATATTTTCCATACCCCAAGCAGCGATCTAAATTTCAATAGTATCTGAAGCCATCAGTTCCTGCTATTAATTGTTCGATCACGAGATGAAGATGTAGTTGGCATCAATATCAAGGCATGAGCAAACACTGCGGTTCCAGCGAAGGGGAAAACCAAGAAGTCTTAATAGTGGGAGGAAACGATTGAAGGCAGACTGCGGCAATGCTATTGCCACCATTCCAATCTTACTTTATCTCTTTCTCGCACCAGTGAATGTGGGGGAGTGGGTATTAAACAGGTGTTCGATTAACAGATACCGATGACATTAGTCGTCTACGAGCCAGCGCAAGAAGACGCGAATCGTAATCGCGGCGGTAATAATTGGATTCCTGAGGACTTGGCCTAACCCTAAGCATTCCTCGATACAGCTAAGGATCGGAAGGCTGTGTGTGTGTGTGATATGGCATAGACAGGGTGGAAGTGAGATGGAAGACTATCGAAGTCTTGGATGTCGATGATGAGGGAGAGTGGTGAGCGGGGTTGCACAATGCTATAGATGCTTGTACATTATTTAGAGGTGTCGGATATTACACAAAATACCCGACCACTGTCGGCTCTTTAATTGCTCAACCCACATCCAAGTCTCATCCTTCTTCCTTCCAAATCCTCTTTTCTCTGAAAATCGGTAATGTGTGCTGTGTGCGAATTAGAAATTGATAAGCATCTATTAAGCTTGATTATTGATTCAATCACCATGATAATCATAAAAAATCCACAACATGAGAATGAATTTATCAATTTTAATCATAAATTAGTAACCACTTTTTATTCCAGTATCAGGCATTCTTTTTGTTATTCTGAAGAAAAAATATCCAAACTAAAACCAATGTGAGAATGAATCCTTTATCTTTATTACTGTAATAATGATAATTATTGTACTGTATTGAATTATGTATAAACTCATCCAGCTCTCTTGGAAACTACACCTGAGGGTGCATGATTATTATTCTAATAGTTGAGATATTGGTCACCATTTGAATTAATTTGAAATTCAATCGTATTGCAATCAACTTCAGCACATTTTTTTTTTCAATTCAAACTGAGTGGACTTCATGATTTAAGTTCTAATAAATAGAATCAAAGATATGCCAATAAAATACTTCTGGATGAAAAACGTTATATCACCAAGGAAGTGTGCTTATGAGTGAACTTATTGATATAATGTAGGAAGTCTTACTCTCTAAAATAAAAATCTTCCTAATTCACTCATCAATAAACTTTATGTTTATTTCCTAATACATGTTTACTCATTGAGCTCACTTATTGAACTGAAAAATATTTCTATAAAGTTTGTTGATTCACTTATTAACGCATGAGTTAAACATAACCATGTGTGTTTAGAGTATGACCGAATTGAAAGTTTATTCCGCCTGAACATTTCACTGATTAAAATTAACTTTTCCTACATTCGGCCATTCTGACGCTTGGCTTGCCCTCAAGCCACACATCAACATTAACATTATAAAGCAAAAGAAACATAACTAAACATAAAACACAAAAAATCAAGATACCGTATTTCTAAATTTGCACCGCATTTTCCGCTTGGCCTTTCTCAATTTCTTCTCCTCTTTACTCCTGTACTTTTTGTAGTTCACCTTATCACATCCTTTCTTTCTACGACGTGAACAGGGCCGTATTTCTAAATAGGCTAAGTAGGCTGCAGCCTAGAGCGGCAAATTTTCGAGGCGGCAAATTGGAAAAAAATCAAAATTTATAAAATAATTTCAAAAAATAAATTAATTTTCTCCACGATTTCTGAATTCACTTTGAAAAACATGACCTACTAGTAATTCTTAGAACGTAGTAGCCTATTATTTTAGTGCATATAATCGGTTTGGTCTCTGAATACACTAATAGTACGGTGCAATTAGACTCGAACCTCAACATCCAAAGAGAAAGAACGATTCCTATGCCAACTTGTTCTATACAGCCCTTTTGAATGATAAAATGTAATTTTGGGGTTGTAAGGTTTTTTTTTATTTAAAATCGGTGTAGCACATGAACTACTGAACATAGAAGTGTGAATCTGGTCTCAAATTAAAGAGAAATGAATTTCGCCGAGAGGGATTTTGAAATACGGATGCAAGTGTTTCCAATTCAAAGTTTCAAAGTAACGGAATAATTTCTGAGAAAAAATATGGAGTTTTCAAAAAAATGTATCTTGGAAACAGTTGATGATACAGAGTAGTAATTTGTCTCAATCTCTTCCAAATTTTGTTCTCTTGAAATGGCATGCATGGAATTTTTCCTTCCGACGCTTGGTTCGGCACCTGTTCACGAAAAACTGAAATTTTGCACCTTTCAACTCACCTACCCTCAAAACCCGACGCTCAAAAGGGTGTAACTTTCTACCAAACATTGAAAGGGTTGTGTATTGTA
The DNA here is from genome assembly GCA_017141385.1 of Sogatella furcifera. NCBI lineage: Eukaryota > Metazoa > Arthropoda > Insecta > Hemiptera > Delphacidae > Sogatella > Sogatella furcifera. The sequence goes on from CM029546.1 coordinate 41,705,664, forward strand.
TAGGACAAGTTGGCGTAGGCATCGTCCTTTCTCTTTGGATGTTGAGGTTTGAGTCTAATTGCACCGTAAACATAAAATATGTTAATGGTATGTTTTTTATGTATATATTAAAATATACCTTATTTGAGACTTATAGTGGTATTTTTAGACATAAAATCATATCACGAGTTGCAACGCTTAAAAATGCACAGATAAACCCAAACTTTGTCTTGAAAAAAGTATTGAATTTCATTCATGCAAATTTCTAGACACCCTGTCGGCTACAATTCACGAAAAACTGAAATTTTGCACCTTTCAACCCCCTCCCCCAAAAACCCGACGCTCGAAAGGGTGTAAGGTTTTACCGAACAATAAAAGGTTGTTTTAAAGCTTCCTTTAATAGATGTTGAAGGAGGCTATGGTTGTATAGAACAAGTTGGTTTAGGAATCGTCCTTCCTCTTTGGATGTTTATAGTTGAGGTTCAGTCTTTTTTTGAACTAATTGCACCGTACTATAAAGTCCACGGGATATTTTTTGCTACATGCCCATCTATATAAATATATCTTACTATCTTACTACTGATTTGGCTCTGACTGCCGCTTACCCACGTATCCCTCTTAACCCATAACGAGTCGGAATAAGCAAAGTATAACGTATAAGTCTCAAGGAGGCGGCAAATTTACATTTAGCCTATAGGCGGCATACTTTCAAATCCGGCCCTGGACGTGAAGATACCTTGGAACTCACTTTCTGCACAAGTAATGATGAAGATTCTTTCGGACAATCTTTCTTGTCAATCAATGATAAATCATCTTCGTCTTTCACTAGATTTTGCTTTTTCTGAATCAAACGTCTCAGATCATAGTAAAATAATTTTGATTTCAAATTCACAGAATTGCAGTCTTTTAGTAACTTTCGAGTGAACAACTACCGGACTGAGTGTTCGAGTTTTTAAACTCTTCTCTTGTGTTGAAACAACTTCGGATTTCAGTCTTAAAGCATCCACATAATCATTATTCTTTGTTACTCTGGGAAGATATGCTCTTTTATTAAGCTTCATCATGCGTTTTTTCTCTCTTCGTTTTTCTACACAATACCTAATTATCTCCAACGATTTATCCCTGCTGTCTTCATCAACTGGATTCTTTGCTAATATTTCTTGTACACCTTAATTTTATGTTTTCTTATACAATAGTTTAATAATTTGGACCTTTTTCTTCGAATTGTTGATTTTTTCACGAGTTAAATCTTGTCTCTCACTGAAATTATTCATCATATTGTCAATTTTGTGGCTGGAAATTTTTTCCTCATTTAATGCATTAACAGCTTCATAATTGTCAGAAGACGTGCACTCTCCGGATTCAAATTCTTTGAATGGTAATTTATCCAAGTCGCAATAAATATCACATTCGTTCTCAATTTCTTGTTTAGATAGCATGGATAATTCAGAAGTTGTTTGCACCCCGAAATCTGAATGGGAAAACTCCTCGGTAACAGACGAAAGTCTCTCTTCAACATTACTCCCCCTAACACGAATCAATTGTTCTTTAATCCAATTTTCTCTTTCGTTGATCCTGTTAATTTCTCTTTCCAATAAGGTCGAATATTTTTCTTTGATCATTTTGTTCCTGTTAATTTGTCTTTCAAATAAAGTTGAATATTTGCTTATAACACTATCCATGTTAAATTGTGTCTCAAGTTTTATAAAATCATTATTCCTACTTACTTGGACGTCAGCATTATCCACTACTGTCTCTCTTGCATTTCTAGCTCCGATTTTTTCAGTTCTATTTCCTTTTCAACTTGCAAATGAAACATCTTCTTCTCTCTTTCCTTTTCCTCACGTAGAATTCTCTCCTCTCGTTCCTTCTCTTTACGTTCTTTTTCCTTTTCCTTTTCAAGTTCTCTATCTTCTTTTATTCTCTCCAACAAATTTTTTATAATTTCTTCATTATAATCTTCTGATGCGGTAATTAATGTACATAATTGTAGCACTCTTGAATTAGTAGGCAGATTAATATCCAAATCCTTCGCTACCTTCAATAAATCACATTTTTTTGCTCTGGCTAAATATGCCATATTCACAATTCACTTTCTTCGAATTCACAATTCAATTCCTTTTCAATCCCTTACAAATCTTCTTTACAATCCCGGACAAATCTTTTTCAATCCCGGACAAATCTTTTCCGTTTCTATCTCGGACAAATATTTTCAGTTTCAACCCCGGATTTTTTCCTTTTCAATCCTAATCAATAAACTTTATGTCTATTTCCTAATACAGGTTAACTCATTGAGCTCACTTATTGAACTGAAAAATATCCCTATAAAGTTTGTTGATTCACTTATTAACACATGAGTTAAACATAACCATGTGAGTTTAGAGTATGACCGAATTGAAAGTTTATTCCACCTGAACATTTCACTGATTAAAATTAACTTTTCCTACAATAATGTAACACTCATCATTAAGCTTTCACTCTGATATAAATAATCTTATTCAATTTGAATGGTAAATTTGTTCCCTTGATATACGACACATACGAGTAAAATGAATTGACTATTCGGTGACACTGATTGCTAACCACAAAGAAATTAGACTATGTTCCGACTAATTCCACTGATAGGTTGTCCCAATATACATGTGTGTAGACAGTGCGCTTTCTGCCGCCTCCGCAGCCCCCACCGTCCTCGCCGCCACAGTACGCGTGTCCCGGCTGTAAATCTGCTAAGAGAGGGCGCCGCCCCCCTGGTTATGACAGCCGTACAAAACACATTGTAGTCGTCGACTGTGCCTCATGACGTGTGGTCATTGTCTCCCTATCCTCCTATATACCAGACACCGTTTTATAATATAACATTTAACTCGGTACCACTGACTACTAACAGACGTTGTACTGGGGCCGACCTGTTTCCTATTTCCTACACTCTCTTCCTATCCATACCATCTCCCACAATACCCAAATGCTGAGTGCATCAATGCTGGAGCAGTGATCAATCATGTTCAATACTGTCCAGCTACCTGCCGCGCTGTCTGTAACCGTGATATTATTAATTTTATTTCCCTGTTGAGAATACTCAATGTGATAACTAAATTATTGAACGATAAATTGGGTTAATGGTGGTATTCAGAGAAATACATAATGATGGACCACACTTTGAATAATGTGTGGTTATGGAGCATGGAATTTTTGCGAATTTGACTTCTGTGATGAGCTTTGTCGGTTGGTCGGTTCGGAAGGGGATAGATTATGATGATATTATTTATAAAAATCTATAAGATAGGCTCTTTGATTGAAAGATTGTTTTTTTCAAAGACTACGAGACAGGGGCGAACCCACGGGGGGGGGATTGAGGGGATATATCCCCCCTCGAAATTGGCACTCATCTTACACTAGATAGGATTTACTTTTTAGGGTTTGCCAAATTATTACTATTAATAAGGTTTAAAACTTCGAAAAATATAGTTTCATTGTACTTTTTTGAAAAAAATTCCCCCTCACGGGGTATATCCCTGTGGAGAAGGAAATGTATTGAATCTGGAACTGAGCATCGCCAGCTCAAATAAATGCAACAAAAACATTTCCCTCTATTGAATGCTCCATAGAATCTTTGATTTATAGAAAGATTTGTGCAACGATTACCGTTACAGCATATTTTGCTCCTTTGCAACACTGTGGAGAGTAAAATCTTACATGAAAAGTGCTACTGGTCTAGATGGTTGAGCCCTACTATTCATTCATAGACATTATACCCTTAACCCTGAACTTTTATAGAAAAAAAACGATCTCAAAATAAATCTTGGCATCTACTGAATTCCATTTCGTGTGAGGATTTTTCATGTTATTCAATATACTTTCAACAATATTTCATTTCATTTATTTAAAAAATGCAATATAATTTTGGAATGGAAACACTACAGACAACCAAGTCCAAAACACGTCTTCTTTCCAACATTTGAAAGAACCATCATCAAAATAATATAATTATGTATACAATCCCATCGCAATATTCAGTATCCAGAACTCATACATTCTCAAGTTCAGATTCATTGAAAGGAAACCTTCAAACTTCGAAAATTTCCAACACAGCTTAGAACCCAATTATTGTCCGATTTTATAAGATACCAATTATAGCTCTTTCTCAAATCACTTAACCTAAAATCAATTGATTTACAATGATAATTGGTGAACGAATTTTTTATTACTTTTTTCCGTTCATAAAAATATTTCTTATTCTACACGGTGAAAAGATTCGACAATGTTTGTTGGGTGGAGGCGAGTACAATAAGAATATCCATGCAAGCTGAATAAAACCAAAACCCCCTTCCCCCACCCAGGGAGGATCTTTTCATCCTGATTTCACATCACCCCCCGAAATTAATTCCTGGGTTCACCTCTGGTACGAGATCGAATAAGTGATGGAAATTTGTGAAAAGAAAATAATATGAGGCGTTGACTCAAGTTGATTGTTGATCGTACAAGCGGAATTTCATTGATATTCAATGGGAAAATGATAGCCTTGTTCCAAATGATGATTTGGATATAGTATATTCTCAATGTATAATTCATATAATGGAGTAAATGATACAATTCACAGTAGTTTAAGTAGTCTACTAATGAATATATTAGTTGGTCTGGGCAAAAAATTATTGTTTTGACATTCACTTGTAAAAAGTTTCTGAATAAATGAATTCAAATCAAACGTTTTCACACCCATTAGTTGCTGACTCCAATGACTATAATGTCTTTGCACACGAGCTTAAAAATTACGCTACATGGAAGTTCAAGAGGAAAAAGGGGGAATATTACAGGGTCGGATAAGGGTGTGACTACTGATTAGGCTACTGGCTGTTAATGATTCAGCTATAACACGTTCAATTGACATTATTCCATTTTTCATTGGTGAATGAGTTAGCAGTCATCTGAATGGAGGTCTAGCTAGGGTTGAGTGGAATTTGCAAAAAGCGGAATGCTAGAATGTTGTTACAGGCGTCGTCATCACCGTCTGTTTCTGTTGTAGAACCAACTTGGCGTCAGTCAAAGGGTACAGCGCTGCAATTTCGCTTTATTCTCCACTCACCCGGGCGAACTTCTGTTGAGGCGCCATTTTGAATTCACTTGGTTCTACAATCGGCAACATCATTAAATATTTCTGCAGCTACAGCGCAACACAACGACTCGCTTTTAGCGCTCGCTCTTGTATACGCAGCGCAGCATTCACAACCGCACGCTCATTCTTTCAGCCTGGCTTCCGCCAGCAACTCTACAAAAGATTTACAGCAACGCGGCAACAAAGTGACGCTGCTCGACAGAGCAATACTGTTGTTCAGACACAAGCGCACTCTCTACCTGACCTGGGAGGAAACTGACAGCGGGTGAGGACCGAGAGGAGACTTGTTGAGGAAGAAAGTTGAGAATAAAGACATGGTGGTTTGAAGCTATTGGGTAAATTTAGAGGAATTTATTGTGATGGATTACAAAAACAAAATTGAGCAAATAATATTTCTTCACTGAGAAAAAGGCATCCAATGTAAGAAAAATTGGTAAATTTTCACAAAAATATGACATTTTTCAAAATAATCATGAGAATAACTTGCAGGAGAAGTATATTGATTGGAATACATCTATTATGCCAGAATGACAATTTCTCGATACAGTTGATTTTGCAAACTGGTTAACAGGGTGTAAATGAAGAATCGGATGCAGGATGCTTGATCAGGCCGTTTTAATCGGGGAGTGGACCCTAGAATGTAAAAGATGCATTGTCGTAATCGATCTATGAAAATTTATTACGTAGGAAAATCTATCTTTCTGAAGAATTCGAAATCGAAATGAAACGGGCTAACAATGATGATGGGTGAATCTATTTTCGAGTAACTAACATATTCGTGAAAAAAATTTGAATATATAATGAGCATATCGAATATAAATAATAATTCAAGTAGAAAAATTATTTGTGAGAAAATAAAGAGTATGTTGATAAAACTGTCTAGAAATGACAGAGAAAGAGTTGAACTCATAGGCTATTTTCCAATTGTTTCGCTCGGATAAAGGTTCCAGCGAATACAATACATTCAAAATAGGAATAAGGAGATGAATGTATTGCGTGGATCCAAATGGAAAAAAAGAATACAGAAAATAAACATACTCCAGAACAGTGTGGTGGGGAACTGAAATGAAAACCCTATCCTCACCGTATTTCATTCATGAGATTATTTTTTTCAAGTGTTTTGTTTTGTAACGGTGAAAGGCACAGAAATGTTGTTTTTCACAAACCCATGAGAGAGCCTGTGTTAATAACAGGCACCCTGTTAATAACAGGCAGCAGTAGCCTACTACTTTTTTCCTTCATCGCCTACTTATTACTCAATCTGGACATTACTCTAGTTTATGATTGTCTCATGTTTATTATTGTTTATTAATTTTTTCAATTACAAAAATATAATTTCAGTTTGCGTACGAGCAAACAAATTCATATTGATTGATTCAAATTATTTCGACCAAGAAATTCCTGGATGCAAAAATAAACTTTTTCAATACCAGAGATTCTTCTATTCCATATCACACATTACCTATTATCATATTACACATGGAAATAACATAGGCCTACTACTACATTTTCCGCTATAGTTTTTACACTTGAAGTAGCCTACTCTATTCAGGCTCTATACATAAATGTCTATTACAATTCCTATTTAGAATAGACTGTTATGTATGACGTAAGTATGCGTGTATCAGACCATCTATTGTTTATTGGTCAATCACAATGTCACTCACTGGATTGATGATAATTGATGACATTCACGAGATTGAATGTGATAATCAATCATAAGTGCTATTGTGAGTTGTCTTATTGAATTGTCATGGCAATAGCACACTATCAATTATGAATACTATTGTCGCCTACTTGCTCCATTACCATGTTTCTTGGCTACCTACTGGCAATTGGAGGATAATGGATATTGATTAGACATTAGACAATAGTTGCTGCTTGAGCGAGCTTGTGTGGTTAAACTCATTGTTAATTATTGGTGGTATATCTGTATTCAGTTCACTTTCCAAATCACTTTCCTATCAATTCACTCTCCTCACTTAATGCAATTATAGTTTCGCGATTGAAATATTATTTGGATATTTTGTAACGCAGTGTTTACATCTGACCAAGTATACAGTACTTCTCTAACAACTGCAGGGGCAGGGTATGTGATGTGTATTACTGTAATAGTAGTTAATAGTAATAGTAGTAGCATTCCATCATTAATAGTTAATATTTGGTACCGAGCTTCGCTCTGAAGCTGCGGCCGAACCGTTGAATTACATAAATTATTATTGAATTACATAAATAAGTTATTGTAAAAAATCAAGGATCCTCCGGCCTTGTAAACAATAAATTCAAAATTGATATGATCACCTCTCACAAGTTTTTGACAGACATGAACATGTGTTATAGACTTGAATTTAACTCCATTCACACCAGCTGGATAGCGTTGGTCAGCTAACGATAACAGCCATTATACGCAGTACTTGGGATTAGGCCTATGCCTAAATAAGGAATATTTTATTCTTTTTTTAATCCTGCCAGAGAGTTTTCCCAGACATGAGACCTGGTGCAATCTTATTTTTCCATCTTGGTTATATTACATTTCAAATTTCGAGGAAATCGTTAGAGCCGTTTTCTGGATCCGTGGTTCCACATACATACAAACATACATACATACATACATACAGAAATTACTCGCTTAATATATTAGGATTTCAAGGAAATATACAGTGACTCTATTCTAGCACACTATATAGCACAGAGGACGTAAATCCTCTTCAAAAGTCCTCTGAAAAGTCTTCTTTGAAAAATTTAAAGTCCTTTCTGTATCCATAGTCACTGAAGAAATAGCTTCACAAACGCCATCTATAGGACGGGAAAGTAAGCAAGTGAGCTGGCACTGTTACAATAAATGTAAATGTTCGACTCCCATTGGACAGTTATTTTTATTGGTGATAAAGTGGAAATAATTACAAATACAATCCAATCACGGGTAAAAACATAATTCTGTTAAATGCCTGTTTGTTCTCGAGCTGCTGTTCTATAATCTGTTTATGTCTTTTCATGAAAGTTCATACTTTTTTAAATGCGAAAAAGTGTTTGAAATATATAATAAATATTTAATAATGATTTGATTGATGTTTAATACTTGATCATGTTTACTGCCCAGGTATGTATGAGAAGGAAATTGAGTAGAAAAAGTTCAGAAGATGGAAAGTTCTTGAAAATATATGATATTAGTTATTCATAGATTAAGGAGATACAAGTTTGTCTATTTTAGTATGTATCGGTCTTAATGCAAATTAAAACCAAGGGGTTTTATAAATTGAAAGTTTATGAGATAATACTATATGAAAGGTAACTAGCTGACTAACAGAATGAAGAAACTTTTCAAAACACAATAAAGTGATTGAGTTGATATAGTGATTACTATTTCAGGCTTGCTTTAGACTATGAATCTCTTGCCCTGCAGCCAGAAGTCGAAGAAGATAGGGGAGTTTATGAGAAGAGAGGAGAGGGGAGAGGGAGAGAGGAGCCCACACAATGGGGTCAAAATACAGTTGCTCTGTTCTTCTCAATGGAACAGAACATCATCTACTGCTCTGGCAAATACACGGACAGTTAGTATAGTTCTGAAACTCTTTTGCGCTTATTGTCTCAGATGTTTAAAGGCGGGTGGATGTGAGAGAGGAGGGTTGGGGAGGAGGCAGTAGGCATCAGCCTATCCGGTGTCAGGGTGCGCCGAATAATTGACGCAGTCGTAGCCGTCGAATAGGAACTGATCTCTACAAAGGTGTCGTGCCGCCTTGTTCCACAGTTATATAGTAAACGGTTTCCCTCTTTTTGTATTAGACAATAGCGATAATAAAATGACGAAAACGAGCCTGCCTGATATTCACTCTGAGGGAAGTGACCAAAAAATAATTATAAAGCTCAAAGACAGTAACCCATCTCAAAAGAGACCGTAAAACAAAAAACGCCACAGCTTCGAATAACATATTGGTGACACGTGTTCCTTTTTCCTCTGGAAACTTGCACGCAACTTCCGACTTGTTTATGGCCCAGTGTGGGAGTGTTCGTCTCGGCCTCAGCCACAGTTACCAACTCGAATTTCTATTACCGTTTTCCCATTCTCCCTCCCTCATTCGCCTCCTCTCATTCATCATCAACCTGTTCCATGCAATACAAACCCTCACAAACCAAATTCAGGATAATCGGGTTGTTGGCGTGGTCTTTCTGGCCGACCCAGCAAATTCAGAGGAAAACATTCGTTCATGACAGTTAAAAAGAATAAGGCAGACTCTCATTCTTCAACCTTCTTATAATTATTACTTCTACATGAGTCAGTTTCATATGAGTAGCCATTTTTTAAAGTGATGCTTCAAGTCTCAAATATATCGGTAATAGGTTATTGGTATAATGATTTGAATTTAAGAAATTCGAAAAATAAAAATTTCAAATTTAAAAACGTCTAGGAATTAAACATAGCATCTCAAAATTGTGGATAATCATTCCAGAAAAGCTATTAATGAATTAATTATTTTTTATCAATTCACATGATCATACACATTGACAAAAGAAGAAAACTAACTAGTTTTAGTTCTATTACATGACTTTCAAGAGTTGAAAAAACTATTTGGAGCAACACTTACCTGTGATTTCTATTCTATAGATATTTATCACTTCCAATATGTTTGATGCATTATTCATTCACTTATCTCGACTTACCAGAAGTTTCTAACACTACTTTTTGTTTTAGAATAATGGAGAAGCCTATTCGGTTAGTCGCCATTATTATCAGAACAAATCTTCTTTGGAGAAGCGGCAAATAACGCCAGCGGAACAACAGTAAAGTTGGCGAAAAGTATAAAAAACTTTTCTAAGCTTTCATTCTGGAAAAATTCTTCACCGAGCTCCAGCACACTACCACCCCCCTACCATTCCCCCAAATCTCAAAATCTTCAGTACCTCATTACAGATGTAGCCAACATACATGAGGGGTTCAGGATCCAAGACAGTGGGCCAACGATATTCTGTTCATATTTATTCAAAACAGACGGATACTCTCTGTAAAGACCTATCATCTTGAGTTCAGAAAAAGTTTTGTGGAGAGAGATGGGTAGAAATATTCATGATAATATCGTGAAGTTATGACCTGGAAATTTTTATTTACCCTTTCACCTTACACCATGACACCAAATATAACAGCTAGAACCAGATATCTTCTTTTTAAATATTGACTAAATTTTCTCTAACTGAATCCTTAAGTGGTTGAATACGTGGATTCGTTCCTCCAAATACCAGATTATTTCCTTTATTTTTTTGGACTACTCTAATTTGTAACTACAGTACCTTCTGAGTCAGGAACTTGTATAAAACAAATATTTTGTGATATTCTATACTTCGGTTTATTGAACGTTTCCTTTAAAATTAAAAAATAGAATTAATCGAATCAGATTTTATCCGAAATTTATAGGAACATATAGTTATTAAGGTTTTTTTAAGTGTTTGAAAAATACTGTTTTATTTTTTTAATTGGGGACTAGATTAAGGCCTCGGTTAAAAATATTACTACTGGATGAATTTGAACAAGAAAATTACATAAAAAATTATAAAAAATTGGCATACCATGATAATTTTTAAACACAAGATACAAACACAATACACACACAACCAATCACACAAACTTCCATCCTTTGCTTTAAATGAAACAATACGATTCTACCACCTCAACTCTTTAAATCGAAGGACACTTTAAATCGTCGTAGCAATTAAATGAAAGAACTTGACAATTTTGCCCCTCTGAATGGAACTCCCATTAGAGGAAGCCACAACATACCACTACATTTCCGATCGCTACCGTTTCTGAACTGAGACTCCTTGCTTTTTCCAATGAAAATTTCCCCTTCAATTTCCAACGACACCCAATATTGCTACCCGAGCAAAAGATTTTTCATTTGAACCAACAAAATTTCAAAGTTCAATGTTCATTTTAATTCCGAGTACAGTATATCTTTTCAACATTAAATCGAAACATTCGAAAAAACACCAGTACTATTTCAGATACATAAGCAGTGATTTAACAATTTAAACGGAGAATCATAATCAACTCTCATGTTTATCAAAAATCAAAGTTCATTTTCGCAATTCATTTATAATTCTAAATTCAATAACCTGAAAAAAAGTCACATAAAACACACAAAAAAAACTACAATAATATATTTAAATTTTTACTATTACAAAGGATTATTCTTATAACTATATAAGATTTATTTCACTACCATTTTGAAACATAACAATTATAACAATTACAGAAATAAATAATCGATGAAAAGGAAATTGAAGACTTCATCGGTGACTGGTAAAGGCCACCTTTGATGTAACTTAATTGTAGCTATAAAACTACCAACTACTTCTGAAGTACGTGTTTATATGATACAATGTATTGCCCCATGCACGCCATCTTACAATCATGACAACATCCTTTGAAATAAGTTTACTTATTTACATTGATGTGAATACATTACATTGATTGAAAAAGTTAATTGAGGTTATTCTAGCTGAAATTCCAGAAGAGGTTCAAAACTCCTTCCGTATTCAAACTCCTTCAATGTATAATACAATACTTTATAAGTTCAAACATTTCTTCAAATTTCCTTCAATTTCACTCTTTGAATAAACATTTCATTTTTAAAACCAAACTTCACTTTTATTATTACAAACAGCACTGAGTACGGTAATCCTTCATTAGGAATTTTCTGTTTTTGTCGGTCATATCTCAATCAAGATTCAGTCTCCAGTTTAGTTTCAAAATTCCGCTAACCACCCACTTGTGAAACAAGTGGTTTACGTTAACTCCTTCGTAAACACGGTAGCTTGACAAGGCCGGGACAGCTTTTTAAAAAGCTGACCTTGAAGTGGAAATTCTAATCAAATGAGCTTACATCTAATCTCCGTTCATGGAAAGGAGTGGAAAACAATGGCGGAGATCAGGGTGAGAAAACACGTAGTTATAATAACAATTAATCGGCGCTGAGTAGACCACGAGCCGGGAAACTGTAATGCTCTCTAACAATTGGTCGGCTAATTGGATGCAAGAACCCGAGTCACTTGCATACCCCTCTTGGCCTCGTGCTCTGTCGACATCTCAATTATAACAACAATGACCTTACTCACTCACACACGCATTCTTAGTAGCTTACCTACGGCTGGCTACTTCGTGTAGTCGAACACAACAGAAGCCACCCACTCACTACCATTATGCACGGTCTATATGCAAATAACGTTGAAATAATACATTTTACAGAGTATGAATCCGATCATTTTACAGAAGAAAATATATTCTGAAGCTACACATTGGAGCTAATGGAAGATTTTATATCCATCTCTCCAAAATAAAGGATCAACTTTATTCACATCAGAATAATGACACTTGATCCATTAGATTTCTCAGAAAATTAATCACCAATCAAACATTTTTGCGTGGTAGAGTACTTGGAACAGGAAAAATCAACAAATCAACAATTATGATACTACTTATTTTGATTCAAATTCCAAATTAAAAATATCATACTTGATTGATTGAATACATGATAAAGAATTATTTCCTGAACCAATTTTCTGGAACAATTAATATGAAGTTTCATGTGGCAAGCTGAAAATTGATCGGAATCCCGACATTCAATTCATAAATAAATTATTGTGAATTGAGAAGAAGTTAATTTTTTGTGATACGCTACAATTTTTGGAAACTTCAGTTAATAACAATAGCCACAACTTGAGTGAAGGTATGAAAAGGCAAGTATAATCATCAGGGTGTACAGTACTCAATCATTTATTGTTCGACTTGTGGAAAGCTTTTGTAACTAATAACAGCAGGGAAATTGCTTTTTGTGCTAGGAGTGAAGTATAATAGAGAAATGAAGGAGCAAGAACAACGCCGGTCATTTGGAGCTGTTGTGGTGATCGATCACAATTGGAGAAGTGATGTGGTGATGATGGTGGAGGGGGTAATGGGCTGTAAAAATGACCGAGTAAGTTTCGGTTACGATCGGAAACAATAAGAACGTTAACAACAATGCGGCTGGTTGCCAATAAGTATTTAGAGATCGAATGGGGGGATGCTTGAGAGGGCGAACAAGGAGGAGGGAGGAACGCGATCATCTCTCTCTCTCGTTACGTCTGTGGCAAACTTGGTGTATGATAGAAAGTGAGGTGTAGGAGGGGTTGGAGCATGCTGTACGTACAATAATGCCTTTTGGGATCCGTCCCACCTATTTCAAATGTTTACCGCTGTATTACCCAAGACGGGAGGAGAAACAAGAAGAAACTTGGATGAAAAAAGACGTATAGTCCAAATGAGAATAGAGACGTCTTTAGCGAACGTAATTATTTCTGGGTAACATAACTGATGAAGCAACAAGCAGATGCAGGTCGTGAAGTAGACAATAGAAGCAGGCAGGCCCAAAAGTACAGTTGTAGTTCAATGCTTCTTACGTGACATTCAACGAAATAACTGGCAGCTTTGTTGAATTATTGTCGACGTTGCACCGCCCGCTCAGCAATGGACCGCATCTCAGACCGCGGCGGCTTGCACCCGCCCTTCAAGTCAACAATAGGCGCAATAGAGGTGTGCTTGCTGCTGGCTGGGTATTGGTTACCTAACTTAGGTAATGCTGCCTTCCTCCTCCTCAGGCTGGTGCTCGAGTACTGTATTTCTCAGTTTGATGAGTGCCAGCATCATCCACTGTGCACTGGATTGCAAGATTCATGATAGCCATGTTGGAGAATTCAAATCTTGGAGCACAGCCAAGGATGGAATTCTCAAAGGAAATATGAACTACACTTTCGCTAAATACTCTTGATTATATGTTGATCATGTATCTGTTTGTAAATATTTTTCTTTCAAATTGTAAAACTGATAGTGCATTTGGTTGTGGTAGGTTCAAGGACTCGTAAGCTTTATAGATTTGTTCCAAACGAACTGATTGCAATAAAGAGGTAAACATATTCAATGTCATAGAGGTTTATGATTGGATAATTATTCAAAATAATAAACAGGTTTATGATTTTATGTTTCTCTCAACTTTATCAACAAAGCATGTATGGATGCGATTATCGTACAATTCCCTCCTTGATACGATTCTGGATGAAAATTTATATTTCCAACCACACAATATGAAAATCGATTCACTCGTACTCGATATCAATAGAAATGGAACTCACTCGTTGCTGTAAGCTGCAGACTGATATAACAAACAAAAAGGAAAATTTTGCCATCGATAAAGTAATAAGTGCACTGTTTGTGACGTATGACGAGTGATTTGAAAGCAACCAATGTCGAAATATGAACACATTTGGATTAGAAACACATTGATCCGGTGAAGAGGTAGGATGAATGGAAATGAATTTCAACCGATATTCAGGGGTGACTGGATTTGATTAGTCAGAATATGAGCACATTGGAGTAGAAACACATCGATTTCATGTATGAGGTTAGTGAATGAGAAGTGAATTCCAACCAATAAATGCGAGTTTGAAGAGAGTGACTGGATTGAGTTGGCACAGTTACGGTTGTTTGGCGTAGCGGCACTGAAAGGTTGCGATTTAGTGTAGCACCACACGTCGCTTAGCGCAGTCCGCTTTTATCCAGCTCACCAGCCAACGAAACAATGGCTACCACTCGTTACCATTTATATTTATTGCCGTCCTCTACCATTGTCTACTATCCAAATGGCACGTTTGACACAACGGCTATGACAACCAGCACTCATAAAGTCACTCTTCCCCACCACACTGTACACTCTCTCATTGGTGATTCATTTTCTACTAGTTTATTTCCATCAGGTTGAAGTGAAAATCAACTGATATTCGAGTTGAGTTTAATATTATTTATAACGAAAATACTCTAATCGAATCGAATATATACATAATACGCCTATAATTCAGTTTGTAATATTATTACAGTATGCACTATGTAATTAGAGATTAAATTGGTAATCGATCATCAACTTAATCGAATTTACTGGAAACAAGTAAAGAATGGAGATATTGGAAAAATAAATTTTTCATCAATGTGTAATGATTAATTGAGTAGAAGTGGATGATAGAAAAAAAGCTAAAAATATTAAAATATATATAGAACATTATTTTCCTTTTCAATACACATTGGTTTCTTATTGTCATCATGATAGAGTTAGTAGAAAACTCCAGAATCGATTAATAAGGAAAGC
The DNA here is from genome assembly GCA_017141385.1 of Sogatella furcifera. Taxonomy (NCBI): domain Eukaryota; kingdom Metazoa; phylum Arthropoda; class Insecta; order Hemiptera; family Delphacidae; genus Sogatella; species Sogatella furcifera. The sequence continues at coordinate 41,720,916 of CM029546.1, forward strand.
AGAATATTTTTATCAATTACAATCAAATTACAATCACCAAGTTCTGCCAACTCAAAAATTACTAAAATAATACCACTATGTAATTTCAAACAATAATATTAGAATATACAGTGAAAGCTGTCAATGAATTGTATTTTATCGCACTAATAAACATGATTGTATCACACGATTTCAATTATTAACTTATAAACAGTAGAAAATTTAAAGCATCTCAATAGACATTTAATATGGTAAGTGTTGAGGCTGATGCAGCTTCTGATGGAGGTGAGTTGATACCATGAGAAGGGAGAAAGAAGAGTGAGAGTGAGATAGAGTGAGTCAATTGAGGTGAGTGTTGAGCCAATTGAAAATGTTTGTCACCTTGTCACCAGCAGTTTTGATCGCTTCAAATCATTCAAGCTATCGAAACTCGAGCCCAGGATTATCAACACCACGAAGCGTATTGTATTATGCTTGTTCATAATTCATAAGAATATGGAGATTGGATGATGTTAAGCTGCCCTAAAGTCGGGCTTCCGACTGCCGGCCTCAGCACAGGCGAAAGCCACCTTCGCTAAATTGATGCGCTACACAACGCATTATACCGATTCTGATTCCTACCAATTAATGAATTGATGTACATAGCTTCTAGAAATAAATTCTTATCTACACTGCATGTTCATAGTATAGTTATTTATAATCTAGTAGCACACAATATTGTGCGATTTTGTGAATAATTTTTTGAAAAATCGCTGCCTCTGAAATTTAGTTCGAGAGCTTCATTAAACTAGGCTCAGTAAGTATTATCATAATAATTATTCAAATTATCTATTCATCCAATAAATGGGTGATTCATGCCTGGATCAAAATATGAATGGAACAGAAAAAGCTCGCTAAACTTGCATTTCGAATTACGGATTTTATTTAATCGTTCTCGTATCCAACAATGAACAATCATCTACGGAGAATAAGTTAATGACAGATACAGCTAGCAAGCAGTATTGTCGAGAAATATTATTTTCCCCGTAGATAGGTATATCGAGAACATATATATACGGATTTCAAAGGAAATGATCAGCTCTCATGGAAAAAACATTTGAATAATTTTCATTTTGTTTGAAACATTAAGCCAGTCATTCAAGGACTTCACTTCCACTAATACAATCAATGATTTGATGATCAGTAATCAGGAAACTTAGAATGAAAGGTTAATACAACTAATCAAATATTGTCATTACAATAAAAAAGAAGAGAAACTACAGTCTTAATCCAGCGTTCAAATTAGTTCTTTTATCTCTACTAACTTCAAGACAACTTAAAATGTGTCATTCACTTTACACTAGACATAGACAGCCCACCACTGTTCATACTCTTGTGTTGTGTCAACTCGTTAATAATATTCAACTGGTGACTCGGTTGAGCATTTGCCTCGGCCCACGTCCGCTACTCGAAGCCGATAATATCATTGGATTCTGCACTGGAAGTGTGAGTGAGCATCGCCGCCACTAATGGCTTGGCAGACAGATGTTTGAAAGTGGCAAGTAGCTTGAAAAGATAGAAATTGAATAAGAAGTGGACCTTAAAGAGGACGGCAAACGGAAAGTCTGATGGCTACTCGCGTAACATTTCCAGCCGACTGTGATGAGCCGTCGAATAACAAAATATTTCACGAGTTAGTAAACTGGAGAGGCGTGTTGGAAAGAGTACGAACAAGATTTTCTGTTTCTCAAGAGAGAGCTCTTTTCGTTTGGTGTTCCCTCTCCAGGTGCTCTCCTTCTTTTCTCACTTGGAAGTATAGAGCACCTGTTGTTCGGGCGGTCGAATCTACTAAGTGATTATTAGAATCAGTGAATTATCACAAGAATTGCCACATTTACTCCAGTAATGGTATTTTCAAAAAACAATTATTACTTCTAGAAATTCTAGATGAATATTTCCGATGTTGATAATTCTAATTTTGATGATGTTGAAATTAATTGTAGAATATTTTGATAGTGGATTTTAGTCTATCTTATCCAATCATAAATACTATTCTGATGATGGTTTAGTAAATAAACATCGACATTGATTCTACCGAATGAAATTTTTGGGATGAATAATAATAAAATAATTGATATTATTATCAGTGAATAATTCATGTTGGATTATTATTGAAAAAAAGAAAAAAATTCAGAAATATTGATCATGGAAAAGAATGATATCTTCACCATCTCATGTTACGACTTAACCCACCTCTCAATCGATCAATGTACCTTTACGTATTCATAAAATTACTTACATTTGTTTACTTCCATTGATTGAGTTATGATATGAACAGTATGTAGATTAGTCATTTATTCGCTATGCTACGTCCTACAACAAGGATGTTTGACGCAAGCCAGTCTCTGCAAATGCATAAACAAATGGAAGCAAAGTACTTTTCGTCATTATGCAAGGTAATTGTTATTGCTGTGGCGTAATTTTGATTGTTATTGCTGATCAAGTAGTGAGATATAAATGAACGCATGACATCGTAATACTGTATTTGCAATTCGCACGTCACAAAAATCAAACGCATATTATGGTGTATGTTTCCTAGCAAAAATTAGGACGCTGACTGTTTGTTGATTGTTTTAGTGACTGCATTTGTAGATTAAAAATTGTTTGGCAAATATTTGTAGTTACCGATTATGAGAGAACAGCATTCAAACTTACTTCTACTCTCTTTCTCTGTTACGCTGTTTCCTGGATTCGCCTCAGCCTTACGCTATTTGTTCCTCAGCCTACAACGGCAATATTCTTCAAATCAAGGATACTAGAATACACGTTGACTTTTTCTATTTGCATCAGTTGGTTCAGTTACTTTTTAGAAACTCATTTTCCAAATGAATGAAAAGTAATTATTAATTGGAAAAATAGGATTGAACTGGGTTTGTCCACTGTTTTGAACCGATCGATGGATGATCGAAGACAGATAATTGAAAATTATAATTATTCGTCTTCGATCATCCATCGATCACGGTTTTGATGGACAAGAGTAGTTGTCCCTATTTTTCGATTACGAGAACAACATTCAAACTGCCACTCTCTTTCTCTGTTACGCTGTTTCCTGGATCCGCCTCAGCCTTACGCTGTTGTTCCTCAGCCTAATAAACGTATTCTTACAAATCAAGGTGCTAGAATACACATTGACTTTTTCTATTTGCATCGGTTGTTCAGTTATTTTTATAAACTGGTTTCCAAATGAATGAAAATGAAATTATTAATTAGAAAAATGGGATTGAACTGAGTTTGTCCACTGTTTGAACCGTGATCGATGGATGACTGAAGACGAATAATTAATTAATAATGATAACTTTAGGCATTCAGACTTTGAGAACGTGTGGAAGTCAAGTATCGGATATTGTATTTTTCATATTAATTATAAATAGATGAGTGCGTTATAGATAGTGCTCCTTCATTACTAATTTTTGAGAAATATTTATGTACATTATAGTTCAAAAATGTCTGTAAACCCCGTTCCAAATACCAATTTTAAGATGTCCAGTTTTTTAAGACGTTATAATTTTCACGTGATTCAATGATTGAACATATGAATACATTATGCAGTCTCTGCGCCTATCGTTATAATGCCTGTCAGTTTTCTTTAGTAATAATTTTTAGGAAATCTGCAAAAAACCGACGTCCAAGAATCATGATTTGTGATACAGGTGTATTTCAATATTAATAAGTTTTTTAAACTATGAAATTGAACAGGAAAGTATCTCTATTCTATTATTGAATATTTTGATAGAGGTCGTATTTTAATTTTTTCCAGAAGTAAGATATTCAGTTTTCATTACGCGATCAATCGATCTCTTCAAATTCACAACTACAGCAGAGAGTTTTGGTCCGTATCAGTCCCAGTGGGTAGCGACTGCCAACAAGCGCTTCTGTACAGAACAATAGTTGAAGAAGAACCAGACCAGGAAAGCTGAATCGAACAAGGGCGAAATTTCAATTTTCACTCGATTCCAATTTTGGTTCGCGAACGAGATACTGGCGACTGCCACTCGTCGAAACGGTCTTTCTCTTTTTCGTTTTTCTTTGGCATCTTCTCTCTCGCCTTTCCACTTCGACTTGCAGGGTGTCAACCTGAGGCTGGCGTTTGAGGCCTTCTCCAGCTTCAGTTGGTTTGCAGTGGCGCCACCACAACATCCTCTTTATTACGGCCAGGATATTATTGCGGGCGAAAATAAGTTTTTCACGCCCCTCCACTCTTTACCGACTCTGTTCCGTGCGGTGTCATCTTCGAGTGTCAACAGGAGCGCGCTTCGTCGAGTTAAAGGTTTCGCGTCGGCGTTTTCCTCCTCAACCGTCTTTTGCAAACCGATTTTCCATTTTCGTTACCTCGATATTCATACCATCGACGCCATACCTCAGCACTTGCGCGCAGATTCCTAATAAATAACTTCAGAAAAATTGTTTATGATATATTTGTTCTTCACAATTTCTCGATACCAGTACTTTTCAAGTCCATCTTGTAGGTATCACGTGTGTCTTGTTAGTTTACTTGTAGATCTTATAGGTATCATAGCATTGTAGGTAACTTGATTTTCCAACAAGTGGGTAACTTTTTTCTAACTTCTTTTCGTAACTTTTGGTCATGTAGAAAACTTTTAATTCTGCTGTAGTTAGTATCTTTGGAGTTAGTTTCAACTCATGATTTCTTGATAATCCAATCACAAAACCGTAGTTTTCACTCAAAAATAGTTTACTTATTCTACTTTACAATGAATGAGTGCAGTTGGGCAATTAGAGGAGCTAACTTTGCCCAGCATCACTTACCAAGAGTTTGCTATCCAACTCGGAAATTAAGGGTGCTATATGGTTCGATTCCTGCCAGGACAAAATATTTCAAAGTACGGAAATTCTATCGAATCACCGATTTATGTATAAGCGTCCATTATTCTAGTTACCAAGAGTCAACTAACAATAGTATCAATAGTATCAATAGTATCAATAGATCAATAGTATCATTGGGATTTAAATCTTATCAAATAGAAATAATAATAGAGTAGTGTTTAAGCGGCAAAAGCACCAGTAGTGGCCATGTTTAAGAAATTTGTTCATAGTTTCTTTGTAGAATGTGAGTCCATTCCAACTCATTCTATCTCATCTTAAACTCAATGAACATGTAGCCCAGATCCTTCTTGATTAACTCATTCACTTCAAAATGGCTGATATCTCAATTCACAAAAGAATTATTAAACTTTTCGTGGAAGTCGATTCAATAGATTCCTAAAGTGGCCACTACATTCAATAGTGACCAGGTACTGATTCTATAGTGGCCACATGATTTTTTATGCTTATTTACAATTCAATTTCTTTGTTGCTTGTTGTAATCATTTCCAAGTAAGCTACCTTTACATTCCAGAACGTTGATTATATTGCCAGAAATAATAATAGGTTATATTAAAAGAGTTGAATTGGTAATGCATTGTTTTTAAGTCATAAGCCACTAGAGAAAGAGAGAGGTTGAAACATAAAATAGATTGTTTTGAAAGTTAATTTTCCCTTTGTAACCTATTTGAAACAGTCTTAGGAGAACTTATAAATTCAATTAAAATAAACTTTTATAACAATATCTACAACTTCGTTAAGACGATATCTATTGGGTAAGGCCATTACCAGATTATTCACTGTTTCTTGCTCTAGTAGTGGCCAGTGCTGCTTTTACGCTAAAAATATTAACCCATTTTACTAGAAACCTTCTGAAATAACATCTTGGTAATCTCGGGAAGACGATTATAAAACCAGAAATAGCGGAATTTACAGACCTCCTATTCAGTGTTAAAGCAATTTGTATACAAGCCTTCTTACTGGAAACGTAAGAGAAAACTGAACTTCTTACTGAAACTTATTCGAAAGACATGGCAACAATATTAATTTTTTCTCAAAAATTTCTTGATGATTCTCTGCAAGTTCCTACTTGAACTATTTAGCTGCTAAATAGCATAAGCTAAGTCTCTAGCAGGTTTAGAACCCATTTAGAATAATTGAATCCGTATTTTAAAGAAAACCTGATCAAGTGGCCACTACTGGTGCTTTTCCCTTACTTTGTATGTTCTCAGAGAATGAGATGGGAATTTTGATTAAGTCGTCTTGACAATCAGACACAAATCGAAAAGGATTAGTCCATTATGTAACGGGAACATGCTGCAGATCAACCCGTTCATGACAATCATTCTTACACCGGATGATTTGAAAAGGGCAAATGATTGGGAGTGGATGCAATTGAACATTTTAAAATCCGATTTCCGGCTTAACGATTTCCGAAACCAGAAGCTAGATTGAAATGCATGTCTCTATCTGGATTGGACTATATTCATGTTTAAATCTTTTTCCTCTTCATGTCTATAACGTGATTGAATATAAGAAATTCTTTCATTTTTGAGTTATTTGACCTAATCGTAGAAATAATATACAAATACATAGTACTCTTCTGCAAACCTTATTTAGGCTATGATAATATTATGATAAAACCGAAAATTATTATTATAATAATTAATATAGTTCTAGGATATTTTGATATAATTGGATAGCTATTAAAATCAACTTATGACCAAGCAACATGGAATGGTATACATTCTAAGTTGAATTTAATCCGTAAATTACATGTGCCTCAAAGTACAGGCATTGGTTACTAAAAATAAATTGCGACATTTTGATTGATTTGAATTGAACCAATGATCTTAGTTCTAAATAAATCTTATTGAACTAGCTAATGAATAATATGGATTTGACTATTTTCTAGTTGAATCAGTTGGGAGCGTAAAGCTACACTGTTCTCCTAATCATTCATCGGTTTCCATGACCTGCTATTCATTCTGGCCTTATAGAAATCAAAAGACATGTTTGAATACATGGAATTGAGATAGGGTACATGTATAATGTAGAGGTTATACGGACAACATTGAAGAACATTTTAGATCAGTTTACAAATATGAGTACTGTAGGCCTACTTTAAAACGAATCCGCAGCTTGAATATATTCATACATGATTATTATCAGTTGATTTCGTGGAGATTCGATTGATGCGTGAAAAGCGGGACTATTATTTAATGTAGCTACGAGTCCACCTCATGATCACTTATCGCGAGGTCCTACAGATTTTTTATTGTGGGGTTGAGACTTGGAGAAACGTAAAAATGAAAATTAGACACGCCTAAATACATTTTTATGATTTTCTGTTTTGCGTCGAGGGTTGAGTTCTTCATTGGGGTTATAGTTATTTTATTATTTACCTTTGTCCCTTTGATGGGGCGATTGCCTTGTTCGATATGATGTCTGTCTACATCAAAATATGAATATGGAGAGTGATATTGAATCTATAGTTCTGTCCTGTATCAACACTTGGAATCAGTGGCAAGCCCCATCAGACAATCAATAGAGAGATAGAAAATGTGAGACAGAGAAGAAATTGGAAGTTGATTTGTTTGGAAGATTTCTATTCAAATGCTACAGATCCTGTAGATGCGTGATGTAAGCAAACAAGTATACAAAAATCTCGACTGGAAGGTACGTTGATAAAATAGGCTAGATTGTTTGTAAGATAGTAGGATTTGTTCAATGGAACTTAAGCTTATCAAACAGAAAGGGTTGTCGGAGCTTTTCGAAAGGAAGGTCGGTCGTCGGAAATTCATCATTCCTTGAAACTTTTGTGGATGAATGATTTTATGATGTCAAGGTAGAAAGAATGTCCCATGGGTGAAGGAACAGGTTCAATTCGTTGAGACTTTTTTCTAAAAAATTGATTCTCTTCATGAGAAGTGGTAATACAGGTGTTATGACTTTGTGATATCCATTTTCTCATCTCTATTTATTAATAGTCTTCCATGTGAATAATTTTAGTAGTAGATAGAAGCGAGTGAATATTCAAGTAGTGTTGAAATTAGAGGGAACGAAAGAATATATAATTCTCTTCAATAGGTGACAAGTCTTGGCCAAGAAATGATGGAAAATTCAGAAAGTTTATTTGGCTCAGTTTAGGTGATGGTACTTTCCTAGGTTCATTATAACTCATCATTATAACTGCGTTTCAACACACCACATTTAAATCGACCAGTTAATTCGTAAAACCTTTGAAAATAGCCGAGCAAGTATGGAGTGTATAATGATAAAGAACGATCTTGATTGTCTCAATTTTAACTACATTTTGTGAAATAGAAAAGTTCCTGGATGCAGCGGAAGTGGAACAAACGATTGTGTCCAAGTTCCTCGCTAGACTCGGAGCCAAATCCAAGTAACCTCAGCAAATCCTCTGTGAAGAAGCTATCCAAGAGTAAGAAAAGCGGAGATGGGAAATTGCAAGAGAATAAAAATGCATTCAAGCTCCCCTTTGCCTTTGAGACGTTCTTTGTATTAGAGTAATTACATTGTTATCATAGTTCAACTGTGTGCGATGGGAAGGAGGGGCGGTGGAGGCTCTTGGTAATGTCACCTTACCTCCTCCCATTTCCACTTCCTTCCTTATCCATTGCATCTGAAGAATTGAGGACGGCATCTAGGGCGTTATCACGAGTTTCCCCATCCACCATCCCTGCATCTTGAAAACAGAAGCGACTCCTCCTTCCAGTTTCCTTCTCTTTAAACATGGTTAAAGCCTCCATTACTCTTCTCGTTTAAAAGGAAAGAAAGCTTTCCACCTGGACTGCTAAAACTTTGCCAACAGAAGAAGAATAGCATCATTCCTCTTCCTTTTTTACCTCTTCTCACCACTTCCTCCTTCTCCTCCCTCAGTTCCTTCCATTCTAATAAGTTGTTCTTATCGTCTTCTCCGACTTTTGATGCGACAAAATGAAATTCTCTCCGCGTGATGAGAAATTTGTCATTACAAAGGATTTTCCCAGTCGAGGATAATAATTATACATAAATTAGTTAGTAGACAAAGGCACACATAAGGAATCCCTCTCCACTGCTGCAAAACAACTGCCCTCCAATTTATCCAACGTTTTGTTATCACATTCTCCACTCCTACTATCAAGACCCTAGGCTAAGAAATCGGCATCTTCAATACTCGCTATCATCAAATTGAGTTTCTAGTTTATCCATACTGCTTTTTTCATTAAAATATCATTTAATTATTACTCATTGATTCATAATAAATGAATTCATTTTCTTGATTTCAATTATTTGTAGTTAGGCCTATTCGCTTTCGTAAACCACATAATCTTGATTATCTACTACCTGTCCCAACTCTCAAAATTAACTTATATAAAACAAAGTTATGGAAGTTTATCTCAAGTATTATTAACTTTTTCTGAGATACACCGATGCCCGGATTTACAAAAATCGTCAAATCTAAATTTGATGAAGTTAAAAAGAAGCAAGTTGGTGCAAACTGGGATAAATTTTTTAGCAAATCTTCGGAAATTGAATATTTTTTAAAAATATTATTTCCATCTTCATACATTAACTACAGTATGAATTCCAATATTCCAATCGTTAGCGCACCAAACAATTCTGATAGTATGTTCATTATCAATTCAGGTGTTGATGCGTTTGAATATCAACACCATATCCATTTTCAATTGAAGGAGCTATACAAATACTCTTAAGCTAAGGTCAAACCTCTCGGCGGCAACCGAGAGGTTTCCGGGTTCGATTCCCGGTTCGGGAACAGTTTATTGATCAGTTTCATTCAATGGATCTCGCTTGCTATTTAGTACATTTGTCGATTCTTGCAGTTGCAGAAGTCCTTTGTATATTTATGTAGCAATATATGGAGATACTAATTAATTATTATGAATAAAAGTTCAAACGAATCCATGAAAGTCAACAAATAATTTCAGAGAATAAAGGCTATCGAAGTTCACTGTGAATCTGTGATATTATTGATTAATACTGTACCATCAAAGTCAAATTGTGGATATTCAAGAGATTTAAAAATAGTTGATTAAATGAACAGACCCTCACTGTCCAAAATTTTAACCACAATTGAAAAAAGAAATCATTGATTTTTCTCTAATTTCTATTCCATAGATTTTGTACAATATTCCTTTCTCTATTAGATCAATTTACGTTTCAGTTCAATTTTGCTGTGATTTTCCGCATGAAACATGTTGACAAAAATAATATTTCAATAACTCATTAGAAAAAAGGCAGAAATAATTTGACATGTACCCGGAAGGCAATATCCTCGTTCAAGTAAACCAAAAAATGTTAATTGCATAGGCCAGTCAGTTATGCGCCACTTTTTTGCGTACAGAAATAGCTTGCTGATTATTCGACTGTTAGACAAAAGCAGAAAACAGTGTCTTAAGGCGGCCTCCACGGCAAAAAGCGAATTGATTTTGTAATAGCAATGAATGTAAGGCTTCTTGTGACCACGAAGGCTTTTTTGCACAGTCTCGATTATCGCAAAACATCATTTCAATGTTTACTCTTTGACTACTTTTTCTCTTTTGCAAAACAAATATAAACATACTCAATCACGTCCCAGTTAGTTGTAAGACGCTCCCATGTGCTTCATAGTGCAAACGTAGTCGATCATAGAAACTTTCCAATAATTTCATTTTGAGAGGCATCGGTTCTATCTTTTGATTCGAAAGAGAAATCGTCTTTTTTAAAAGCAATTTCTTTATCTAAATTATTACATCTTTATCAGAGAGATCTTGCGGAACTTAATATCCATAATTTAGGTTTGTTTTTCACTTCCCTAATTTTCATGTTATCGTAAAATTCGTAAACAAAAACTGAATTTCCTTGGTAAACCTACTGTTTATCCATTTATCATCTCTCTTTAGATCTAGACGTCATCAATAAGTCTTGAAAATGATCTACATGGAAAGCATGAAGTAATAGTTAGTGATGAATAGAGCATAGAAATTGTGAGTTCCTTTTAAAGTTAATTTTAGTCATCTTTTATGTAGTCATGCTACAATTATTTCCTCAAACACTCCTACAATAATTATTAACTGTTGTAAAAAAATCGATTAAAAATAATATACCATGTTTATAGTTCATTATCCTATTTGAAGATAAAAAACGTTAATTAACATACCAGTGGTGACAATATTTAATACCAATCAGCAGCGTAGCAGTTGATCTATTCGCCTCAGCAATTTCAAGAGAAACTTGAACGAATTAATACTGTCACTCCTTTAACTGTTTAGTGGGGGTGAAATGTCTCTCGCCATCAGTACTCGTTACCGAACTTGCTGAAAGCAAAGCAGAACTTCGCCCCTGCGTTTTTTTGAAGAGGAGTACTTGAAGATGCCGTTGTCCCATGTTATAGCATCGCTCCCACGCGACTCGCGACACTGAGTTTCGGTTTCAGCTCCCTTGTCTTCCACTTCGATTCTTCTCTTTGTCGACTACGTTCGGTACCTTTTGCCGCCGATGTGCTGACAGTTCTTTATGCCCTCGCCACTCCCGCCTCACCAGCACTCGCTTTCCACTCTCAATCACATGCACCTCTTTTCTCTCAAAATGTTTCTTGTTACACATCGATGTGCAAGATCAGATAAGTAATTGTGGCTGTAACTCAACGACCTCTCAGTCCATTCAAGTAGGAGTATCACTATCTCTCTGAAGAGGTTACAAAGATCGTTCGATCAGGGATAAGGAGCCTGGGAAATAACAGGAATTGTGAGCTGTTTAAAGTGGACTGCAATACTGTTGATTATTGGTGAAGAAGATGTTCAAGAATGTTAGATTTATTGATTAGCTCTTCCAGAAACAACTTAAATGGAACAGCAAATTCCCTGGAATTTGCTAAAGTATAGTCGAAGTGCATGAATTGAAATCATTGTATCGATCATGGGCAATTCTAGCGTGTTGCGCAACTTTTTCTAGTCAAACATGTAAAGATTCAATCGATTTATTGACAGAGAAAACTCGTAATTGAGTCTGTTAGAATAAATTAATAATTATTTTCAAAGAAGAACTCTAGTTTGATTAATTTTGATGGGTTTTCATGTAATGTTCTAGAAAACGAGGACACTATTTGGAAAAACCACCAATTTGATGCCTACCGCCTACCTCTGTATTCTATGTCTTCGACTCTGAGATACTAGTCCATTCTCTGAAGGGTGTAGTTTATAAGTTACTGTACTTGGTGCCAGCCGAGGTTTCCAAAGAAGCGAAGCTTTTTCAATGTTGTAAAACACTTGGCTTGAAGTTTTCTTCGATACATCTCACTTCCACACTTCTAATAAATTTAGTAAGTATCGATACTGTGGTGATCTGACACCCAATCGCTTTCAAATGCAGGCGAGGTAGCAACAGCACAGATGAAGGGCTGAGGGTGCGGTGACCAATCACATATCTGGCCACGTCGGCAAAGCCACGCTCCTCATTAAGAGTACCTGTCAGTCTCATCGATCATCGAGAGCGCGATTCGTTTAAAATCTGTTTCCTTTTTGGTTTTGAATTCGGCGACAAGAAGGCCACTCGAAGATCGGGGTAGACGCGTCTGGAAGTTCGATCGGATTAAGATCAACAAAGCACGCGTTTATTTGTCGCAACACGAAGCACCTACTGCCTTTGGCTTCTCCGCACTCCCTCCTCCTCCAACCCCTCCTCTTTCTCTTCCATCCTCTTGCCTCCTCATCCTTTGTTTATGTGTCCTCCCTAGCCCCGTGATCACGTCGGCTTAAAAGTAGATCTTACCAACAATCCAGACTCGACAAAACCAATCCCGGCAATAACACCCTCGTTGTCGACTCGTAATGTTTTCGTTGTTTCTGGTGTATAGTCTCACATCCCGTACGAACAATGTGAGATCTACAGATTCATATAGATCAGAGCACATGATTAAATATTTGTGGACTGTTTTTCAAGTGACTAGCTCATGTCACCCTTAATATAATTTGAAGTGAATCAAAATTAATTTTCCATATGTAGAGTGGTAACCTGAACAAACATTTTTCTTCACTCGTGAGTGAAATTCAAAGAGTTTAGTTATGCCGAACAATTTTTTCCTTTCATAGTGATTCTTAAACCCAGAAATAAATTGTTCAAACTTCGGCAACTAATAAGAGAGCGAGTTATTGTTAGCATGAAACCTAGTCTAAATTTTCAAAGCTAATTAAATTTTCACTCCATTTTGAATTTCTCTGATTTTTATAACATTTTGATCAAAAATTAGAATATGATGCTTCAATATCACACATAGTATACTTCGCTGGCTTATTGATAAGTTTTCCTAGGACGATACGAATTAATTACTGGTGAAAGAGTGAATTCAAACCTCATGTGATTCTAGACGTTTTTCTCACATTAAACAACAATGAGTGAGAATTTTCACGAACCAAAAAAATATCAGTGAACTAATTGTATATTTGAGCATTCCACCCTCGATCACCATCCAGACCGCTTCCCAATATTTATCTTCCCTTTCTTCGCTATTAGGACAGCAGGAGCAGCCTATAGAGTGGGGTTTAGCGGTAAGAGCTTTAATGCCAGCGAGATCGTAATGAACGGAGTCTTCCCTTGCGCCTGGCCGAGAGTTTCGGCTGCTTCTTAATAGTGTCGTCGCTCATTTGTGAGCGATTGACGATGTTCCGATGGATTAATGTATTGCTGGCGAGGGGGAAGTCGCAAGGAAATCGCGACGACAGTGTTTACGTTTCATCTGAGATCCCAACTTCGACAGCGTTAATCGGCGTGCTTCATCCTTGGACGAGCTTTTGAGAGCGACTTGATGCACTGCGGTCCAGGATGGAGCGAGAGCGGTTTGCAATAATAATCAACCTTTCCCCGATTATCAGACTCGAGACGCGATCGAGTCACTCGAAAATTTCTCGGCTTCTGCACCCTAGCTAACAACACCGACTGTGAAAAGGCCGCCCATTCTTTCTTCTTTTCACGAGAAAACGTCCTCAGTAACGAACGCACATCCCGCTCATGCATTGTTTACAGATGTCGTTAATCGACGCTTAGCCAGTTCTCGCTTTACCCTTTATCCATCTGCTCCCTCTCCATTAAAAATGCCAATCACCCTTCATCTTCAAATATGGCCAGAAACATACCATCGGTTCAATACCACATAAATAGTATTACACGTATATCACACACATCAACTGAGGAATGATTATAGCAATACTGACTTGTGAAGTTGATCTCCATATAATACTGAAAATCCAATAAATGAATCATGTGCAGATACATTTTACCACTCCTGGGACAAAATCAGTTACCAATTCTGGACAAAATCAGTTATCTCTTCCTGACAGGATGCAGACAAGTTTCTATCAAAGTTGAGGACAGCAAGTTTATCTTAACAGGGATGAAGTTTATCAGAGCAAGCTGTTCATCATAACAGGATGTATTGAAAATTGGAAGTTCCCTTCATCCTGTGATTACACAACAACATCCTGGGTGAATAGATTGTCCAATCTTTTGGCAAAATGGATGAAAAGAAAGTTGAATATTTTACCACTCCTGGCACAAAATCAGTTACTTCACTCCTGGGACAAACGTAGGCCACCCACGTGAAAGGTCATTTATGACGTCATAGCGTAACTTAGGCTAGCATATAGCTATTTCACTATCAAGATGGCAGTTTTTTTGGTGGAAAACCCGAAATTTGAAATAAAAATAAAATTAAATAAAAATTTAAATAGAATTAAATAAGATTAAATAGATTAAATAAAATTTAAATCCTAAGTGGGTCTCTGTATGTGGGATGAGATATAAGTAAATAGAAATAAATAAAATTTTAATAAAAAATTAAATAAAATTTAAATAAAAATTAAATAAAAATTAAATAAAATTAAATAAAAAATTAATTAGAATTAAATAAAAATTAAATAAAATTTAAATAAAAATTAAATAAAAATTAAATAAAATTAAAAAATTTAAAAATTAAATAAAAATTTTCGGCCCAAAGTGTCCCCAAAAAATAAAAGGAGTTCTTTCATTTTGGGGTTCCAAAAAATTTTAAAATTAAATAAAAATTAAATAAAATTAAATAAAAATTAAATAAAAATTAAATGAAATTAAATAAAATTAATTAAATAAATTAAATAAAATTAAAAAATGAAAAAATTAAATAAAAAATTAAATAAAATTAAATAAAATTTAAAATAAAAATTAAATAAAAAATTTTTGGAAATAAAAATTAAATAAAATTAAATTTAAAGGATTTTGGGTAAAAATAAAAAATTAAATAAAAATTTAAAATAAAATTAAATAAAAATTAAATAAAAATTAAATAAAAATTAAATAAAATTAAATAAAAATTAAATAAAATTAAATAAAAATTAAATAAATTTAAATAAAAATTAAATAAAAATTAAATAAAATTTTAAAAATTAAAAATTAAATAAAATTAAATAAAAATTAAATAAAATTAAATAAAATAAAAATAAAAATTAAATAAACAAATAAAATCATCCTTTCCTGGCACAAGATAAAATTCCTCAAATAAAAAAATAAAAGTGAGTCTCAATTTCCAGGCTAGTTGCGTGGTCCAGGGTCAAAAAATAATTTAATTAAATAAAAATTTAAAAAAAATAAAAAATTTTAAATTTTAAATTATTAAAATTAAAATTAAATAATAAATTAAATAAAATTAAATAAAAATTAAATAAATTAATTTTCTTGAAATAAAATAAAATTTATTAAAAGTTAAAATAAATAATTAATAAAAATTTTAAATAAAATTTATTAAATAAAATTAAATAAAAATTTTAAATAAAATTAAATAAAATTAAATAAAAAAATTAAATTAAAAAAATTTTAAATAAAATTAAATAAAATTAAATAAAAATAAAATAAAATTAAATAAAATTTAATTAAATTAAAAATCATCCTTTCCTGGCACAAGATGTGCCCCTGGGCCAAAAAAATAAAAAGTGAGTTCCAATTTCAGGCTATTGTGGTCCAGGGTCAAAAATAAAACAAATAAAAATTAAATAAAAATTAAATAAAATTAAATAAAAATTAAATAAAATCATTAAAATTTAAATAAAAATTATATTAGAATTCCCCAAATAAAATTAAACAAAAATTAAATAAAAATTGAATAAAATTAAATAAATTAAATAAAATTAAATAAAATTAAATAAAAATTAAATAAAATCATCCTTTCCTGGCACAAGATGTGCCCCTGGGCCAAAAAATAAAAGTGAGTCTCAATTTGTACATTGTAATCCAGTAAATAAAAAATAAAAATTAAATAAAAATTGGGGGAAATAAAATTAAAATAAAAATTAAATTTTGAAAATTAAATAAAAATTAAATAAAAAATGGTTAAATAAAATTAAATAAATTAAATAAAATTAATTAGAATTAAAGTTAAAATTAAATAGAATTAAATCCCAAGGTGGTGGGGGTGAGGTTCTGTATATATTGACTGCCATTGGGAGTCCTTGGGGCCGACGCTTAGGGCCGACGCCAACGCCAAAGCCAACGTCGGCCGACGCCAAAGCCAAAGCCAGCGCCAACGCCAAAGCCGGCCGACGCCGAAGCCGACGCCAAAGCCGAAGCCTGCTTCCACGCTCGACCAAAAGCAGAAGCCGACGCCGACGCCGCGACCCCGACGCTGAAGCCGGCCGACGCTGTGTGCCGACGCTCACGCCAATGCCAAAGCCGAGGTCTATGCAACCATTTATAGCTGATGATGTAGGTGTTATCTGTCAGTATAAGTCTGTGATAGCAAGAGAGCTGCACAAGCAAGCTCGGGCAGGAACTTTCCTACACGGATGGTCACTGTAAAAGTCCTTTAATGACCTCTATCAGTGCATGACATCATATGATTGTACATAATATTGTACAAGTGTAGTCAACGACAGTTGACAATTGACAGTTGATTGACAGTATGACAGTTGACAGTTGACAATTTTGGACAGTTGACAGTTGATTGACAGTTGACAGTTGATTGTAAGTTGCACTAATTTTCAGTTTGTGTGATGCAAACTAACTTAATGCTATAGGAGTGGGGATAGTAACGATAACGATAGAAAGTTGATTAAGCAATAATTATTAATGCAAATGAACATTTACTGCATTGAAAAACGATGACAAATGGGTAAGGCCCAATCTTCAAACAAAGTTCTCCCTTTTAATCCAGTCATGTAGAACATGAACAATTTTCATATAGGTAGAAATCACCTACTTTACTTTCAACAAAGGCAGTTTCAACGTCAATTGATTATTTATTATCATTTTGTACAGATCTTACACTACTGATTCTATCGTTAAGGCTGCTCCATTGTGCAGACATACTTTGCTTTGAAGAACACTACAACCAATAGATTTCTGTGTAGACGATTTGGTCACATTGATGAAGAGATTCTAAAGCTTATCTATTGACATACTGTATATCCTTTGTGCCTCTTACCGTATTATTGCAAACAGCTCCAAATAAAAATGATGATCACTACCAGTAACAGCTATATATATATATATATCCAAACCAGTAGAGTGGTAGGTGGTAACATTTCTGTTTCAACAGGTTCAACACAGCATACGTGTAGTTAGTTTCAACTGAACTTTAGTGAGCTGAAGTGAACGAAGAACTTCTAAAAACCTATAGGAGTAGGTGTTAAATGATTAATACAGATTTGACAAATAATATTGAATATTTATTGAAATACAAAGAATGGTTACAAGTCTCCATTATCATCATCATCTTCAAAAAGTTTATGACAAATAAAGATTTATTTTTGAACAACGTTTTCATAATCCAAGCATGAGTAATGTTAACACATGACACAATATGCATGTGTGTACATGATGCATGTCTTTCTGATTCAGTGTTGCCAACCAGCCTGCCTCCTAACAGCTTCATATTGAGTAGGAGTGCTCTTGGACAGTAGACTCCATTCCCAGCACTAGCCTGTATCAGACCCTCCAGGTTAGGCAGCTTGCAGAAGTTGTGTAGGGCGATGTTAGATCAATGTACTCCAACCTCTGCTTCTCATCAGCCAGTGGGTTCAGCAGGTTGTCCAGTAGATTAATCTGCTCATAACCATAGATGATTTGGATTCCGTTGTTGTTTGCTGTTGGCTAACCACCTTGGACTATGTTGCATACAATTGGCTGCAACATAGAATAAGTTGAGATGTTTCTGTCCAGCCTCGTTGCCTGTCCATCGCAGTTGATGTGTTTTTCCCAGTATTGGCAGTCAGCTGTTTGCATTGCCTGCAGAAAAGGTCCTATAGGGCGACATGAAGAAATAGTGAAGACTCTGCCACATAATGTTCATCTGCATGCTCCAGCATAGCCATCTCCGGTTTGACAATAAATACATTATCTAATCCTGGAAACTTCAAAAGTCCAACAGGTAGAGCGGTAGAGGTCCACATGTTTCCAGAAAAACCATTTTCAACTTTTATCCTGCTGCAGACATCTTGCTCATAGTCAGTGCAACCCTCTGATTCTCCTCCAGCAATCGAGAGCGGTATACTCTAGATGTAGATAGTTTCTATGGTAGTGTGTAGATATCCTGTTGCTGGATTGGAATCCTTATTTCATCATTGGCATTGAAGCTTGTAGTATATGGCGGAGAACGGTACTCAATGCCAGTGATACTGTTGTTCGAAGATCATCCATGTCACATCCAAAACTCCCATTTTTTCTACTGTTTAATCCTGCAACCCTGCTCCCCCAGAATACCAATGCTCCGTGATGTTAACCTCATGAGGCTGGTTCTTGAATGACTCCTTTCATCCTTTCTATCTACTTTTATAGGCATAGGATTAGGAGGGTGAACTGCAGCCTCCATATTCATCTCTCGGTTCCACTTTTCAAATAACAGCACCATCTTTTACCTATGCTTGTCTTAGATGCAAAGCTATATTTATCTCCTCGTCTCTATTATTTATAAGACGTCCGTTCTCGTCAGTCCACTTGCAGCGTAATGCTACTAATCTGCTTGACGTCCAATAGGCAAATAGACTACATTCTGCATATTACCATCATTTTATACCCTGGATCAACATCTGGGTAAAACTCAGGATCACGTGATCTCTGACTCCATTTGAGTAGGATCCAGTCACAATGTTAAGATGTAATGCGTATCATGAGCTAATACTTCACACTGATCTGTACAGTAGTATCACTTCTGGCAAATGTAAGTATTCTTCTACAACTTGGTTAAACCCCAACAGTTTTCCTATTGAGCCAGCTGACTGAATCCAACCTATAGAAAAGGTTTCAAGACTATACATTTTAATGGATGGATCTACAGTTGCTTGGAACTCACTGTCATGCTCCATCAACCTTTGTGCAAGTAGGTCAGCAATTGTAGTTAATTCAAAACTGCCTGTTGCACAATTTGGCATTGATGCATAATCAAATCTTTAGCAGCAGCAAGTCTTGGCTCTCCTCCTCCTACTCTAATAAATCTTCATCTACAGCATCCGCATCATCATTATTATCATCATCATCATCAGATTCCATGGTTTTTTGCCTCTATGCTTGATATTCAAGCTATTAGTAGTCTCAAATTTTGATTTTGACATACCTTGAAGCTCATCAGTGCGTTATCTCTGCATCAGTGATGCTTCTTGAAATGCTATTGCTTAGCATAGAAGTGTAGCACATTGTTGAAACCTGTTTCAACATTAGGTATTGAGTTACAACTTGTTAAACCAATCAAAACCAATTTTCCCCATTCACCACTACTACATCAATTGGTGGGTAAAGTCACTCTTTCAGTACTGATGTCCTACCTCCAAAGCAGAGCATCATCTTGCTCCAATGTACGTTTGCACAATGACTAACACTACTGCTTTCAACTTTTCACTTATATACTATGAGTGATGAGGAGGGAGCTTAATTTGGGAGACTGATCTTTTCAAACAATCATTTATTTTCATCAATCAAAAATTTCAAACACAAATGTCCACAGATATGTGAGTATACATCCATTTGCTTCTGGATCATAGTTGTAGTTCAATCCTTGATGCTGCCTCCAGTCCTTGATGCATGTAGTTGATAAACTCCTACAGGGTTCTAGGCTGCCAAATCCATCAAAGTAGTGAGCAACAGTATCCTTCTTCACATAGCACACCTCCAATGTGTGTTGTCTGATTGCTGAAACTAAAGTTGATGATGCTACACTCTTGTCTCCAAGGTCCATCCAATGGTAGAGCATCTCGCATAAACACTCCTCGAAAATGTTTCAGCTTTAGGCATGCATACTTATAGATATCAGCATCTGTGAGTGCTCGATCAGGTGGGGAGTAATCATTTGTCTTCTCTGTTACGCTTTCACATTGACGGCAATGAGCCCAGCTCTGGGTCCTGCGCTGTTGTCTCAGATAGAGTCCTTTCCCCTTTTCTTAAAGCTGCTGATGCTTTCTTCTTCTTCTGCCGCTGCTTACGTTTTACCTCTCCACCAAACTTTGCCTTTGGCCTTCATGATATTAGTCATCGCTAGTGCTGCAGCCTTCCAAGTACTCCTGCGCCTGAAGATTTTTAACACATCTCCAAGCTCGGTCTGAAGTAAGATATTGTCAGCCTTTGGCTTGCTTGCTGTATCACCACTTTTTGAGTAGGCAATATCGTGCCTTTTGCAAGCTCTATCAAGACTATTTATACCCCGGATCACCTCTTGCCAAACGCTTCTCTAGCTTGGTACCTGGTCCATAGTACTGTAGCTGCCAGGATGTGCAGCCTGGGGTGTTGCAAAATACCAATAGCTCTATTAACAAGTGTGCCAGCACCTATTTGTAGCTATTGAACTGGCAGCTTTTGCAATTGATGCCAGTACCCCCCTTCCGCTGACACTTCTTCCTCTAGATCCAGCCATCTAATGACAATAAGTGTATCTTTCCTTGTCTTCTTTAGTACTCATTCTAGGTAGCTGCTGGACAATCGATTGTAATATCTTCATCACCAAACCAATCTCAGACGCCATTAATTTTTATTAATATTTTTCAATATTTTTCATTACCATTGTTCTCATTTGTTTACTATTTTTTATGTTTCTGCTCACACTCTGAAGCTATCAACACTGACAATTACTTTGGACAACTATACTCAATACACGTGACTATTCTCTCTTTCAGTCGTATTTCAGATGTTGCTTGTCAACTAGTCTATTTTCAAGCTCCTTCAATCTAGCTTCCAACATCGCTTGTTCACTCCATCAGTAGGCTTTATTGATCTAGCATATCAGTTAGTATTGAATCGTTGAGGCTTGTAAATACCTGCGTATGGTATTGTTCCTTGTCTTTGGCAGCCATAGTGAAATCAGGATTCTACATGTGTAGAAATTTGCTGTTGGTTCCATGGCACGCCGGATTTGCCAAATTGATCATACGCCTGTAGCGGCATTGATAAGCCTAATGAATCCATGATGTACATCGACACTTATCATCAGGTATAGTTATGTTTTTATAGCTAAAGCCGCCAACTATGTAACCACCCTTCCACCAACTCTTCCAGAATTGACCTGATTTCATTTTCATGTCCAGTGTTGCTATTAACTGCTTTGGACTGATCCCAACAGTCTCAGTCTATCCACTAACCTATTGGGATCATTGTAGTAGTGACATACTCAATCTTTAAGATGATTGCTTTGCCACCATATTGAATGGCGCCACCAGTCCTCTTCCACTAACCTTACTATACTTTGCTCTAGGTATTGAGAAGCAGTTTATGGATAACTGTCTTATACTTGGTATCATTGTGTTTATAATCCTGCCATCAGGATCATTGTTTTTCCTTATGCAAACTTGTAATGTTTAAAATATGGATGTATGCAACTCACTAGCTTTTAATGGTTTGTTTGGCTTCTTTTTGAAAATGAGATCACAAGTCCAGGAGTTGCATCAAATGTTAACATGTTTGCAGAGTTTTCTGGGTCAGTCAGCAATCTTGCCCCCGATCACTTCCAAAGGTTATGCTTGTTTGCCCAAACACTTGCTGCCAACAACTTTTTGGACCATGGCATCATAGCTGCTATCTCCACTCATAGCTCTATGAAGATAGCTACCTACTAGTGTTCCAAGCCAGTCCAGCACTTTGCCAATGCCTGCTCTAACTCTTTGACTGCTTGTTAGTAATGTTCCTGAGCAGTAGCACCCCTCCCCCCCTCTTCCCTCCTCCCCTCCTCCCTCCTCCTCCTCCCCCTCCTCATCCTCCCCTCCCTCCTCCCTCCAATCTATTATCTTCTTCATCATAATTGTCTTCTTCACTTGACAACATCAATTTGCAACACTTGATGTACTTGCAGCTGGACCAGCCTGATGCTGCTTCTCCAAATGCTTCATAGATTGAAGGGGATTCCTCCCCAATAAAATAGGCAGTTCTAGATGTCTCACAGCTTGTTTCAGGGGCCTGGGCTGTATGGTGTGCTGTGGTGTGTGTGGCACACGTGATGTCCATCATGGTTCCTGCGTGATCAGACAGGTTCTTTAACACGCCTTACCAGGGCGGGGGTCGGATTCTGGCGAGGCAGGTGGTGGAGCTGCTGCCTGTTGATTCAGAGCTTCAACTATATTGCTAAAGGGGTTCACTCAATGGTTTAAAATGTTTTGCATGCTGCAACTCCTCTGCCTTCCCCGTCCAAGTGTAAGCTCCTTGTGTTTCACCTCTTGATGTTGCGTCGCAGCTTTTGCAATTGCCTTGATGGTGGTGTGCAAGCTTCTCTACAGTCTTTTGACAACGCTTATATTATTAGAACGTCCATCCTGCTCATTGTTCTAGGAGGTGTACTGAAGTTCAACTGACACTACACTTCAACTAAATAGGTATCAAGACCGCTCCTGTAGCGCCCTCTATTTTTACTTAATGTCCTATCAATCACTAGAAATGAGTGTGTGCTCCCAATAACCAGACTTTATTGCACATGTCCTTGAACTGATCAAAGGTCATGTCAGCACCTACATAGATCTCTGTACAAGTGTTTCATGTTCAGCTCGTCCCTGTTGAAACATTATCAAAAGTTGGCATTGTCACGAAAGTCAGCTGTTTTGGAATTAGGCTATAGGTTTGTACCAAATAAAACACATCAACGTCACTGTGTCGACCCACTAAAGTATTTCCTGATTGCATCCTGTTGTTCACAAATCACATCATCAAAATTATTATTGAGTTGGCAGGCAGATCATGCGGCTGGTATTTCTTCACTTGTATCACACTCTACATAGTTTAGTTCATTGCATAAACCTTGCATGATTGTACAAGAAGCTGATACTTGGACTGAAATGTAGTCTTTGAAAAAAGGTAAATGTTTGAGAAGCAAATTTCCTTTTTGGTCAAGCAGCATGTTGAACAGTAGATTGGTTTTACCACATCCTGAAGGTCCGCATATTATGCATCGCACATGGTTGGGAAACAAAGGTCCACGTTTACTCTTCTTTTCATTCATCTCTAGAGCCACACCCTTTCACAACCTGATCAAAATCAATCACTTTGAATAGGTTTTTGCTGTTGGACAACCTGTTTCATCTCTTCTCTCTCTCACACAAGATCACGTTTATCAATCAAGAGTCGTGACTGGGACTATAACCTTTCAGGCTAGCTTTGTTTCCCCTTCTCTTCAAAACTTTTTCAATCTCAAAGACAGTTGGTACTTTGTCTTTACAATTTCTTCTGGATAGAATCCTCTTGAACCGCCACCTCTATAGTCTTCCAGCTCATATGTTACAGGTACTGTTGGTCGTACACGTGTTACTGTAAACAGTTCATTAGTCCAATTGGCTAGATATCCCTTGTCAAATGTCTTTTTATACTTGCTGATTCTCACATTATCACCAGGCTCAATGTTTCTGAGTGGAGCCAGGATAGAACCTGTTTGGCAGTTTGCTAGCCAACTTATCCTTATACTCTTGTCTTTGTTCACTAAGCCTAGAAGCAGCAATCTCTCATGCTTCTTACTCTTAACATCAGCTGGTCGCATTCCCTATTGTTCTATGGACTCGTCCATTGTACTCTGCAAGAAGTGAGGGTTAGAATGCCTGTCCAGCAATAGGTTCCCTGTTCAGTAAACTTTGTCCACATTAGCTGTTTTAAGTGTTCTATTAAAACGTTCCACTATTGATGCCTTCTTATCGGAAAAGTTGAATAATGAAATTTACCATACTTTTGTACAAGTTGTTGAAACTTACTATTGAACCATTCCTTACCATTATCAGTTTGCAAGTGTTTCATTGGATTCTGCTCAAAAAGGTTGCATTGCTTTGACCACTTCATCGGCTGACTTGTTTTTTATTGGTATAGCAAGCAAACTTACTAAAACAATTGATTATTGTAATAATATATCTATAACCTTTGTTCTGTCTTGCATATGGCAGCATCTCTACAAGATCGGCCTGATAGAGGTCATTGAGACCTTTTACAGTGACCATCCGTGTAGGAAAGTTCCTACGAGCTTGCTTGTGCAGCTCTCTTGCTATCACAGACTTATCCATACTGACAGATAACACCTACATCATCAGCTATAAATAGTTTATAGACCTCGGCTTTGGCATTGGCTAAGCGTCGCTTTCGCGGGCTTTGGCTTCAGCGGCGGCGTCGCGTCGGCGGGCTTCTGCTTTGGCGTCGGCGTTTGGGCTTGGGCTTTCGCGCTTCGGCAAGGGCTTTTTGGCGTTAGCGTCGGCTTTGGCTTTCGGCTTTTCGCGTTGGCTTTAGCGTTGGCGTCGGCCCCAGCGCGGCCCCAAGGACTCCCAGTGTAGTCAATATATACAGAACCTCACCCCCACCACCTTGGGATTTAATTCTATTTAATTTTATTTAATTCTAATTAATTTTATTTAATTTTATTTAATTTTATTTAATTTTATTTAATTTTTATTTAATTTTATTTAATTTTATTTAATTTTATTTAATTTTTATTTAATTTTATTTTTTGACCCTGGACCACAATAGCCTGGAAATTGAGACTCACTTTATTTTTGCCCAGGGGGCACATCTTTTTGCCAGGAAAGGATGATTTTATTTAATTTTATTTAATTTTATTTAATTTTATTTAATTTTTATTTAATTTTAATTAATTTTATTTAATTTTATTTAATTCTAATTAATTTTTATTTAATTTTATTTAATTTTATTTAATTTTTATTTAATTTTATTTAATTTTATTTAATTTTTATTTAATTTTATTTTTGACCCTGGACCACAATAGCCTAGGTGAGACTCACTTTTATTTTTTTGGCCCAGGTACATCTTGTCTTAAGGGAAAGGATGATTTTATTTAATTTTATTTAATTTTATTTAATTTTATTTAATTTTATTTTAATTTTATTTAATTTTTATTTAATTTTATTTAATTTTATTTAATTTTTATTTAATTTTATTTAATTTTTATTTAATTTTATTTAATTTTTATTTAATTTTATTTAATTTTTATTTAATTTTATTTAATTTTTATTTAATTTTATTTAATTTTTATTTAATTTTATTTAATTTTTATTTAATTTTTATTTAATTTTATTTTTTGACCCTGGACCACAATAGCCTGGAAAATTGGGCTACTTTTATTTTTTTTTGGGGGCATCAATGCCAGGAAAGGATGATTTTATTTAATTTTATTTAATTTTATTTTATTTTATTTAATTTTATTTAATTTTTATTTAATTTTATTTAATTTTTATTTAATTTTATTTAATTTTATTTAATTTTTATTTAATTTTATTTAATTTTTATTTAATTTTATTTAATTTTTATTTAATTTTTATTTAATTTTATTTAATTTTATTTAATTTTATTTAATTTTTATTTAATTTTTATTTAATTTTATTTAATTTTATTTAATTTTTATTTAATTTTTATTTAATTTTATTTAATTTTTATTTAATTTTATTTAATTTTATTTAATTTTATTTAATTTTATTTAATTTTATTTAATTTTATTTAATTTTATTTTAATTTTATTTAATTTTTATTTAATTTTTATTTTAATTTTATTTAATTTTATTTAATTTTTATTTAATTTTATTTAATTTTTATTTAATTTATTTTTAATTTTTATTTAATTTTTATTTAATTTTTATTTAATTTTATTTAATTTTTATTTAATTCTAATTAATTTTTATTTAATTTTATTTAATTTTATTTAATTTTTATTTAATTTTATTTAATTTTTATTTAATTTTATTTATTTCTATTTACTTATATCTCATCCCCACCATCACAGAGGGCCTTAGGATTTAATTTTATTTAATCCTATTTAATCTTATTTAATTCTATTTAATTTTATTTAATTTTATTTTATTTCAAATTTCGGGTTTTCCCACCAAAAACTGCCATCTTGATAGTGAAATAGCTATATGCTAGCCCAAGTTACGCTATGACGTCATAAATGACCTTCACGTGGGTGGCCTACGTTTTGTCCCAGGAGTGGTAACTGATTTTGTGCCAGGAGTGGTAAAATATTCAACTTCTTTTTTCATCCATTTTGCCAAAAGATTGGACAATCTATTCACCCAGGATGTTGTTGTGTAATCACAGGATGAAGGAACTTCCAATTTTCAATACATCCTGTTATGATGAACAGCTTGCTCTGATAAACTTGTCTGCATCCTGTTAAGATAAACTTGCTGTCATCCTGCTTTGATAGAAACTTGTCTGCATCCTGTCAGGAAGAGATAACTGATTTTGTCCCAGGAGTGGTAACTGATTTTGTCCCAGGAGTGGTAACTGATTTTGTCCCAGGAGTGGTAAAATGTATCTACTCAAGCATATGTCAATATGTTTGATAGCCTATATTGAAGCATATTTTGGAGTTGAGCCATCAAAATCAATTATCTTAATTTGAATGTTCTCTTGGATTGTCTCAGAACGCTTCAAATAATATATAAGATTTACTAGCCGGCCTTCTCCGCTAGGGGGCTCCGCCCCTGGACCCCGGGATAGGGGTATATAAATGCTTCGCTCGCCTGCAAAACCTCTGTCAGTGTCGGCTGAGACAAACAGGCTCGCTTCGCTCGCCTGCAAATTCCGTTCAGTAGAGATTTGAAATTTATTGAGCACAGCATTTCTACACCTAATCTGGACCTGTTTACCTAATTTCAACATTTTCTGCCAATTTGTTCTGGAAAAATCCAATAAAAACTCTGAAAATTCGAAAAAAAGTAAAACGCTAATATTAATCGTAACCTTGAGAAGTATATCGGACATTGATTGAAACTTGATTCAATATCTTCCAAATTAATTCATCTATGATCTCGCCGAACCATTCAATTTACAGTTAGGATTGGTCGTATCAAGGCGGAAGATATGCAACTCGCAACACATCTACAATTTTGAATACCTGCTAACTGGCGTAATATTGAACGGATTGCAAAAATATTTTAACACAACATTTCTAGCCCTCATCTGAACCTGCCCACAAAATATCAACATTTTCTACCAATTGGTTCTCGGAAAAATGAGGAAAACGCTGAAAAACTCTAGAAAAACTAAATCAGTCAGTGCCATTTCGCTTATATAGATATAGATTAAAATATTCATCGAATAATCAAATGATGGATGAAATCATTTCAATAATGAAATTAATTATTTATTCATACATATGATAATAATTATTGTGATAACTCGATTAATTATCTCTATTTTAGGTTTGTCGTTTTTCTATCATGATTATAAGTTTATGAAGTGTATTCCACATCCTGGTGTCGACTAATTATAGTTGTTATGAGTATATTTATCTTTTTATAAGTAGCCTATAATTGATATTTTTCATGAAGATTCTTGAGCATTTTTCCTGTGCGAGATGAGATAAGATTTAGAGATGTACCAATATATTCATAGATATAAGCCAGCAAATCATATCAAGGGATGCGAATCTAATGGTCAATTTCAGGAGGTAGACGTTTTCACATAGGCCAAGAATGACAAGCGTCGAGAGACTCTTGTGAATATACATGCTTGTACAATGATAATGATAACGGAATATCACACAAGGCACTGAATGAACGGGAATTGGATCGGAAGTACTTGGCAAGAAGAGAGCTTGAAAGATCTGAAGCATCTTTGCCAGGCAGCAGGAAAACGAATGCGAAATCTCAAGTCTAAAAGGATGCTCACTTCTAAACTGTTATGTAAACGGGATGGATGTCGAGAGGAGAGAGGACGCTGCTGCGTTGGTTATTTGTGTGGCTTGTTAAAAAGGGAGAATCGCTTTTGGCCAGCCGGCCGGCCAGTCCACCTGATTCATACTTCGCCCTTTCACTCGCTGCCAACTCATACTCAACAACATGGAAAGATGCGAACGCAGAAAGAGATTTTTAGTCCCTACTCATTATTCCTACAATCCTACCACGCCAGATTCTTAGAGAGCTATGTCCGAAGTACATTATTTGAACGCATCTCCATTCATACCCCACCATTCATAGATGCGAAATGTGGAACCTATTAAGAGTCTTTATCACCAAACTCCACGTGCATTCTTTCTATCCTCCTTTAATAATTTGTTGATCATATTTTGGTTGATTTGATTCATTCCAGTAAATGTATTCATTGCAGGCAGAACAAATTTCATTCTCATACTTCTCCTAATCGACGCAAATTGTAAATTACATCCCGGCTTATAAGATAGACAATCAAAATCAATCTCTGTTAAATGACTAATTTTACATAGCCATTGCTGTCATTTCTACAACGATATGTTTCATACACAATTCTATTAGTTACAATATGTTCTTTTATCTCAGGGCTACTTTTATCACTGTTTTTTAAAATGCATTGCATTTGAAAATGACTATAAATAGTCGGAACATGTCATGCAGTAAAAAATTATTGAAAAGGGGTACTGTGATAATTATTTAGTTACAATATCCTTAATCATAATATAACTTGAGCTAAGAGATGATAATTCTAGAAATGTAACATAGGTAACTCAGTAGATTTTATTTAATTTGAAATATTTCGAATTATTGTTATATAAATTATTAATATTATTGTTAATTATTGTTATTGTTATTGTTGCTCAGATCTTTCAGGACAGTCTGCGAGCTGACAATGATACCATCTGGAGATATATGCCCTCGAATGTAGGGAATGAAGAGAGCAGGTTTTTTTTTTATTAAGAGAATGGCGAACGATTATTATCTATGCCCAGTTCTCCTGTCATGGCAGTCTGCAAGCTGATAGTGATATCAACCTGAACCGATACGCACTCGCAAACAGCTCCTAGACTGTCCTGTCTGTCCTAGACTGAACTGGACATAAACGACAGTCGTTTGGCATTTCTAAATTAAGCAACACCTACTATATTTACAGTACAGTATATACCCATACATGACATGTTTACAGATATGTTTGTATATCAGACATTCAGACATGATATTGAGCTGACGTCAAAAGGTCAGTGGGTCGCAGTAGTACAGTCTAGAAGGGTTGTTTGAGTGCATAGGTAAATGATTTAAAAAATGGAACGAACGAGGGAGACCACTTGTTAAAAACCATAAAATGCACCAAGAACCATTTGATTGTAGACGCCAGATTTATTGTAATTAGGCTAGAAATCAATAATGGAACTAACTTGGAATGTGATATCATCAACATTATAGAATGAACAACATATAATTCAATTTGTCTCAACATTATGATTGTTTGACTCTAATTGCTGATAATGTGTACTATTAGGTTTTATTGGCTGGAAATCCTTTCGTGATTCCAATTTATAAACCAACCCTCTATAATAAACTATCAAGTTTATTTATTTATTTAAGTTCATGGATACTCTATAAAGGAAATTAAACTTTAAAACTTAGATGGCTATTTAGTAATAATTGAAGTATAAAATGAGAATCCACATATTTTTGAAAACCTTTAAAAATTATTGATGCACTTCAAACATGTCTCAGGAGATTCAGCACATTATCAATGTTAATGTTAATGTTAAGCCCAAATCCACATTGATAATGGGCTGAATGTCCCGAAACATGTTTTGTGCATTAGTAATTTAAAAAAGTTTTAAAAAGTATATTGATTCTCATTTTATTTCTCAAACGACTCATTTTCCAAAAGCTCTGATTGATCTGGAAAATTATGATTTCCTGTATATTTTGAAATTCAAATTATCTAGATTAAAATTGATCCAATTCCATTGTTATGAGAAATGATGTCATTGATGAAGATAAGGACTTGAGATGTTCACCACTTCTTGGACTCTAAATCCTTTGCAAGCTAACAACCTAGCTCAAACAACAAGTAATAGAATATTTCAAGTGCTATTAAAGTTATAAAAATACTCATTTACGGCGAATGAATGGAGAAATAAGCAAGAAACTACATTTTGAATTGAATTTTATGATGTTAATCCATAAAACACTACAAATGATTAGTTGAGACGATGTAAAAATTTTTTTAATTTTTTTACAAATTAAAAAATAATGATAGTCATTTTAAACCACATTAGCTAAATTACCATACAATTTCGATTCTTTTACTTCTAATCTTAAGAATTCTACCTCTTCTCTAGGGTTATACAAAAACTTAGTTCTTCGAGCTCAGCATCCTGTCTGTAATATATAAAAAACAACATCTTCAAAGATACATGCGATGGAGGACCATGTATCCAATTGGGATTTATTGTATGCAAAATGAGCGCAGGCCACAACGCGGTAGGTTGGATCTCTACGCCCCTATGAATAAATAATACAATTAAATTCATTGTGTTTTGACATGAGAGGTTTAGATTCTGCTACCATTTACACTGGCAGATCCTTTTTCAATAATATAACAGTAGAAGATTATAAATTCAATTGCGAAACAAATACAATTGGCCGCCCCCGTCATTGCAGTAACTGGATCCGTTGTTGCCAGGCAGGGCGAAGCGGGGATAATGACTTATGATGATGATGCTGATGTGGTCCATGGTAGAGATAGAGCAGTAGCAGTAGTAATACAGTTGTCATTGCATTTGTGGCTAGAAGGGTTGGCGTTGGTTGCTTCTTTCCTCACCCTGCAGCAGTCACGTGACACAGCTGGTCTTTCGCCAAAACTGTTTCTGAAGTATTTATTGAGGGTTGTTATCACTCCTTCTCTATACATCCGAAAATTGCACAATAAATGGGATGCTATTGTTCAGCAGCTATTTATTTCAAATTATTAGTGGAAGTACAATTACTACATTATTGTGGTGTCGGGATGTTTGCTAGTGTCGATCCTTAATGGTTTTCTGTGAATGATAGTTCTTGCAGTCGACTGATTAGAATCAATAAATTGGAAAATTATTATCATACTAAAGGCCTTGAATGTTCTGGAGCATACAGAAGACCCAGTTAGTAGGTACTCATGACTCAAGATACGGTATTCTCATTTCTCACTTATAATACAGGTAGTATAATATCTTATTTCTCAGTTATTAGATAAAATTGCAAATTAAATCAATTCACACGATGATATATCGATTCAAGGATCTCAAATAGATCTCCCATTACTCTCACATGTCGATAGAATCAGGACGATAAATTGTAAATGAAAAACAGAATAGAGAATAATCATCAGGAATAATAATCCAACAAAAGCTTTTCTCAGTACATTATAATATTGAGGTCACTGAGTCTGAGTTTCAGGTGGGACTACTCGGTGAGGAAACACTATTGGAAATCGTTTAGGTTCAGGGAATTGATATGATTTCATTGATATTGAAAAAAAACTAGAACACAATGGAGTTTCTTAAGGTTTTTTTTTAAATAAATTTGTATTATAGAACGTAGTAGTTGCGGTTTGTTGGATCCCTACGTCCTTGTTTGGAACAATTTCTGGGGCGAGGGGTCGACTATTTCTTTCTAATGATCTGCGGGGAGCAAAGCAAGTTACGTTTTCATTTACTGTTATGTAATACAATATTTTCTGAAGAGATCTTGAGTAATTTGTGTGTGGCTGGTATCAATGCTGAAGAGGGGTGAAACTGGAAGCACTTGAATAACTGAGACTGTTGAATGAAATAGGAAAAAACGTCTAGTAATATAATTACGGACTGCCTGCTGGGATCTTTCTCCACAGCTATTGACACCGGATCATTTTAAATTTATCAATTGTTAGAAAGAAGAGCGTCTATATAGGCTTAAGAGTGGGAGTTCAGTAAAAGAAAGGTTAGAAAAAAGATCTACGGAAACAACATCAGAGATCAGAGCCTAGTATTTCATATTACTTGAACTTCCACATGTAAACTTTGGTTTTCTCACTAATATTCTTACACAAATCAATATTGATTCTCAATTATTATTGTTTCACAAGTTCACCATTATAAATACAGATTAATATACAGTATTAGTTGAAAACAGGTCAGTTGACAGGTTGAATAACACTTAAAAAGACGTTAGATTAATCAGTGATTAGTCACTTTTAAGAAAAATAATGTGAATTCTAAATTATTGAGGCCGAGCTATTTTTTCGTCGGTTGTAATTTATTGACTGTAAAGGCGAGCTTAGCCGGCGATTCTTCTTTTCTGGAAATGGAGATGTTGAGAATTTAAGCGCCGACCGCTTTCTCTTAATTTCGAAAGAATAGGTATACGAATCGTGCTATGAGATAAATTTTAGACCGCAAACTTTCAGCGAATGTCGATGGGGAGGAAAACTGTAAAAGAAAGTTTTCGGTCCATTAAAAAGTCGTTGAAAGTTTCTACCGTCTTTGTCGGGTTTGAACTGTGCCTGATCTGAAAACGATTTTCGGGGGGGGTTTAGAAAGGGCTGCCAGGCTAGAGTCTAAGACTAAGGGAGAAGGAGGGGTGTTGTGCCCCGCCCACTGCGCAATTCAAAAGCAAATTTACGGCCCAATTATAATATAAAAACAAACTTTTATTTCACGCCGTTTGCCATTGTCCGACCTTTGCTTGTCGATTCAATCCTCGAGACTTTTCAAACTTTAGACGCTTCAAATTCGGCTTTCTTATCGGAAAGATGCCGCTTCAAAGCTTGCAGCCCCTCGTCGTTCTCCACCCTTTTCAAGTACTTTTCAGTTACTGTAGATCTGATCTCTTCTAAAGTTTTCAGTAGATCTATAAATTGCAGACATTCAGTCGCCCCGGAAAGTTTATTGGATTAAATAACATTCCACTGTTAGTGAATAAATTAGTGCTCCGGTATGCTATCCGCTTGCACAATTATACATGATTGAAACATACCTCCTTACTGTCTTTTTGAATAAGATACACAGGGTGATACACGTATCAAATTAATGTTCAAATTGAATGATCTTGATAGTAACATCATGCAAACATGATTGTAGCCTATTGTATCGTATTCATCCTTTGAATCTTGCTTAGATACAAGAAGTTTAAAGCAGAATACCGAATAGTGGAATATATAGTGAATCTTGCAATACCATTATTTATTCGATTCGTATTTCTTCTTGTATCATATGAAAAGGTATATTGAAACGTGGGAATGTAGCTCAAGATTTTAGTTTAAGTCATTCTTGTCTTTTGAATCTCATCGGTTGTATTGCTTTCATAGCCCCCTTTAATATTAATGGTGGATATGATAGCTTTCAATGTTGTTAATTAATCACAAATCTTCAATCGGTTTGAAATAATATATCGGTTATTAAGTTGATTTGTAAATGAGATGAAGGAGAATGTAATAAAACACAATAATATCACAATGATTATATGAAGTTTTTGACAACTACAGTGTTCTATTCTAGGAATAAAAATATGAAATTTTCAAGAGGACTTCAGTTTTCATTCCAATGATTTGAAATTATTGTGTTTTCACCTAAATGGTTGAATGCCTACGCACTTCAAATTGCCCTTTTGAACGTCAAACCCAAGCTGAGAATCAGAAGTAGTTGATAGATTCCACTGCTCATCTTTTACATTAGACTAGAAGGACATGAGTTTCTTTTGAATTGAGAATCCATCTAGAAAACTACCAACAAATTGAAGGCATTCAGTCTAGTACTCGAGAAAGATGAGTTGTGTCTGTTGGCAATAGCCTATGAATGAAAGACGAATTGGCGAATTTTCATCATTCTTGAGTATAGTGGTCCAACACTTGATGAATCATCTGCTGTCAATCCATTCTTCATGGTTGGTGAGTCGAGTTTTGTCTGAAAATCGATATTTTTACGGGCTATCAATTCCTTATAACTCACGGACTGCTGACTAGTTTTTTGTTATTTCTCACTCCTGGTCGCACGAGTATCATCACGTGACTTCTTAAGATCCATTCAGAGTTCCATCCATTCATTCTTCCAGACTGAAGTATCTTTTTCAACCATCATTTGAAAAATTCTCAGATACAACTGTTTTTCAACTAATAGGATATAAATTTGTAAATAACTATAGCTTCTAAAATTGTTAATGACTTTGATTATTGAGGATCAGTCGATATTGAACTTTGATGGTTTTATGATGGTTATATTGAGGATATAAATTGAGGAATATTCAGGAGAATATCCCATAATAGTGTTGTTATTATTTTTGACTGTTAAGAAAGTTGACATCAACTTTATAAAAAAGTCTTAAATAATCTTAATGTAACCCCATGAGTGGGAAGATTCATCAAGTGATTTAAATTTATGTTTCAACTTCTTCCTGAAATAATCTTATCAGCTATTTTCAATATGAGATCAGTTCTATAGTAGTAGATCAAGTAGTAGACATAGCAGTGACCAATCGGTTCAAAGCAATGTACGTTGATTGAGATGGATTATGAACTGTGAGCCCGCAAACTAGCAATAGGCCCATCCTTTTGGACCCAGTTTTTCCAGGATGCAAATCAATTCATCGTAAACCCTTTGCTCCGCAGTTACTTATATTTCGTATTCGTTGCCATTGCCTTACGATTTGTGAGGCTGGAGAATGATCTGGTAAATTACAATGAAATCTACACAAGGGCTGCGAATTCAATGGCTTACCAACTATACATTTCATCCCTTCTACAAATGATACCAGCTTGGGAGGAGGTTGAGATGCTATTTTGAAATCATATTCGAGTATCTTTTCCGTTTGCCAAGCAGCGGGATACCTTTGTAGCATCTAATGAATAAAATGGAGACATAAAGTTTTTGTTCACACAAACAGCTGAAGGCGTGTCCTACCCTTTCTGATCAGTGGTTTGCTGTCTTCTCAAAAGACATTCGAATTCCTACTTATCCATGGCACCCCTTCAATCGGTATAAAAACCTAATATAAAAGAAACCGAATGATCCTTGCAAGAAAACAGCCACTCCTAATTGAAATGTGATTGAATCTGTGCAAAAAATATATCCTAGCCTTGAGATATACACTATTATATTGTAGTTTGTTATATTGTAGATTGTTTTGCTCAATAAAATTAATCAACTTTGAACTCCACCTATTTTAAACCTGGAAGGTTTCAACTCTAAGCTTTTATGCCTGTCAACTTCACGCATAGGGCTTTTGTAATATCTAATTCAAATACGGGAAAAATAATCAATATAATCTATTATATATGTTGAACGATAATTACCGGAAATGCTCTATCAGCTCATGCGTAAAATAATAATTGAATCAACGTCCATTCAATTTTAATATTAACCATCTTATGAATGATTTATATTTCAAAAACTATTCTTGTAATATAGGATATTTTTTGGAATAATATAATTATGATCCATGTTCTAGCAAATACAATACACCGGCCAGTTTGGCGCAGTAGGCTGGGGCGTCACAACCTTCAGTCCGTTAGCGCTGCCTGCGGTCAGGATTCGAACCCACATGGCTGTTTTTCACCTCATCAATCACCTTCGCACTCATTTATCATTACCCACACACAAGCTAAAATGCTTATGTGGGCATCATCCGCAAAAATTGCAGTGTGCTTCTATGAATTTTTTTTATTTAAATCGAGGTGATTTGACTACAATAACTGGAATAATTATTATAGTTGAATTGAAATATTAAGCAAGCGGGTCATAATGTTACAAAAATTATGATAAAAATTACCTTAATTCATATCATATTTTTAATAGGACCACACTGCATTATATTCGCTAGAACTTCGGTCAGATATTTTGGAAAATCACCTTGTGTAATTTCTGAGTACTTACATGACTGGTTTCAGGTATTATGAAGCGAGTTTCCATACGTGGGCTCTACTTAGCCGCCACCCTTTTCCAGCTTTCACTCCCACAGAGAGATCTTCCTACGCTTGACAACCGGGGGCTACATTACCAAGATCACAGAAGTGACGGCATTGTATACACGGACAGCCGTGTATTATAGGCCTTTGCCTACTGCTCTGCTCCTGACAAACCATCCCCCAGTTGCGCTACGCAACACATCGCTTCCAAATCCATTCTTCACTTTTTGTTCTCCACACCATTATATTGTATAAAGAACAGTGTTCTCTATATCCCATTCATTTATTTAGCCGCAGTTTGGAGCCGACTCTTTTTCTCTCGGTCTCTCTCCACGTTGTTATCTCGCTCTTGATCGTTCCTATTCAACATTTTTTATATCGTTTGGATCTATTACACAGCATTCCTACGACAGTCATATTACTGACATGTCACATAATTTTTTTTTCACTCAAAACTTTATTTCCTGTCAAACAATAATGAATTGCATGTGTTTCCTGCAGAGCTATTCTCTACTGAATCATTGGGAGTCTAATTCGAGAGATCTGATAAGAATTAATCTAGGCTACAGATATACTGAGAGAACATAGAGGAATAAGATTACTGAGAGATACAGAGCTTTTTGCTGTCTTTTTGTTCTCTCTAAATATATTTATGCCTCCGGATTAAAAACACAGAAGTCTCCAACAGACAAAAATGGATTTTGTTATTCAAATGGATTCTGGCTTGATTCAAAGTCTCTTGATTCATTCAATCGAGGAAATGCTTGTTTTTCTTCTGGATTCCTGAATTTTCCAATAGTTTCAAGTGTACTTGCAGAGTTTCAAATCAATCTGGAAAATCTAAATTGAATTCTTTATTTTTTCTGTAATCATACTCTTATTTACATAGGCGAAGGGGAAGAGCGATCATGGCCAATACAATTCAAAATTGGAAATTCAAAGCTGTTATCGACTATATGGATGTGAACATAACTATTTCATGAGAGAATTATAACTATTCCATATTCAAATTACCGTAGTTTATTTGAATATGTATTTGAAATGTATCTGTAATCATGTAGAAGAGATTGTTCTGAGCTCTTCGTATTATTTCTTCAAGTATAGCCTACTTACAGTATACAACGTTATAGGCTAAGACAACAGGAGAGTACAGTATTCGTGGTGTCACGTACAGTACGTGGTATTGGTTTTATTTTTCAAGCTTTAATCTTTAAACGATGATCATTCTTGCTATTCAATAACAAGAGTTGTGATTGGCTACAGCTGATCGACTACAATCGTTCATGATCAACGATCATTGCACCAGTAACAACAAACATTTAATCGTCATCAAAGAGCAATGTTCATCTGGGTTCAATGAAACTAAGGAGAATATTGTGGGATAAATCTTTATACTTGGTGCATATAAACTGCCATGCAGTGCTTTCTAGGCAGTAGCACAGTTGTTTCGAATGCGGAAAGACCCCTGTGGCGCTTGTCAGCCTGCGAGTTTGTTTGCTTGCGGCTGGTGAGAGGTCGAGCCTCCAGCTTCGTCAATGGAAAAACGTCACCGCTCTCATCTCAGCAGAAGAGGGTCGATTATAAAAAGGAACTGACAAATGAAACGAAACTAATATCCTTTTCATCTCCAGTCAAGAGAAGAAATAGAATAGCTCACAAACAATTAAGTTGTTAGTATCTTTTATTTCGTTTCTCCCCTGTCACACGAGAAAGGAATAAAATACTAGGTGTAGTGGGAGTATACGTTTCTTCCGGTCTGTGACGGAACTATTAGGGTGGTTTTTAATGCGATTAAAGACGTGCGAATGCTCCTTCTTCGTTCAATCAATGGAGAGGAAGCCGTTGTTGTTGTTGTTGT
The DNA here is from genome assembly GCA_017141385.1 of Sogatella furcifera. Taxonomy (NCBI): domain Eukaryota; kingdom Metazoa; phylum Arthropoda; class Insecta; order Hemiptera; family Delphacidae; genus Sogatella; species Sogatella furcifera. The sequence goes on from CM029546.1 coordinate 41,758,675, forward strand.
TTCTGCGGCCGAAATTGTGGCTGCAGCTCCAAAAACAAGACTAACACCAGCGTTTAATGTTACACCATAGAGTCCTAGATCTCCAAGATAAAACTCTTTCAATGTTGGCCACCCTCAATCTGGAAACTTGAATTACGTGAAGGTTTGCTCAACTAATTCTGCCCTAATTTAGATGCTAGCCTTCAACTAAGACTATATCTACATCTAAATCTAAGAATTATTACTCTTTTAGACATTACATCCCACTTATAGACTCTCTCATTTACAACAGAAATATTCTTACAGTTGAGATAAACGGTAATTTGTCTAGTTATGAGTGCTAGCCTATAGTTGTTCTCTGCTTGTAGCGAACCATTTGATTGCTCCTCTTAACAGAAGAAATCTGGCTGTATTATTCCAATTCGTCTCGTTTGCCAAAAAAACTGTAATGTTGAGCACATTTTTTCATGATTCACAAAGCGACTTGAAAACAATGCACAGCTACTTAGCCCTCATTTTTGAGCTTGGCTTTTTTCAGCTACACCCTTCCTAATCTTCTCATCCCCCACAAGAACACGCAGGGAGTTGCGCTAGGAGCCAAACGATTTCACAGTTATTTTTCTTCGCTTTTAACTCTTCTTCTGCATTTTATTGCCCATAACGAAAGAGACAACGACCGTGCCGATAATAGCTGCGATTCCCATTCGAAAAGTGTGTTCTTCTTGACACCTCTTTTCCAAACTTACCCTTGGATGCGTCTTCGGAACGCCCATTTTTATCTTGTCCTAACCCACTTTTTAGCATGATTTCCCTCTTTTGAATCAATTCAGTGTCCATGTCATTCACTTTGGAAACAAAAAACAATCACTTTTCTCTTCTCATTTTATTTCAAACGGTTTTTTACAACCAACAATAATTTGAATTTCTCTCTGTTGTATATAGGCCTACTTATATTTTCCTTACTGAATTTTCTCTTTTCTTGAATTATAATTCTTCTTGCTTAATTGATCCTATTCATATGACATCTCTCAACAAACTCTTACCCAATTCCCCCCTTCTTCAACGTTTCATTAATAGAAAAATTGAATAAAATTAATTAATTCATTGAATTGAGAACTCAATTGAATCCATATTCAATTGAACCTGAAAAGATTTTCTTTAGAATTCAAAATCAATTTAGGGATTATCTATTCTATCAACATCCATGATTGGAATCTTGTTCATAATCATGCACTGTAGTCCTGGTACTAAAGTTCAATCATGAATCATAATTATTATTTTTATCATTATTGTTATTCAATATTATACATACATGAATAATTTTTATTCTTTTGTTCCACAAAACCATCTCATACTGCTCATACAGGAAGTAAACCACAAAAACACAATGACAGTAACGTGGACCTGACAACATTATCCAAACTCATCATCCGACAACGTTAAAGTTGACAACGATAATCTTGTGTCACCAAAATAGTGAAAAACATCTTCCAAATGGATTACGATTCACATACATGCATTAGTACTGCACATGGTAGATTTTTTGAACCCAACTCAAACCAAACTAAACAATCTATTGCTCTTATTCTCATTCGCTCTAATGAAAGGTGCTACGGCACAATGATAGGTTGGCTATTGATGAGGGAGTAAGGGCCTGGTAATGGTTTAATGGTTATTGTTGTAGGACCAACAACAATGGCCGGCTGATTTCTTGACAGCCGTTCCAAACAATTAGACCATTGTTGAATGTGGACTACTGTGCTATAATAGGCAACTACACTCTGATCAAACCGAATATCATTTCTCTTTCCAACCCCAGAAACACCAATCATTACTTCTCTCTCGCGTAGAGCTCTCGCTGTAAGTGACGTTTATTCCATGGACGTACGCGAGACCGGAGCTCCGCCTACTATAGCCGACGTATTGTAAACGCCCCCACCGGCAACTACGTGTTCTATAGGCTACCTCACTGTTGTCTAGTTAAGTCAATAAATTACAAGCTCACCGCAAATTAGGATAATTCCACCCTTGTACGAACAACAGTTCTTGAAACTGAAAGTTGTTTATTGTAGCCTGAATATATTATTTAATCATAAAAGCTTGATTGAATTTGATTGCAGATTAATGATTATTGCAACTAGCAAACTCTCAATTAGATCAGTATGTCAGCTGTGTAATCAAAATAAATCTTGATTGTTAAATCCCTACCTTTTTTAAAACAATTTGAAACATTTTTACCCGTTCTCTTGTTCTAGTCTTCCTCTTACCCAAAACATTGTTTTAGTTTGTATGAAGCTCACAACATTCCGGTGCTATCCAGTTGAATTTCACATTTTTATCGCTTTACAAAATTAAAACGTTCAATGTGCATATGACTTCACCGTGACTTCTTATGAAATTTGAGAGAATGTCTATTGAAGTTTACATGTCTAATTAGGGAGCGTCAATATCTAATCATCGAAAACATCAAAGTTATCCAACGACCCCACTCTGACTTTACACCCTGACTCGTCACAATATCATTAGGCTTGGGAGATACAAAAGAAATACTTATTTTCATGCTACAGAATCAGTGGATTTTCCATTTCCTTATCTTGAAACATCTGTTACACGCAGGAACGAGCGTGAAAACAATTACAATTCTTCCTCCATCCAATTAGAAATCGTGAAAGTAGAAAGTTGAATCTTATTCTTGTGGCTGGTAGCCTTCTCAAGAAAACTTGTCGGCATCCCTCAGGACCCTCAGGAGCAGACTTTCTCCCACCCTCCCTTTCCATCCCTCTTCACCCTCCCCACCCTCTTTTACCATTGCTAGCAACCGGAGATGAAACAAGTTCATTTCACGTTCTACGGATCAAAGCCAAGTAAAGCGCTGCAGATCGAGATATCCGCTTCCTGGCTTCGGCTGCTTCCGTTAAAGTTACAAGCTCTTAGTTTGGCTGCTGCAGGCTTTTTGGGACTTTACAAGATAATACAAGTCATTTTGTCAAGATAATGGAGACAAGCTTCTTCGACCGCTGCTGCTTTTTGCGAAGGACAAACAACAGAAACTGATTTTCTTCTCAACTACTCCTACATTAGCAAGGCAACACCAGTCTATAGGATCAGGATGTGCTATGAAAATTTTTCCAAATCACTTCTTTCGGATTATGAACAAAGCTTTTGAATTTTTGAATGCATCAAATGATTATTATTCATCTTGTGATATCATTTGAAATTTCATTCATATCAATGATCATCCTATCAAAAATGATAATCGAAAAATAAATAAACAGGCGTTTTCAAACGTAATGTTTACTGTTCCAACCTTCATTCGTGTAATCTCATCACAACATGTCGTTTTTTATGCTCTTGTAGCATTATTATACATAAATATTATAAAATAAACAAGCGCTATTAAAAAATATTTGCTGTTCCAAAATTCGCAAGCAAAAGCTCACATGTGGATTTTAATGCTCTTGGAACTACTTGTAATCATACTACAAAAATATAGGATAGGCTATCATTAGTGTTAGATATTCAATTCAATTCTACTTCTGCCCGCTTGACAGGGCAATTTCGTACAGGACGGATGAGCAGAGTATATTATTTAATTATTGCATGAGGTCTAATGGTCACGGAACTACTTGTTATTATTGACCTATTCTTTTCATTCCCTCCACTCATTTTCTTGGACGAATTAATGGAAGAGAGATAGCAACGTACTGCACGAGCGATTGATTGGCAAGTCGTTATAGAGAGACGATGCAGTGATAAATTGAGAAGGGTGATTTGTGTTTGGGGGGGTGAGGTTGGCGAGGAGAGTTAGCTTGTGGTTGTGTTGACGATATCGAGTGGTGCAGCTCGTGATAGATCAATTAGCATAACAAGGAGTCGACACCGAGGTGATCCAACAATTGATTACTGTTTAGAAAACCGACAAATAGAACTGTCACGCCAAGATGTCGTCTTGCCTTGCCTTGCCTCGCCTGCGGACAACCCTTGCCACAGGCAACCTTCCCCTTCCTCGCCAATCAACCCTCTCCCACTCTATCAGTATCCCTACAACCGTGAACACTCAGCAATCTAATTATTTCGTTGAACTGAGACATTTTCCCATCCACGCCTACGTATCTTTGTGATTTTTACTATCCCTTCCATGATCTGCTTTGATTTATAAGTTCAATTTAGTTCACAATTCATGTTTATACACTGGACGTTCTTGTGGTGTATAAGTTATCAAGTGATTGCAGTATCAATTTGTGTTTGGAATAATAATAAAAGATAATTTCATAATGTTGATAATCTTGTTTTGTACCCTAAGCATATTTTATTTGAGCGTTAATTTATGTAACTTTTTATTAGTTTGATATCTACCAATGATGTGGGCCGCATCGCTCAATAATAAAAGTGGAAAATGTAACTACTCCATTACACAGTATTGTAAGAGTAGTACTTCAAATTCGTAATTCATACTTTAAATTTTAAAGTAGTTAATCATAATTTTATCTACTTTGTTTGGGCTTGTTCGCTGATTATACATCCTACATGCTAGCTGAAAGCCATAATGGAAGTGTTTGTCATCCACTAACTCATTGTAAAGTGACGATCTACCAAACTCGATTCTCAAAAAAATTCGCTCCGGCAGCTGGCGGTCGGAAAGAGTGCATTTCAAATGCGATTCTATGATGACTCAAATCATATGACTTAAAATGAGCTATTTAGGGTATGAATTCAAAGGTGCCGTTTTCGAAAAACCCATGAAAAACACAATTATCTGCATACTATTCGCCATTTTCTCCGCCATTTTTGATTGGATTTTTTTCGTTGATGGCTCAAATTGTAGGGCATAATAAGGGTATTATACACACCAATTTTCAAAACGATCAAGTTATTGGTCGTTCAAAATTTTCATTCCCCAATTTCACCCCCTACCCTTGGACCAATTTGGCTGGTTAACGAACTTGACCGAGATATTAACACTAATGATTTTTGTGCAAAATTTGGTCGCTCTCCGACAAGCCCTTCGGGAGTTATCGTGTTAACAAGAATCTGTACATATATAAATATATATTTACATATATATATATATATATATATATATATATATATATATGAATTTGAACGGACATCAGATTCATGTTCTCGGGGCTCGGAAACGTGTAAAAAATATATCGCATCATATATTTGCCATTATCCGGTCAAGACCAAAAGTGCCTTTTTTCAAATGAAATGCACTAATAAGAATGAGATAATGCTTTTCTAAAACGTAGGTATTTCTAAAGTAGGTATTTGCTCAGATTACAACATGTTCAACATAATAAGATATGCAAGTCGTTGAAGACTTCATCAAAAGATATATTATAGAGGAAAATAAATCTTTCTGAATATGAATAGTAATAGATACTTTCATCACATTCTTGTTTATTCATGAACATACTAACCTTCATAAGTATTTCATCAAAATGAATACTCATCAACTAGAATTAAGACGAAGGATTAAAGTAACAGAATTTGGAACAGAAAGAATGAGACATGAAATAAATAGTAAGAATACCTAAGAGTTTGCGCAAGGAATTGCTATCACTTGAACGTACTGTAACTCTAAACCGACTGTACTACGGTCCCTCAACGTAAGCTACTGTTGAGCTCTTTCAACCTTTATTGCATTCTTTGATTCTTTTTCAGTTTCATTTTACGCTTTACGAGGCAGGTTGATCCTGGACTCTTGTTTCTATTTCAGTTGATTTCCTGTAGGCAACAAGGTAGTAAACTATTTTCAAAATGATCAGCTTTTTAAAAACTGTTGAACTGACATTGCTTATCGCATTTCTCTTATGAAGAAAGCTACTTGAGAATAATACCGACCTCAAATTCGACCTACCTCATCTTATAAAGTTGAATGCATTCCAATAAATATTCACTGCACAATCGTTACTTCATTTGAAAAAACTGATTCTCAAAATAAGTCTTGACTCTATATGCTTATGTATAGAAGTAGATTAATATCAATGATTTTATTTTCTTACAACACTAGGAAATCTAGGAATAAATATTCAGGGATAATACAGGTTTCAACACAGAATTGAATAAGACCATATTCCACAGTTATTATAAACGATCTATTTTTTAATACAATATTCAACTGTTTCAAGTGTATTTCAATAATGAGATTAATCAATAATTCTATTAAGAAAAAGATTTACACTGTACATTGATATATCATTGGTAGTATTAATTTTATACATTTATCTATTTCGTCAAATTCTTAGCACATTATTACAAAGAAACAACATTTTAATTGAATACAATCCATTATGCACATATTAGCTAAAACACATTTAATTGGTAATTTTATTGTACACGTAAAGAGTCAATATGTTTATCACGTTTTTTTATACAAAGATTATTCATATGTTGGTTTATCTATACACATTGATACTAGTATTCCTTCTGGCACTGTTTATTTAGTCAATGTCCTTGAATTGGAAGGGAATGAGAAATACTCAAAAATTGGTAAAACTTTTTGTACGTTGATAGAATTTCAAGCTATTTTACATTTCACAATAATATAACTTTACAAGTACGATTATTTGGAATAGAACAAGAATGAATTATTTGGATATAAATGAACAGTGATTGCTCAACCGTGATTCACTTGTTACTCGACTATGATATAATTATAAAAAAAATCAATTTACTTGGATAACAATACTGAAATATGTGTAATAATTCAGCATTCCGTTATCGAAAAGTGAAAATTCATGTAGCTGAAATTATTCACATTGTAACATAATTTGGTTTGATAAAATAATTGTTTATGAATTAAATCATTCTATCGATACTGAACAATTCATCTCAAAATTCTCACAAAAGATCGAGCATCGAGCTTATAAGTTTCTGCAAAATATATCATCGCAAACCCCCTTGCTGCTATTCTGAGAAGTAGAAAAGGATTACAAGGTGAAATAGCGAACGAGTGAGATTTAGGGGGAATGGGATTGTGGTGAGCATTCAAAGGATTGTGAGAGGATGATATCCTATTTGAATGCGAAACGGTTGCCTGCAATTGGTTGAGAGAATAGTGGCAGAGTGAGAGTGAGTGAGTGAAATAGAGTGAGGCCTCCTGCCGAGAGTACTCAGAGACCGGTTGGAATGACACACCTGGTTCCGCTATCAACGGATAAAGAATGAGACTCCCCTCCTCATAATACGCCATTGCAACAAGTATCATATGATTGGTCAAACCATCTTTCAACCCTGGTCAATTTGATCTAGCAATTCTCATTGTTGCTCAACCAATCATTAACATAAATCTATAATAAAACTGTATTACAATGTAACTTGAGATATTAATTCCACACTATATCAGTACATGTAGTCTATGTTTGTGCAAATAAAGTACTATAGATTGTTTGGAAACCATTTCAAAACCATTTCATCTTAAAATGGAATAGGCCTATGTGTGTATGTCTGGCTCAACAGCCCGTCATCTTGAAATGGGATATGGTCGAATTTAAATGATTAAAACTTAAAACCACAGATCTGAATGAAACATTTCTATACGAATAGGCTATATTATAGGAATCAGATATTCATCGGCTTCTTCACAACATCAGCATTCTGTAAACTGAAATCTTTACTGGTTTCTATTATTATCACGTTTCTTATAAAGTTTCCACTGGGATAGATCACGATTATCATTGCTAATCAGCATTGGCAACATTTTACATAACATTAATAGTGAGGGCATATATATCAAAATAAGCTTATCTAGTTACATGCTATTCAAGATCTTATGATCACAATAATTTATAACAAAGACATCATTTGAATTGAACGATGTAAAGTCTATCAAGATGTTTATAAATTATTAGCCATGAATATAATCGTGGCCCTTTCACGATACAACTAAATCCCAATAATTGTGGCAATTGAATAAATAGTTGAGTCTCACTCATAGCTAATGAAATATTCAGATCAATAAATCTATGAATATACAGCATGCTCCATAATTTGTTGCCCTATTCACTGATTGCTGGATAACTGTAGTATAACTTAGATAATACAGTTTGTACACGATGTGATAAGACGTCATCACAATATTTCACATCTAGTGCCTTTTTCATCGAGTGCCTCTTCTCGCTTGCGTGAACTATGAACCAGCCTATTCATTTCATTAAATCTATGCATATAGGCTTCAGTATTTCTGCCTAATTCCTTGCATTATCCACTTCCTGCTGGATAACTTTGATATGAATAAATCATTGTCATTGTAGCTACTGCTAGTCCCTCGTTAATATCGCGGAATATCATTCATGAACAATTTCATGGATATGTTCCTATTGCTTCGCCTTTTCTACTCCTCGCTGGATAACAACATTGCATGATCAGAAGATCTATAAGACGAATCAGCAGTATTAGAAGATCAATCAGAAGGATCAGCAGAATTCTGGCGATCCTCTGTTCAGAAGGGCTGCCACCGAGCTGGCTCGTAGCAGTTGGAGGGCCGTCACTCCGAATAAGAGGTCTTGTCTGAACCGGTGTTGGAGGCGGGAGAGGCGGCCTTATCTGGGGCGAGGGGCGGTGCGTAGAGCAGCGGCAGCTGTCCGTAGTCCGGGGGCGGTCGGATGACGGTTGGCAGGTATCCGGTGCCGGCATAGGGTGCCGCCAGGAAACGCCGTGACGCTGACGTCTGGTGATGCGGCTGTGTGTGGTGCGGCAGGAACGCGCTGCTCAGTGGCGAAAACGCCGATCGCGGCTCCTCCGTCTCGCTGCACACCTGGGCAAGCCACATCTTCGTCAAACAAGCAAACAACACACACCATCAATTTGCTGCTGGTAGTCGCTAATCAATCAATTCATTATTCTTAGATTTATTGTTCTAAATTCAAGATCCACTTACTATTAGTTTTTTTCTAATTCGGCTATCATTGATTACAAAGATTAAATAGAATAGGGGATAGTAATTCATAATGAATGAAGTATAATATCATCATTGTCATTTATTCTATAATAATAGGTTATGGAATTCATTAACTGGATGATAAACAGTAATACCTGATCCTGATAATAATTAGAGGATTTCAACTCTAGATTTGAGGTTTTCATTTCATTCATTGGAATAGAATAGCATTATAGTATACTTATTTAATTTTTTAATGAGTTCTGATGAACAATTACTCCCAAATGCGTCAGTATAGGAATTAATTCAACCGTTGAAGAGAGATTCTTATTAGTCGAATAGTATGAGGGACGTTCTTCGTACAATATTACTATAAGGCCTAGGTCTATCAACTGAATTTGATTATTGACAATCATTATTGAAAGTAATTAATATTGTTACTAACCATCATTTCGATAGCAGTGAGCACATCGCCCTTGCATCGATGGAGGAGAGCTTCGACGTCGCAGCGTCGGCGGCCGGGAAACGCCCTTAGCAGCACGTCGACGGGAGACCGCTGCGCAGCTGGGAAGAAAGGCGAGTTGGCAGCAGCTGCCGCTGCGGCGGCTGCAGCTGCGAATGCCGCGTGTGGATGTGGGTGCGGGGGTGGCGTGTGAAGGGGTGGCTGCGAGGGGTGGGTGGGCGTTGGAGGTGGTGAGCACCGTTTTGGAAGCGATAGGTTTTCGGGGGCCGAATCCATGTCGCTACTCTCTTCCTGTAACTGGAGAACAAATGACAAAAATTAGATTCTCCTATTTCATTGACCTGAGAATCTGGTTCGAGAAGGCTGGAGTTTTTAAAATGAGTGAGATTATAAGACAGCGATACCACAATGGTGAGTACTTGATAGACTTTGAGGTGATTTTTCTCATGAGATAGTTTCACTGCATATTCGCACTACATATTAATAATAATGTGGTTATCATCAGTGGGCCTAGGCCCATCAGTTTACTTACTATTAGGTTTTGCTACTACTACGACAACGCTGATAGTGATTTGATTTGACAGTAATAATTATTGTAATAGGCCTATGACCAGTTTAACGCAAATGTGAATGAATTCAAGCACCATAACATGACTCGTGATTGACGTTTATTGCATAAAAAGGAAGAAATATGTTTAGGTTTGATTAATTATCAACAACAATAATTTTAGTAAATTCACATCAAATATCTCTCATGAATATAATGAATTTCCTGTTCCTTTAATGCCTTTAAAATCCTCCAAAAGAGAAGCGAATGAGCAAAAACTCCAAACGATTAATAGGAAATAGAAGATTTCTGGAAATAAAGAAAATGTATTCATTATCTATTTATATCCAACATGTGTGAAGTAACCTCGTCTCTAATAATAAATGAACTGATTTCCTATTAGGCCTACAAAAAAATTCCAACTACTTGGAAATCAACTGATTATTCCTTCAATACTAGACGGATCCATTGAGAATATTCTGTATATAGATATATAGATTAATTAATTGATAAATACTAACCTCTGGTGGTGAAGACGAGTGAGCAGGCGGTGGAAGCGGCATGTTGTGCGGTAACCGCGGCGGTGAAACGCTCCTAGATCGACTCCGGCTTCTGTCCGCTTCGTCATTCGACGTGTCGTCATCTTCACTCAGGCGCGCTCTCTTGCTACCTGCGTTCATCGAGCAAATATCTTTTAGATTATTTACTATAACTATTGCATCTCGATAACCTTACATTCTGTATTTACTTACCTATTACCTAAACATTGTAGTTGGGACAATATTTCCGTTTAAAAAAGTTGTATAGCCTAGTAGTCCTTAGTAAGTTTTCTCAAACTTTTGTGTTTATTTGCTTTCTGAAACTAGAATAATGGTCTAGTTAGGTACAGGAACCTAACGTGCCTGTAAGATATTCTGAAGGGAAAATGACCTTATTAGGGTTGATTATGCATCAGTACGGTTGGGTCAATTCTCAGCACTGTCAGGACTGTCTAAAGCTGTCTTCAAGGGTAAATTGGTAGCCAATAGCTAGGGACGCTCTTGTTACGATATACTCTCGCAGACTGCTCGCCTACTGCCCTGACAGAGCTGAGACTTGATAACAGTCATTCGCCAAACGCCCAACTTCGTGGCATCAGCTATACCCAATCTTACTGATGCATATTCAACTATGCCATTGCTTGACTAGACTATGGCCATTTCCCCTTCAGAATGTCTTATAGGCACGTTGTAGGTGGAGCATCATTCTGGTTACAGAAAGTAAATGAACACTAAAGTTTGAGAAAAGTTACTAAAGACTACTAGGCTTTACTAGTAATTCACCACTTGAAGTGAATTGCGTCTTTTTGAAACTGAAATATTGTCCCAACTACAATGTTTCAACTAGATTATTACTCATATTATGGTTTGGGTGGTTTACGTAATAATTTGATAGTTTGATAATTACGGAACTACGTAAAAAATGAATAACTTCATTCGCAGCAGACGTCAAAAAAGTATTAGAACACTTCCTTCTTGTGAGCAAACTTTGCTCAGCTTATAATCTCTGCTATCAGCCCATACGGATTCATTGTAGACCGTGTGCATTGTAAATAAAATGCAATTCAATTCCATCGTTCAAGCCATGAATAGAATCTATCATTATTGAGTGACACGGATTTTTTTTAATAATTAAATTGATGGAATCCAAGTCCATAATAGTTGCGGATTGAAAATGAGAAGCATACTTTCCCTTGGATCTCTTGTTCGTTATTATAAACTACATTCTATCTGCAGAAATTCATGAATACAACTGGAAAACATAAATTATGAGGAAAAAAATAATTACGCTAAAAAAGAAAAAAATCATACATGCATGATAAGCTGTAAACTCTAGTGTTAACTGTTCATTTTATTAATTCACTATTATGATACGGCAAAACCTCTCTCATTTCAGTGAAATGAAGAGCAAGAGAGAGTCTTGGATTTGGTAGCCTACTTCATTCCCTGTACTGAAATAATTTTTTTCAATATGGATGGAATCAGTTGCTCTTACCAAATGCGGCTCTCCCGTTACAAACGAGAGTTTGCCTCCCTCACTATCACGATTGATGCTAAAATGTACTGCGAGGGTTCCACCCTACTCTTACTCTTTTCTACCTACTCCATAATATTTCAGATTTTACTTGTTACCTCTCATCTAACACTTCCTTCAAGTTTTTTGAAGTGCTAATCTTCTTTCAATACGCAGAGAAAGAATCTCAAATAATTTTTTATCATAGAAATTCGAAGTAGTTTCCAATATTTTGACTGTTTCAACAATAGCATCTACTAAAAGTCTCTCGTGAATGGGAGTCGTAATACGAAACCGGCCGGGTGAGAAATAGTCCGGACTTTTTCAACGCTCCAAGACATGAATGAATGTAATAGGATGCTCTCCCATTCAGCAAAGATATCAATCTAACTAATCTTCACTTGCAATCTTCTTCCCAATTCTTAAGGATTAGCTACTGCATTTTTCATCGCCTATTCATCTACAATTTCTTGTATAACAATAATTCTTTCCAATATTGGCAGCAACGAAGAACCAACTTTACAAAAGTAGGAGATTTTAGCAATGCGCCAAAAAATCCCGCTTAAAACTGAATTTCAGGGTAGAGGAATATCGTTCATATGCTTGAATATATCGTTATCTAATCAAATGAAGCTTCTCTGAAACATTCATAATCAAGGAGTTGGTTGCTGGTGTAATATGGGGAATTTTGAGTAGTTAGATTTATTGAAGTTTTTATTCTTGTGTATGTAATAAATTATGATTTTTTACAGGTTAACGAACTTTTAGATTTAAGCAAAATTTTGACATGAACTTTGGTTCACAAAAGAGCAATACGAGCATTTTTAATATTTATTAGATTCAGAAATTGCTAACTTGCTGCTTAGGTGTCAGAATCATTGCAATTTTCGTGCATTTTCCAAGTATCAGTTTCAATTTCATGTCGAAAAGCTACTATATTTGGGAATTGTGCGAACATTGACCTTTTCAGAATTTTGGTTGTTTCACTTATAATAGGCTCAGCGCTCGTGCAAGCGACCGGGTGTTGTTGGAGGGGGGCCAATTTTGAGTGGAGAAGCTAGAGTTCGATTTGAAACACAGCCGCGAAAACACATAACTAATAGAAAATGTAGTTGTGAACAGGCCTCGGCTCTCTGGATGGAGTTTTTCATTCACAGGGGCAAATAATCGTGGATATTCCCGAATTAATTTCAGTTTAAGAGTAGGCCTATGTATATGTAAAGTTTCAGTTTCAGTAGAGTATAAAAGTGTTTGTGTATCTTGTGTGTTTCAAAAATAATTATGATGAGTGCCAAACTTTTGATGTAGTTTTCTAGCTCAAATTTAAATGTAATTAGTAGAACTTTGACCGAGGCCTTACTTCTAAGCAAGCAAGTTAGCAATGTTTTTCAAGAGTTAGGGTAATAATTTAAAGTTTTAATTTTTTGATAAATATCTGATTGAGTAACTAAGTTTTTTTCAAAAGTATGATAAGTAACATGATCTCGATTGACTGATTTTTTCTAATACTAAAAGAATTTATTAAGAGTTTAATAAACAATTCTATTAATCATTCTAAAGATTTTCATTGAGGTTCCTGGCTCGTAGCTGTTAGTTGCTAAAATAAGTGATCAAAATAATATATAATAATCTAGGAATTTGGATGGACTAATCCACCAAGCTCCCAACCGATTAGGATTTTGTTACAGAAAGATTTAGTAAATATTAAAAAATAGTACATCTCGGCCCAGTCATTACACTGGAGTTACTTGTGAGTTCATAATACCATTCATATTTTTCACAATTATTCCTTTCTTCAAGTGATTTTGTTGCTGAGTTTGGAGTGACAAGTGCGTATTCAAAACACCATTTAACTCCTTTAAGATTTGCCTTTCAAGCGTTTAGTATCCTTATCAAAATTGAAAACAAAACACGAGTTCACCATCCCTTTTCAAGTATAAACCCTCACCACTACTTCCTCTAATTGCTACGCCGATATTATTCCCCTCTGAAGCACCTCTTTTGCGTCTGATTGCGTACTTGGCTGTGATGACGCATTCACCATTCCGTTCTGTTTTCCCTCTCAACTTTGAGCTGCTCTCTTAGTTTTCTTCTCTTCGTTGTTGAGTTGCAAGTGTGTGAGTTTGAGACAAAGTGTGGCGAAATGACTGTATTGTACTGGCACTGGGGCTGCCAGCCGACTCGCTAATCAATCGCACCCTGGATAATTAATAATGTGAAATGCTAAATTAGGCACCCTCTCGCTAATGACTTGCAGTACAAGTTAAGTGATCACAACCTGAGCAAGTCACTCAAGTAGGTACTTCATTTGTTGACACCACATGCCCTGCGTAGAGTAGGCAATACGTTTTGTAATACTGTTTTGATTCTCAGTCTCAAACTTAATCTCATTTTCTCAACCGATGAAGATTAAACACAAAACTTTTCAGAAAGGTTGAAAGGCGCACTTTCAATACGGTACTTTTGAAAATTCATATCTCACAAATCAATTGCAGTGAGCGGCTGAGCATTTTTAACAACTATACTACCTTAGAGTCTCTATTCTTCTATTTAAATGAGTAACCAAAATAACAAGACAACATAGGCTATTTAAAAAAACAAATGTCCTAAGCATGGTATTTATTAATTTCTCATATTCTAGGTTATCAGCGATCGGCAACAACGAACTGTAGCCTACTCTCAAAAAATAAAAATCAGAATTCAGATAGATAAAAGAATTCTTATCCATTCTACGGGATAAACAATAATCCCATTCCACAGATGACAATAAAAGGAACAAATAAGACTAGATATCGTTATCATCAACTAATATATTATTATTGGTTTATTCGTTCAATAATCCTGTGGACAAGTATTCTTCTTGAACTTATTTGTCACCCATGTTACGTCCAAAAACCAATATACAAACTAACAAAGAACGTTTGAAACTCAATTCGTGAGTTATATTGAATGAACTGTAGCTGCATCAAATAAAGTGGAGAAGTGACAATGTCGTGAGAAAATTTCCGAGCAGGTCGTATTGAGGAAGAAAGTCTCGAAAAGTAATAAAAGACTCTTTCCTATTTTCTACTCTAACTTCTTTTCTCGTAGCACTCGAGACAACGAGAATTCCCTTTACTTACAAGGAGAAGGTGGGAAGGAAGTTCCCTTTGCCTAAGAGACACACTTGGGGACGGCATGCTACAGTAATACGGTCCTCTGCAACGTGAAAACTCTCCGAAGATACTCCTGCGTCGGAATTTTTGCAATAAGTCAGAAAGGAATCCAACACCAACTGAAACACCGACACCCTCGCCAATCTATACTTGGAGAGGGGAACAGAGAGGTAGAAAGAGAAAGAGTGAGAAAGCATGAGAGTGCCGGGAGAGGACAGTGGGGTTGAGATTCCACAATATAACCAAGATATTGTCGCAGACTGTTAATGGCCGAGAATTTGCGGTCGCATATTTGGAATAGGTCTTTTACTTCCCTTCTGAGGAAGAGAGACACACAGAATAGACGTTCACTTCATTTAATAACATTTTCATCACAGTATCCTATATGTGACAAAGCAGAATACCATTTATTGTGGGCAGAGAATATTTGGAATGATCTTTTACTCCCCCTCTGAGAAAGTGATAGACAAGATCGCTTCATTTAATAACAACATTATCGCAGTATATGAGTTTCCGAGAATCTGATAACAGAAGTTTTCATTTAAATTGAATTTTAGTGTTTAAATGTGTCGATGTCAATAAGTTTAAAATTAATTCATTGAATTAATATAATTATGCGATAAGGACACAGCAGGATATCATCGTTTTGTAGACAGTGTAATCACAAACTTGTCTCTATGAAATAATGGAATACCATACAAAATATTCCATAATTTAATTTTTGAAAAAAAAGAATAAACGTTTCTTAGAATAATCAGGTGGGATTCCATTCTAACATCTACTTTTATTGCCTCTGTATTAGGCCAATATAAATTTTTTCATGAATCACTGGCGTCTCGTGCCCACGAAAAAGGTGAAGTGCTGAACAGTAAAAGATACGGGCACTTCACCTGTTTCGTGGGTACGAGCCGCCAGTTTCATGAATCAATAAAGTGACAAATTGATTTAAAGTCGGTCATGGAGAAGGCGGAATAATAAAAAAATATATATCACTAGCCGGCAGGCTCGCTTCGCTCGCCTTCTCCGCCTAGCCAGGGGGCTCCGCCCCCTGGACCCCCGACAGTATCAGCAGTGTCAGTGAGTCAAACAGGCTCGCTTCGCTCGCCTGCAAATTCCGTTCAGAAAGGGATTCTAAATTTATTGAACACAGTATTTCTATAGACATAATCTGGAGCTGTTTACCAAATTTCTACATTTTCTAACAATTTATTCTGAAAAATCCAAGACAAAATCCGAAAATTCCGAAAAATAGTAAAACGCTAATATTGAGCGTAACCTTGGGAAGTATATCGGACATAGTTTGAAATTTGATTCAATATCTTCCAAATTAGTTCATTTATAATCTCCCTGAACCATTGAATTTACAGTAAGGATTAGTCGTATCAAGGCGGAAGATATGCAACCCGCAATATATCTACAATTTAAAAAACTGATAACTGGCGTAATCTTGAACGGAATTCAAAAATATTTTAACACAACATTTCTAGACCTTATCTAAACCTACCTACAAAATATCAACATTTTCTACCGATTGGTTCTCGAAGAAATTGAGAAAACGCCGTAAAACTATAGAAAAACTTAAATATTTGGCGTATCCTTGAAAAGTTCCTAAAATCCGTTCTTAGCGCGCGTCTAAACGTCCAACTGAACATGCATGCCAAATTTGAACGCATTCGGTTCAGTGGATTTTTAGTTCTGGTGATGAATCAGTCAGTCAGTCAGTCAGTCAGTGTCATTTCGCTTTTATAGATATAGATTTTATGATAGAAAACATTTTATACATCAAACTTCAACCTTTAGAATTCACGAGAATTTCCAATTTTGTGACTTTTAATAACATTAAAGTTGCAATGAAGTTGTGCTTTGCACAAGGTTGAGTGTTCGAATTCAAAGCAAATGATGCAATATGCTTATGAACATTTTTATGGAATTTCTTCACCAATCTAATTTTCCACTCAACATCACATCGGAAAACATAGCAATCAATTTTATAAGTAAATGCTCACACTATTCCACAAGATTCTACAGGATGGTCAGTAGGCCATCATAGTGTAAGACTACTACAGACGCAAGTAAAAAGTGTACAGCATTGATAACATTTTATCATCTCCACACACGATACACCATAACATTCTCTCTCCCTAACTGGACACTTATATTTCTCCTCGTTTTATTGCGAAAGCAACGACTGGCGCCGCTATTTAATTCCATCGTTTCAAAAATAAATCGCTTCGAGGAGAATTGCGAGTTCGCCCTGACTGACATCGTACGGGCTTGCTAAGGGCCGAGGGAGATTCCACTTCACAGTTTGCGTTCCACGATTATACAGTACTTTTTACTTGAACGTTTATTAAAAGCTTTAGCCTGGTTTGTGGAGAACGTGCCTTGAAAAGAGAATGAGAGTATTGAGAGCAATTAGGCATCGGTCAGTGTATTATGTTTTGTTGTACAATATCTGGCTACTCGTCTCAACTTCAACGGTGGGGTTCGGGCTTGAGCTGAACTACTGTTCAGTTCTGTGGCCACTCGATGGTTCAACGCATTATTTTGTTGGAGAGTTGGCTCGCTTAGCTACTCTCTCTCCTCCTTCAACCACCCTTCTAACTCACTCTTTTCCACTTTCCAGACTGGCCATATACATTCCTCTCACTCTCCCCCCCCCCTTTTATTCTAATCCTCCCTCCACAACAGCTCCTATCACTCTCAAATATTCATTTATGTTTACTGTATTATACGGTTATTTCTCGAACTCTCTCAAGTGGAAATGTTGTTTTTCACAAACTCAAATGGAAGAGCTGAAAAGCAAGCTAAGTGATGATTTTGTATTACTCTAACTGAAGTTACGGCAGCGCGTTCTCTGCAGGGATAATTGGCCCGCCTTGTCCGAACGGAAGTTCAAGTTTGGTGGAAAACCAACTTGTAAAAAATGAGTTTTGTTGAAATGAGTTGCTCTAAATTCTAAAAGTCAATCAAAAACTCTTTCTGGCTTGGTTCAACACCCGGAGATGATTGAAAGTTCTTGGACATTGGTAAAACCTAAAAACCTACTGGATAATATTGAATTGATATTATTGAATGGTTAGCATATTTTATCGGTTCAATAGGTTCTAAATTAAATTTCTATTTCAGTCTTTACAATGTTGGGGTAGTATCTTTCCATCTTTTTTCGCCCGTAATACATCTTTGCTCTAACAGTTAGTGACAAGAAGCTTAAATATATTTCACTGTCATTTATCACGGGGAGTCGATTATGGAACCGACTTCACCTGGAGGTTCTACTGCGATTTGGTTATGATGTCAACGAGAATTGTGAGACAATATTAGTGTAGACTATGTTCATTATTATTCTATATTCTTTGAAGCTTTCTTACTTTTTAAAGCAGATGCTCTCAAATAATCATTCAAATATACCGTGATAATTATATCAAGCAGTTTATTGAAGTTCATTTCAAATGTGGATCAAGCTTGTTTCAATTCTCAGGAAATGGAAGTGACATGAAAATCCTCTTGATTCATCAGTATTGAAGATCGGCCTAAAAATGCAGGATGCGATTAAGCAGATCTACTATAGCAGATTGATCTATTTTGAACTACCTTCCCCATTCAGGGCCGTAGACAGGCGGGTTTTCTCGGGTCATTTGCCCGGGGCCCGGGACCATAAATTGTTGGCAGGGGCCCGGAAAAATTAAGTTGAAATTTTTTTAATCAATCATACAAGTTCGTATCAATTAGCCTATGAAAACTATCTTTTTTCAATTAGAATTGAATTAGACTTGATTTCTTGAAGTTCGCAACCATTAATTTCATACACACATTTTTCAAAAACTAGAATGAATTTCAAAACTCCATGGATTGAATATTATTTAAAATAATAATAGGCCTATTCCTATTTATTCAGTCCGTCCTATGTGGTAACCTGGCAGTCGCTAAGGGTCCATGAGCTCAGGCCCCAGAGAGCTAATAGCTCTCTTTTCGCGGTTTAAAGTTGTTAAATTAATACTATCCAGGGCTTGATTTCAGGTGCTCCCTTAAGAAAAAAAATTTAGAAACAACAATAATTTTTGATGTTTGGTTTTTAATTTGCAATTTTATCTTTGTCAGTCACTAATTTTAAAATGTTTAATAACTTTGTATCTAATCAGAACATAATATTACATGTTATTGTAAAGAGTTGTTATTCCAACATAATGCAATTTTATTCTGAATTATGTTTTGTTTCTTAAACCTGATGTTTTAAAACTTGAGGAAAACTTGGGCCTATATGTAGATTATACAGTGTTATTGAAATGGTAAAAACATGCCTGGTCCAAAAAAGCTTTGTGATTTTTATTCATTCATTAAAATTGTATTATTAGTTTTATAAAAAACAGCTACAATCTTACAAATCATTGCCCAGATTTGCTAAAAACGCTCCAATTCAAGAGTGATTTTAAAAAATTTTCTGTGGGAGGAGTACCCAGACCCCCCTCCTCCATGGAATACCCCCAGACCCTCCCGTGAGCCAGTTCACCCACCGCTCTCATACCTCTTCTTTCTAGAAATCAAGCACTGATACTAACTACTTCCACAAGCTCACTTTCTGTAGGTACAAATTCTAATAATTTATCTTTAAGAATCCTTTATGTTGAATTTTTGCATTGTATTGTATCATATCTTTTCAACCTTTTAGAGAATAGGACCTATCGAATGTAAAAAATGGAAAAATTTTCTATAAATCTGCTATGAGGGGCCCGCTGGTGCCCGACCAGCTAGGCCCGACCAGGTGATTTTGCCCGGGGCCCGTAATTCCTGTCTACGGCCCTGTCCCCATTAGTGTATTTTATTACTTAATCCGCGAGTTTTTTCTAATAAACATCCGGAACAGAGGGAGCCTTGTCATAGCAACAGGAATATCTCAATTTAAGGATTAGGGATTAGGGGATATTTCTATTTGTTGAGGAGGCTCCAGAAATGGTTCCGAATGAAGTAGCCTACATGAAAATAAGCTCACAGAATTTTGACAAAACCATTTAGTTTCAAATATGCTTGAATTTTATCGCAATCTGTTTCATTTATTGGTGTTTGTAGGCTCAATATGGTTTTATAATAGAATTGATAACAATTTGATGTAGCCTAATTCTGTTACATGAACAGAATCCTGAAACTAGTAAGGAGAATGATTTTTTAATAATGAAATACTACGAGACTGTTTAGATGCAAAATACTGTTATTGAACTGAAGAGTGAATACCATCAAATTTAGGTACATTAACCAGTGATATTCAAAAAACTTTGAATAAACTCCTAGTCAACTCTATACAAGTAGCTTGAGTTCTAAAAGCATTTTTAATTCAGTTGGGGTTTCGTTCCATTCTAGAAATATTCGCCTGATATTGATGATGATAAATAGTTTATATACATTTTCATCACATAGTTGTCCTATAGCGTAGATACCATCCTATAGATAGCTCAAATATAAATGTAAGTATGTTGCTTGTTCTATATCGAACAAGGTTGAAAATGCTTTTAAAGTTTTTTATCAATCGTGAATAATAGTATGCGGCAAAAACAAACATAGTAGGTATACAGTATTTTATTCAAGTATACACTGTTCTATTTGCTTTGTACAGACCATGAAGAGCCACACCAAGTCGTTTTGAAGCTTTCTATTTGCTTTTTTCCACTATTGTCACATTTACCGATTTCTGATATTCAGTCCTCCTCGTTTAGGTTTGTTCACCCATTCTGACCTCTCAATAAATCAAACAACCCGATCCTCCGTCGATCACTCCGTCACCTGTGCATTCCGAAATCGTTTAAGCGACGCGTTTTCTTACCATGCCGGCGGCATTCCATTAGGAAATATTGATTTAGGACTTCAGGTCTGAGGAGGGCAGACCACTGTTACATCAATGTGTATATTTAGTTAGACACTTTGACAATTTTTTTGGGAATGTCATTTCAGTTTGATCAACAATAGCCCAGAAAAGTCATATTTGCTGAAAATGATTTGATCAAAAAATATGACAGTTTCTTTTTTCCGTTATCATGACTCAATTTTCCCGTTCCGTAATTTCAAATCAAATCCACATAATACTTGTTCGGGAACAGCTATGTAATATTTTTTAGATATTTTTTTACTTTTACAAGTTTATAAATTGGTATGCATACTACTTGTAAGTTCATTATGTAGACAAATTTTTCAGTATGAAAAGGCAAAGGAGCGTTATGTTCCCAACCTACTCTAGCCTATGAAGCGGTGTGTTCTCGTTAACTTGATTAATTTACTCGTTCAATTAATTTTTGAGATGATATTATATTCAAGAATATAGCTCTCATAAGATAGTACAGCTTCAATTGATTGAATCTCAAAGTCTTGTATCACAATTGACAATAATGAAATGTTCATTATTGATAATCTTATATAAATTGCAGCAAAGTATTACATTTTAACTGAATCGCTGCATCGATATGATAATCATGATTATCAGCGATTATTATCACAATAACGCGAAACCTCGTTAATATAATGTTCTGAATACATGGAGCTACAGTGGAACTTATCATACATACTGTTATCAACAATCATTTGATCATCTAGTACTATTGACGATTAAAATATCTCAGGTTATTCAGTTTAGCAAAAACTCGTGGTGAGTTTGTGTCATATGCAAGCAAACATTTTCTTGAATAAGCCATAATGTATATCATAATCATAACATAAGCCAGTTGCAAATGAGCATGTTCTATGTCTATAAACCAAAAGATGAAGCACGTTCAAAGGAAATTCCTCATTGCAATGAACCACTCTCCTAGAATAGTCTAGACTCTTGCTACCCGAGTGTAGCTCCAGCCAATCACATGGCTACATTCATGTAGCAAAAGCTTCGATTTCTCTTTGTCTACGAGAGTGTTGTATCAAACATTATTGCATTGAGTTTTTTAGTTTGGACGCGTTTCAAGAACGATGATTTTCAAAAACTCATCTAATCTGAACAAGGGCCTTTACATAATCTCATAGTCATGTATCGTGATCTCTTTAAAAACAATCTAGACTCTGTAAATCGTGTTACATAAAAGATAAATAAGTCAATCCTGACTCCAAAATCACAGGGGAATGGATCAAACTGAAATCAGTTTGTCTTATCGGAACAATAATATTCTAAATGAAATAAACACATGGCTTTACAAACTGTTGATTCTCAAGCAAAATCACGTCAAGGCTCACCATTAATGGTGAGCTTATCATCAGGATTACAAAGTTTATATGGGGTTTAATGATAATAATAAAAAATGATAAGATTCATATGACACAATTCAAGGGTTTGGGATTGTTCATCCTCATTTCTAAGCACTAAATTTTTTGTAAGAGTCTAGATAGTTTTGAGAATGTTTTAAAGAATGCCTCCAATCAGATGAGTTTTTGAAACTCAATGAATTTTTGAGTGGACAATGAGCATGTGCGGTACTTACCGGGACTGTCAGCACCTGGCATTGTAATTTGTTGATGGTGCAGGGGCTGCGGTTGCTGTGTTTGTGGCGGCGGCGGTGGCAGCGCGAGGTGCGGGTGAGAGGGCGGAGGCGGCGCTCCGGGGGTGGGCGGCGCGGGGGCAGAGTAGACGAGACCCAACTCGCGGGCCTCGGACTCTTCCTGCGCCTGCTGCCTCCGGAGTGCCACCTGGGCGGCCATCACCCGCTGCCTCTCGGCTATTAGGGTGCACTTGGCACACATGCAGTCGCGCCACCTACAGTAGCGCTTGTGGCCCTTGAGGGCGCTGACCACGCCGTGGTTGCGGCAGCGTGCACACTTGGGCGTTCGCTGGTAGCGTTCCGACGCCCGCAGAAAGAACGCCGGCGGCAGGGCGCCTAGCACCGGGTGCAAACCACCCACGTCTACTCCGTTCGGAAGGCTCATCGCGACTGACTACTCCACCACTGCTGCACTTCACATTCATCCCCTCCATCGCTCCTCGCCCCTCCCTCCACATGCGCACTCACCCCTACTGCAGCACACTTGTGCAACAGTTTTTATTTACCTTTACACCCCCCTATCAACTTGAATAGGAGGAGCTTGTACCACCTACCCTGCCCAGCCACGCACTGCCATACTGCTTACATTTTCAATACCTACAATAACATGGCACTGCGTTCTCTATTGAATACTTTCACTTTCAACATATCAAATCTAAAGTTACTTCATTATCCACTTTAATTGTCATTCTATTAATGTATTGAATATTGTATGCTTTTGGGTGTTGAATTTTTAATGTTATTTGGTCACTTGAGTCGTTGATTAATATTATTGATTCTGTCTTCCCAAAAGATCATAGTTGGAAGAACTTCAGAACCCTCCCTTTCCCCCTTTTTCACACAATTTGTGTCTTCAGTTATCTTACATATTGTAATTTCGATGTAATGATATTGATATTGTAATGTGATATGTTCTGTGTGTAAGAAATAAGTTTAGTTGAATTGTATTGGGAAAATAATAATTTTTTAGCCAGCTCAAATGCAATAGAATTGGCTAATTTTCACCGTAACGTTATTCATGAAAAATAATCAATTAAAAATGATCATGATTATTATTAATAAGCATTGTGTTAAGCCCTTGAAGCTCTCTTAGTGATTACTTTATTGAGATTAGACAAAATTTCATATTTCAAAACTTATAGCTCATAGGCTACTTAAGCAGTGAATAGAGTAGAGTATAGACTTCCTTTTCGCTGCTCAATGTACACTTCTGTATCACTCAACTTGTTATAGTACGGTGCAATTAGACTCGAACCTCAACATCCAAAGAGAAAGGACGATTCCTACGCCAACTTGTTCTATACAACCCCTTTATTGTTTGGTAAAAAGTTACACCCTTATGAGCGTCGGGTTTTTGGGGGAGGGGGGTGAAAGGTGCAAAATTTCAGTTTTTCGTGAATTGTAGCCGAACCAAGCGTCGGACGTAAAAATTCCATGCATGGTTTTTCTAGAGAACAAAATTTGGAAGAGTCGGAAAAATCTGAAACTATCAAGAAATGTAGAGAAAATCTTCCTCTTTCAGATGGTTACTATGAGAATAGCGAAACCTTCGACATAAGGAAGTACACAACCGGTTTTTATCACACTTTTTCTGATAAATTCGCTCATGTTTTTAATTATATTGAAATTTCTCCAACAATAAGCATTGAACAAGAAATTTCAATATACCATCTTTTAGAGGATAAATCATTCTACATTTCTAGACCAAGAATAAGAGCATAACTCTACCGCCAATAGTTACCGAGTTACAATAGAATGAATTATGTGTAATTTTTTAACAATTGAAAACGCTGATTTTCCAACAATGTTATCATGAGGAATTCATTGTAAAATCATGATGAATCCTATATGATATTAATGATCACATTTTTTCTACAATTTGAGACCAAATTCATGTTTTTTGAACAATTATTTAATGAGCTACGTATATTTTTAAAACAAATCGTCGTCTTCTTTAGCTCAGCGAAGCGTTTCAATGTATCATTCATAGTGTAAGGAGCGCCTCTCAGAGTGAGCTCTGAGCTCGACAGTTGGTTTGAAAAATGAATCTAGCTAATTGTGTAATAGTTTAAAAATGTGAATTTGGTCTCAAATTGTAGAGGAAAATGTACTCTTTGATACTATATATGATTCGCTGAATTTCTTGAATAAAACTTTGATGAAAACATTCCTGTAAAATCAGCTATTTCAATTTTTACTTATTTTTAATGATGTATTCATCTGTAACTTTGTAACTAATGAAGGTAGAGTGATGTTCTTGGTCTGAAGATGTAGAGAATTTTGCCCTCCATCATGATTATAGAATTAGAATATTATCCGAATATTTTTAGTATTTTTTTGTATGATAAAATGTAATTTTAGGGGTTTTTGGGGATGTAAGGGTTTTTTAAAATCGCTGTAGCACATGAACCACTGAACATAGAAGTGTGAATTTGATCTCAAATTAGAGAGAAATGAATTTCGCCGAGAGGGATTTTGAAATACGGATGCAAGTGTTTCCAATTCAAAGTTACAAACTTTTAAAGTAACGGAATAATACCTGTGAAAAAAATATGGAGTTTTCAAAAAATTGTAACTTGGAAACGGTCGATGATACAGGGTTGTGATTGGTCTCAATCTCTTCCAAATTGTGTTCTCTAGAAAAACATGCATGGAATTTTTTCGTCCGACGCTTGGTTCGGCTACAATTCACGAAAAACTGGAATTTTGCACCTTTCACCCCCCTCCCCCAAAAACCCGACGCTCATAAGGGTGTAAATTTTTACCAAACAATAAAGGGGTTGTATGGAACAAGTTGGCGTAGGAATCGTCCTTTCTCTTTGGATGTTGAGGTTCGGTCTTTTTTCGAACTAATTGCACCGTACTATTAGGCGTAAGGGTGAATTCATAGTGGGTTGAAAGATTATTATGAGGATAAAGATGTCATTAAAGATGATATACATTAATGGTCTTCAAATACAACGGAATGAATGAATTAAATGAATTTCATCTTTGCCTAATCTTAATCTTTCAACCTACTATAAATGCACTTTTACATACCGTTTCACACACCACGATTTTTGGACTTCCAGTTTTTATTTATAAATTTTACTAGATTAAACAGAGCTTGACAATCACATTATGTGGATCATAACCATAAATGTTTGCCAAGCTTTATTCAATCTATTAGAATTTATAAAGAAAACAAAAACCCGTACGTCCAAAAATCGTGCAAAGTGATACTGGATTAAGACTACTATAAATAATGCCCCATTCTTCATTCCTCATCCATTTACATTCTCAGATCATCTCACTATAAGGCACACATTTCAATTTTCTATAATATACAGTATAGTATGGGTTTTCCACAGATTTTGCAAAAAAGAAAGGTCAGAAGGATTTTCAGGTTTATGTTCACGAGACCCAAGGCTTGTGCTTGGGTAATGGAATGATGAGGGATCAATATTAACAATGCCAATCTACTCTTGAGAGTAGATAGTCTTTGCTATTAATGACTGCGCTTTAAACGCCTTGACCAAGTCCTTCAAAAGACGGAATTTCATAATGTTGGCAATTAAATATCACCTCATTCTACTTCTCTCCAAAATAGAATTCTGTTTCAACTAATATTTTTCAAACTTTGTGAATAATTTTTGTTCAACAAGATCAACAATTAGGTTCTATATCGACTGGAAATTTTTGGAAATACTATCGTAATAAGCTCTACTATCATCAAGTCGATTCTAGATAATAGAATCAATAGGTATTCTCTCTTATCAAAAGAAAAATAATCTGAAAGTTATTATGGAATGATCATGATGGATTAAATATTTATGTACTCGAATGAAATAAGCATAAACATTCATATGAAAACAACTCTAATAATTGAGGGTTTCATTGATCAGGGATAATTTGGGCATCAATGACAAGTGGTGTTAATTCGCTATAATAATTATTATTAATCATAATCGAGCAGCTCAGATCTCATCTTGAAAGGCTCAAATCAAACGGGTTCGGATATGTAGAGTTGTAAATGCCACTCAATCAGAGATTAACAATATTGCATTTCCCAGAATTAGTAGGCCAAAGTGTGGGATGCCTTTCAGAGCAATCGTATTAGTAAATGATCCTTCGCATGCCAAATTAGCCAGAATAATATTATTATCTATTCAGATTATTTTTGTACATCAAAAATATTTTTCAATCATTTTTGTACAATGTACATAATGTTGAACGAGAAATCATATCGAGAATTTGATTGCATCAATTAAAATTATGCAAGGGAACAATAAAAATCCACTCGCAACTTCTACCACAGCTTTGAATTTTCGTGAAATCCAACAAGAGTCCGTAAAGTATTGTGAAGTTTGTTGGATTTTTAATTCATATCGAAAATACCACTTTATTAACCAAACTTTTTCATTAACCTTCCATATAGAGCTGCTAGACGTTTGTTGGAACGAAGGCTCGTTGAATTGCTTTTGTTATCAACACTTATAGTCCTTTGTCATCTGCGAACCTTTTTATCATCGGCGAAACCTTTTTTATAGTCAAGCTGTATTATTTATTCATGCAGCAAGCGCATCATAGGGTGAAATGTCATCTCTAACAGGACATGGACATTTTTATTCCATATGATATATATAGACGTTTTTTGAATAGAAAGAGTCGTTGAAATGACATTGGGAGCACATTTGTTTTGGGTAATATCTACATATCTGCAGTGAGGGACAAATCTCTTCCCATGTCAATTCCATGGTTTTAAAACGTTAAAATTGACCTACAGATATATATTGAGTATATATTTCATATTTTTCACTAAATAAAAGGAAAATTCAACACATTCCAGATCTGTATAAATATAGTCCATGTAAGGTATTATGTGTGTGTATGATGGGGTACCGAAACGATCGCCACAGCGTTTTTGATTTCCTGCTATATGCAGGACCAGAGTTGGTCATTACCTTATACAGGTTGCCACGGCTATATATTTTTTATTCAGTTTATAGGAGGTTGCACATAAAAACCGCACGGTTTTAAGCTACATAAGGGTCATCGACAAAAGAGGGGCAACCGGCTGTCAACGCCATTGCAACGAGCGCGAAACCACTGCCGTGAATCGGAAAAATGAAATATCGCGGATGGAAATATTCGAAAGGGCTAAAACGAAGGAGCAAAATGGAAAACAGAAGGCGATAAATTGCTCGGACCTCTGACTCGACTCAGCCTCTGTCACTTTTCATCCCCCACTCCCTCCTACCCCTCGGAATGTGACAGGCGTTGCTGCCCACTTGCGTGGTCAGCTTGTTGTCGTCCCATCTATTTTCTCTTTTTCTTCCTTTCTTTCTCTCCACAACAGGCACGCAAAGCGGGCACCTTTTCTGCTGACTGTGTGCAAAATATAAATAATAGTGAAATAATAAAATATGTACTGGGACCAGCCAGCCCCATCGAAATGGACTGCCGGTGAAATGGCCAGTTCCCTTATTCTGCAAGGACCACCAAAACATTAGCATCCTTTTTGTCCTTTTTTCCCCCAATAATATTTTTCTCCCTCCCACACCATACAGCGGTTATCGGTTTATCCTTCTCCCTTTCTTTAGATGATTGTTTTTCCCTATCAATAAGCTCTTCTAACCTCCTCCTCTGAAATAATAGCATACACTACTGGATTATACACTTATCGTTTTTCTACAGTCTCTTGGATAAATGATTTGAAACCTAATAACGACTGGCGGCTCGTGCCCACGTAATAGGTGAAGTGTTGTACAGTAAAAGATACGGGCACTTCACCTGTTTCGTGGGTTCTAGCCGCCAGTGCTAATAACTAATTTCTAGTTTTAAGTAAGTTAACTAGTATGACTTGTTTTCAACTTCCAAACGACCAAACCGAGCTCATCATCCCTCATGATTAGCCTACCTACATGAAACTTCGATCCTATTATTCGAGTAAATATTACGAGTACTTTGAACATTTGAGTGAGCTGCACTTGCACATATATTCAATGTAATTTTCATCAATAAAGTTCACACAGGGATAAAAATATTGTCACTCACCTTTAACTTAGAAATGTCTTGGTATTTTTTGGCATATAAACTGACTCAGGTACGGTACCAGACTTTTATTGCTCAATGTGTGATATTTTTGTTCAATTACAATATTCATGTCGTGAAAAGGTGGATATTGGTATGGTATGAAAGTGGATATGGAATTTGAAATGAGAAAGCGGATTACGTTGCGTGTTTTTGGAGGAGGAAGAAGCTGTAGTGGCAAAAAATGCACTATAGTTATTCACCTGTCACTGTCCACTCATTGTGTCAGTAGAAGTTTCAAATCGAAGAAGCTGATAGGAACCTTTGTAGTGGTATTGAAAGAGGCGCCCTAATAATGTGTTTAGTTACGGTCGATTGCATCTGCTGATAAGATGGGATACGGCAGATAGGCCTCAGGGTGCACCTTGCCATTCAACATTGCAGAGAGAGGCTGTGGGAGAGACATTCCTGAATCCTGATGCAACCCAAGGACGGAAGTCCATGAGAAGAATAAGATATTGTTACAAAACTGAAAAATAAAAACTTCAACAGCCACTTGACATCCACTTGAGGAATATTACCTGTTTTGCCAACCTGAAAAACATATAGGCCTACAGTGAGTAGATCTATAATAATAATGACAAGCTCTCAGAACTCTGAGATTTGAGATATAATGATATATTGTAGTGATTGTGTTGGCTACATGTTTTTATTTTCTTCTCCATCAAAGAGTATGCATCTATATTATCATATGATTTTTTTCAATTCACCAGACAAAATCAAAACTTTCAGCCAGGTCGTAGTAGGTGTTCTACACACATTATTATACATATTTTCCATTAGATAATATTGTTCCTTCAAGAACTTACATTCACATAATTAATTGTAGCCAGAATGATCACATGAATAATAATTATTGAACCAAACTTGTCCTGCTCTACTCTTTTCAAATTATTTATGTAAATTAAAACAATTATCTTATCCTGATAGTATTCAGGTAGGTAGGTTATATTTTGACAGTACAGAGATGGTTTTTAACAAGATATAAAATACTCCTTTTTTGACCAATTGTTGATGTTGATTCCTTGTTGGTCACTGTCAATCAATAATTTCGGAAAGATTTTATTTATTTCAAGTAGTAGCCTATGATGGCTTCAATCATATGACTTATAATGAGCTATTCAGAGTATAAATTCAAAGGTGCCGTTTTCGAAAAACACAATTCTCGGCATATTATTCGCCATTTTCTCCGCCATTTTTGATTGGATTTTTTTGTTGATGGCTCAAATTGTAGGGCATAATAAGGGTATTATACACACCAATTTTCAAAACAATCAAGTCATTGGTCGATTTGTAGTGATTTTTCAAAATTTTCATCCCCTAATTTCACCCCCTTCCCTTGGACCAATTTGGCTGGTTAACAAACTTGACCGAGATATTAACACTAATGATTCTTGTGCAAAATTTGTGCAAAATTCCGACAAGCCCTTCGGGAGTTATCGTGTTCTGAGAGCTTGTCATTATTATTATAGATCTACTCACTGTAGGCCTATATGTTTTTCAGGTTGGCAAAACAGGTAATATTCCTCAAGTGGATGTCAAGTGGCTGTTGAAGTGGCTGTTGAAAATATCCTCTGAAATATCATGATTGAAGTAAAATGAAAATCGATATGCTGACAATAAAAATCTTAACTGACTCATTGATGCTTTACTCCAACAATGATGGTCATTAAAGGTTTTCTCATTATTACTGTAATAACAAATGAGTATCAGCATAGTGAGCAAGTTACATAATTATATAAGACCTTATAAGATTATAAGCACAATATTTCAGGGAAATACATATTACCATAAGGCTACAAGATATTCAAATGATTTATTCTAATTTCATTTTTCCCGGTTTTCTAAGTACTTGGAGAACAATGTACGTTCAAAGAAAATAAAATTAAGCCTCCGGTGGGTCTCACGGCCCATCCATCCTCAATCGGCATTGATGAACTCAGTACACCTGTTCTTGATTTCTCACGACTGATATCTTTCACCACTGTTAAATCACACATCAAACCGCACTGATCCTCCTACCAACTGTAATAATATCCCCAGGGCTTAGACAATCTACCTGTACATCATCTCTCTTTTTAAAATCGGCTACAGTTTCTTTTCTCCCTTAGTAGCACTGTACTTTAGGTTGAAATGTAGCATTATTCCCAAGCGGTAGCTCTAGCTGCGCTGCTCGAGCTTCCCGGCTCTAGTTGCGCTGCTTTAGCAATCAAAACATCATTCACATAACTATATTATAAATGCAGTGGCGTAACGTACACCCCCGCAGCCCCCGCGGCGCGAGGGGGCCCGGGGCTCTGGGGGGCCCGGGCTGGGGCCCAAATATAAAAAATAGGTTTCTTGAAAAATGAATCACTTAGGATCCTAGGGGGTCCGGGTTAGAGTCCGAAATGGTATATTACATAATTTCTAAATAAATAAAATTGAAGTATCGATTTATCAAGAAAAGCATGATTTTTATTTTGGTAAATACAATCATAAGCACTAATGTGGCTTGAGAAAGAAATTATGCATCAACAAAACAAAGTTAGTGTTGTTCAAATATACTTTTTATCGTTCAATTGTCTACTGGTAGTGAGCTCCTGTTATATTATAATATTATTGCAGAATTAGGAAACTTGAATTTAAATTTAGGAAGCTTAAAATTAGGTAGCTTCTGTTATATTATTATAATATTATTGCAAAATTAGGAATATTGTTTGTAAATCATTAAAATTGAGACAACCGGTGTCCAGACTCAGACTAGACTGTTCAAACAAAACTCATGAAAGTGATTGTTAGAGTGAATAGCTCCTTATCTATTTCTTCCTTCGGGTAAACATTAGAGGAAATAAATCATTTCCCATTGAATTCCTGAGCATATAGTGTGGCAGAGTCGACATTAAATAATATGGAAATGAATGATAATGTCTATGAATGAATGAGAATAGCCTACTCAATTCATTATTTCATTCGCCATTCCAATTCAGTTCCTATCAAATCGCAATACTGGATGCACGTTCGTGTCCGCAAAATTTGTCAAGTGAAAAGTGAGTTGTGTTTGCGATAAAATTATAAAAATGAAAAAAATCAATAGCTAGCCTATGTCTTTCAGAATTTCAATCTATGAAACATTCACATTTTTAGAGAATTGAATGATTAAAATTTAGGAATTTGAGGGAGAAGAGGGGTTAAGAATAGGAGGTGGGGGGGGGGGTTGGAAAAGGGGGTATGATTTTGGAAGAAGGGGCCCGGATCATTTGTTTTTGCGGGGGGAGGGCGGTTTGGAAACGTTACGCCACTGTATAAATGGCCACTTTTTTATTAGGACTTCTAATGTATAATAAATAAATAAATAACAAAGTATCCTTTTTAGGTCATTTTCAAGTGTGTTTCACTATTTATTGATTTATTATACACTAGTAGTTCTGTGAACGGTAGACCTGACGAAATCATAAAAGCACTGTCTGTCTTTACGGTATGTTCTAATTGTGCGTCGATTCCAAAAGTTGGCGCGAGGAAGTCAGCAATGCAGTGGCCACAGTCATGCTTTAGATTTTGTCGACATCAGTCTGTCACTATGGCCACAGCTGGTGCTACATACATACAATTCCATCAAAATTGAATACATGCAAATAAATAGTTCATGCCACATCAATCCTTTATTTCAACTTTAAAAGCTCAGCTGTATCCAATCCAAGTTCATAATAAATAACCTCAACCCACATTATTTCCTCCTAATTTTCCCCCAATTTCCTTCACATTATAGGTATAGAGATTGTATGCTCGGTTTTTCCAAGCACCCTCAGACTTGAGGGACCCTGGAACTTTTTTTTTGCTGCGGATGATGCCCATATAAGTATTTAAATTTACTTGTGCATGGGTAATGGAGTGTGCGAGGGTGATTTATGGGGTGCATAAACGACCATGCCTCTGGTGGGATTCGAACCCACGATCGGGTAGCGCTAGCGGACTGAAGGTTGTGACGCCCCAGACCACTCGGCCAACCCGGCCGGTGACTTGGACGAATCGTCAATAGAACACAAGATTTTTTTTTTTAAGATTGCTGTAGGCTTGTATTGAAATTCACTTTTCTGGAGCGTATCTGCATTCTCATTGGTTACATACGGTACTCAAACAAAATAATGATATTATCATCAGTTCAAAGCGAGAACATATAAACAGGACCTCCTAAATACCAGGAGGTCTTTAGGAGGTCCTGCTATAATTCAGTAGCCTACTTCGAGTGTTTGCATGCGATTATATATTTTTTGAAATGACTGAGGACAAAATAAATCATATTATCAGTTTCAATTTAGAGGAGAAACAATTGCTGTTGAGATTGATCGCTGAAATGTCTTATAATAGAAAATAAAAGAACGGATGAAGTAACTTTGAAAGAAAAGGGCCTATATCTCCAGATAATCCATCAATGATATCTCGATCATCCATTGAATAATTTTTTATACATTTATTTCAATCTTCCCTTATGAAATAAATGAAGATACTTTATTTAATGCTCAAATAAGATATTTAAATAATAAGATACTTCATTTATTTGCTTTTTTTACAATTGGATGAATGCATAACCTCACAACGTACCAACGAGTACATATGATGGAAATAACCTTAAAGAAAATGTCAGCTGTTCTGTTGACGATTCGTCAAAATTTGAGAGTCCTTGGAAAACCGGGCATCAGTTTCTGTAATGTTTTCCATCATGCAAAACGGTCCGATGGTTGGCTGCAGTCGAACAGCTGTAGCCAATCACAGCTCTTGTTGTTAGTCTGTGGTTGACCGTCGGACCGTTTCGCATAAAGGAAAACTTACCTTAATATTCTGACATATCTCAGCTGACTTCAATGAAAAGATATCATCTGAAGTAGAATTTTTTGGAATGGCATAATATCATATGTTTTAGTAATATCAACAAAAATAATTAAATTTACTCATCAATAATCATGTATGGAGTATACATATATCAGAGAATAGTTGAATCCTTTTTTCGACCTTAATATGAAAATTGTTGGAAAACCTTACATATACATCGACGCGCATTTTCAAGAGGAACATCCCTGTCAAATTTCATTGGAATGTATTGCCGCGTTCAGTCGTAAATGCGGAACATACATACAAACAAATGCAAAATCGTCGTCTTGAATCTTAGACCTCACTTACGTTCGGTCAATTAGTAGCCCTGATAACAAAATGAACATTTATAACTAGTAAGCCTCATGGGCTGAAGAACTCGCGTGCAAATTCCAAAGTCAACTTATGGCTTGAATAACATCTGATGAAATTTTGTAGTCAAGTCCACTTGATCAAGTTCATTGATGCGTTGGCTGCCGCGAATAGTCCAAATAGGAACCACAAATCATACTAATATGATACCTATATTAATAAAATACTGAAGAATTCCATTTTGTGAAGTTATAGTTATGTACGGAATATTTTGATTTATGATTTTATTTTTATTTTTTTGTTATTCCAACTATCCGTGAATCCGCTGCAGCCAAAGCACCAATGAAAATGTACTTATCAAGACGACTCTACTGCAAAAATTCAGAGGATTCACAGATAATTTTAACGTTTTACATATACGTATATTCTAATCTACAATTAATTTTGATACAATAACTTTCCCTTATTAATTGCTGAAACTCATTTGTAGTATATTGAAACTCCATGTAGAGTATAGTCATACATGTATAAATATCTTAATTTCATTCTATATTGAATTCAATAGACTTTTGTGAGTTCTCAAATGTATTAAATTGAACAATAGTTGAACCATTGACAAATATTGTAGAACTTCGTTCAAGAATGGAATTTTTCCAATATTTTTATAGCCTATTTCAATTTGTAAAAAATAAGAAAAAAATTATGGATGTCATTAGCATTCATCAAGCAAGGGTGACATATTATTAGTTTGACTTAGGCCGATATTACACGGTAATATTTTCTATTACTCATTAATACGAAAAGAGATGAAAATACAAATCATATTTTTCATCTCTTTTCATTTGATCTATAGCCTTATGCGATAGAAAATATAATAAGACAACAGGAAATGGTTGAAGATTGGACTGATATGCGCTCTCTAATGTGTCTAATTTGAACTAATCTACCTTCATTTCATGTTTACATGACAGACGTAAAAAAAATTGTAATAATTGAAAAAATAATTCTAATATTTATTTGTGACTGAACAAAAAAATGAATAAAAGAATAAAACGCCTAGCTTTAAACATCTAGTACACTTTTTGTACGCTGGGCGCGCTGCTCGCGTTTCTTCAGCTGCCCAATTGTGTAATTAAATACCCGCCTTATCAAAGCATGGAAATTTAATTGAACAAACCACTTTAAAACATTTCAACAAAAATAATGGAAAAATGTATGATGATAAAATAATTCAAATTTGCCGCCTCTTGTCGTCAGCTGTTCAAATAAATAGACTCCTATCACATGTTTGAAATTTGAGATCAATACTAACATATGACTTCCAAATGAAATGTTTTCTTGATTTTAGAACATTATTATTTTTATTCCTCATGATAGAACTTCAAATTTGCCGCTAATATGCAATCAGCTGTTTTATTGAAATCAGATGCATTCACCAAAAAAAATGTTCAAATTCCATATGACATTTTTTCCAGCCGTGATTATTGTGTTAAAATATGATAGATACAAGAGTAGATATAGATATATTGTTGCTAAGAGCTTATCCTTTTTTCGCCTGAAAAAGGATGAAGGAGTTGATCAATTTTATTGTCCAATGAACTTGACCTGTATAAATGTTCGAAGAATATATGTTCTGAATTTGAAGTTGATTAATTGAGGCGTTCGAAAGTTATTGTCGAACATACAAACAAACAAACAAACGAACGAACAGAAGGACAACGACTTTGGCGTCGAGTCAAAAGTAAGAACTCGCTTACGCGTTCAACTAGTAGTTCTGAGAACAGTAGACCTTACGAAGTCACCCATGGATAGGGCATTATTCATGAAGGGAATACTTAGTTATGTTGAGTTTCAAGTTTCATTAATTGCATGCGTCATTGAATGCAATTAATAAACTCGATAATGTAATTAATAATGAATGAATGTAATTAATAATAATAATAATAATAATGATAATAAGTAATAATAATGAATGTAATTAATAAACTCGACAGCTGGTTCATCATGAATAATTCTTTAGTATGAATTTTCCTATGTTCAGAAGTATAAATGTAGTATACGGTAGTAATATTTTAGCATGGAGGTCATTCCTTTTCCTTTCATATTATCCTTAAAATGCAATATTCCAAGAAACATATATACATCGACGCGCCATTTCAAGAGGAACATTCCTGTCAAATTTCATCAGAATCTATTGCCGCGTTTTGTCGTAAATGCGGAACAAATATACATACATACAAACAAACATAAAGAGAAATGCAAAATCGTCGTCTTGAATCTAGACCTTACTTACGTTCGGTCAATAATATGTGAGTACAGTTGTGTTCTAACGAATGATTCCTAAGAATGTTCAATAAAAGTGTTATTCTATAAGGTAGGTACCGGTTCTGATGCAAGAATCATAATTATTATTGAAATAGATCTTGTAGGCTAGGTCGTGCCTTGGAAGTACAACGGATTCAATAAATATAGAATGGAAATAAATAAATCAAGTAGGAGAAGAATATTTTGAATAAGGGGAGAACAGCAGAAACAAATATTGAAAGAGATGAAATAAATTGTCTTCACATTTAATTGGTCATTGCCAGGGAATATTAGGATATTAGGACCATGCTCTCTCAAATTTGTCAGAAGATTTTATTGAGAAGGAAAAACAGAAGTATTTCAATTCATTAATATCTTCAATTCATTAATTGGTTCAATGATATAGGTTTAGGTATAAATTGGCTACATACATCTAGGAATCTCTTTTCAAATTGATTTCATGAAGTCCCCTTTTTTCAAACCGACTATTTGGGTTTTTATTGAAGCTGGTTGAAATTTTAGTAATTTGGATTTCATTATCTACTTCTTTGCATACCCCATATCACTACATTAAAAATTAGAAGTAAGAAATAAAAGCAAAGCTTAAGTGACTTCAAACTAATAAGTTAATTAAATATAGATTAACTAGAACAATCATAATATCTTGTTTTAATTTGTTTATTGTTTCAAATTTTACAATCACCCCAAAAATTTCAGTATCCTCATTTAGTACATATTTGAAGCTTTTACTATAGGAGAACAAAAATCGATCCACCACTCCCTAGTTATCGTAGCTAATAAGAATACCTTAGCCTGTATATAGGCCTACTTTCAACTAACAGTAACCCAGTAACAGTAACAGTCACAGTTTCCCTTTATTGAGATCGGCCAGGAGCCCGTTTCTCGTACAATAACCGGTGAGTACTGGTGAATTTTTCACCAGTGATTTTTAAACAAATTGTTACTATTCAAAAATCATATGTTCTATGATGAAAGCAGCAAATCTCCCTTGTCATCTGTTAAATTTCAAATAATTTTCAGTAGAAGTCACATTTAATTTCTGATGATAATCAGTTATCAATAAACGTTACCAAAAGTAACAGATGAAAATCGTATAAATTTTCACCCATGTAAAGAGCTAGGTGAAATATTTTCACCAAAGCTGAATCCAGTGTGCCTTGATGTAATGCCACGTTTACACCGGAATATGTTAATAACATTCTTTAATAATTTTTTTGAATAACATATTATTGTATAGACTGATAAATAAATTGAAAAATCAAATACCCTTTTCAAAAAACTTTAGAAGAATTATTTTACAGACATGTTCCGGGACTCAGCCCATTATCTGAAATTATTTGGGCTGAGTCCCGAAACATGTCTGTAAAATAATAACTCAATTCTAAAGTTTTTTAAAAAGGGTATTTGATTTTTCATTTCATCTATCAATTATTTTGAATATCCCTCAGTTTGAAATTCAATTCTTATGATATAGACTTATATTAGGCCTATATAACTTATTTTATAAAAGTTATTAACATTCCTGTGTAAACGTGGCTTAACGTTGCCGATTCGTAGTTGATTATAAATAAAATAGGAAAAAATTATATATTTATGTGGTCAAATCTAGTGTTTTCAAAGTTGGGTAGCCCTCTTCAGACATATTTGTTGTTTATATAATCAGTACATTTACAAAAAAATGTAATAATAATATTAACAACTAGCCTATCTACTAGAGATTTGAAGTTCATTCATCAAGTCTTGTTTCTTAGATTTCGTTCTTGTTTCTTATATTGTTCTTTATGTATTATTAGTTTTTCAAGTGTTATTAGGTTTTTTATTGAAGTTCTCTATTATTTAGGTTATAAAGTTAGGTTTATTAGTTTCATTTTATGAAATGTTGGATGTTTGGGACCAGTGGCATAACAGTTTTTTCGGCCCCCCCAAAATGACTTTGATTTTAAAATTTTCCTACTACTTTGACCAATCATGTACCTTGTATAAATATGTATTGGGTTGTATCACTGACGGCTTGTGCCCACTAAAAAGCTGAAGTGCTGCACAGCAAAAGATACGGGAACTTCACCTATTTTGTGGGTACGAGCCGCCAGTGAGTTTTAAGTCAAAAAAGTCTTCGTATTTTGATCATTAAAGATTAAAACTTATGTCACATCCAACGATCAATCATAGCTTGCTAGTTTCAAGTCCCTTCAATTCAGCTAGAAACGAGCAAGCTTCTCAATCATTAGTGTTGTCATTTATAGGCTTACAAATAATTTGAATCATTCACCGGATTAGTTAGTTTTTCTAATAATTGTTATAATATAGTAGTTAATTTCAAAATTTGTACACTAAAGTGCATTTGATTTGAAGGTTTTCATATAGTTACCATACACTGAAATTGCATTTTTGTAAGTTAAATTTCAATTGTTGAACTACTTTACAATAATATAAATGACATTGGTTTACTACGAATCAACTATATTCAACTATATATAAAATGGTGTCTGGTAGTCTTTATGGATCATTCCTCTTCAGAATAATAATTTTACTGCTCAAAATTTGCAGTAGAAAGGACCCTTCAAGGATAATAGGTAATCTAAGGACATCCCTTAAAAGTGAACGGATCTTAACAAACTATAGCTCATTATTGTTTTCAGCTTCAAAAGGAGGTTCTATTTCATATACTGTTTGATTCGGACAAAATTGAAGAATTTCATTGAGTACTTTAAGCTTATTCCTATATACCGGGCAAACACCAATTTTTTGTGTTGAAATGCGTCTATCTTGAAAATTATTGGTATAGTAGTAGAAATTCGCGAAAAGTATGCGAAAAACTGAAAAATTGTACCTCCTAAAACCCCCTCCCGCTCATGCTCCGCACTCCCCAGGTCCGGGGACTTTTATTATGTTAACCTCCTAACTAGTATAAATAAATCCCCGAGGCCAAAAATTGGGGCATATTTCATGTACTCTATACCCGTGTGGAAAGGCTTTATTGACTGGACTTTATGTATTGAACATAATATATTATAAACATATTCTGTCACCAATTTTACTATCGTAATTGTCTTAGATTGAAAACGTTAGGCGAAATAGGTTATTCAATAAATTTCAGAAATGTATTGAAACAGCTGTTCAAGCTGTTCAGAAAAAGTTCTTGTGGATGTGATGTTACAAAAAAGTAACAAGTCGGTTATTTATTCCATTGAAAATCACAGGTGACTTTTTTCACCTGGTGAATTCTAAATGCATACATTCAAATGGGAAATTGGTGACTAGTGACTTTCGAGAAACGGGGCCCAGATCAGCATTTATTAGTTTCAAAATTTCTATCATGAATGCAAACCAGGATTACATAAAAAAGTAGAGATATTGGTTAACATTTTAATATAAATGTAAAAAAATGTACAAGACATGATTCTACATTCAATAACTATGATATAATAATGACTAAATTGGCAAACAATGGTAAATACTGTGATATAGATGATTATAGAGCCTCATCAGTAACAATAAAATATCAACTCTCATATCTGCAGATAAGTTGTGAATAGCTTGAAGAAAATATATCATAATAGTTTGGTTCAGGAGAATTATAGTAGCTTGAAGTGGGGTTTGTATTGAAATTATGATATTACTAACACATAAATTTTGATTAAAACTCTCATATAAATGTATCAAACATTCTTTTACATTGTAAATCTATGTTATAATAATATAAATGTATCAGACATTCTTCTACATTGAATAAATAAAACTATGTTATAATAATGACTATTATATTTTCAGGAATGGTCAATACTGTGATGGAAATGATGATTGATTCTCTTCAGTTGTAATGGAATCTCAATTTTTGATCGATCTTTCCAAGTACTGTAATGAGAAGAGATCATTGAAATGGCAAATAGTACCCAGCAGATATTTGCAGTATATTAGTTTGAATAGAAACTAGAATGTTTTATATACTTAATTGTTATTATAATATGATAGAAATGTAAAAATGTACTAGACATTAATATTAATCTACACTCAATAACTATGATTTAATAATGACTATATTTTCAGAAATGATCAATACTGTGTAGAGTAAATGATAATGTAATCTTGTTTGTTGTGAAATAATAATAAACTATAACTACATTTTTTCAAGTAGCTTGAATTTAGCACATAGAAGCCAGCAGATATTTTCTGGATAGTGGTATGCATTTGAATTATAATCTTATAATATATTTCGATTAAAATTCTGAAATAAATATAAAAAAATGTAACTTACCAAACATTTTTACTAATGTACCTACATTCAATAACTATGATATAATAATGACTAAATTTTCATAAATGGTCAATACTGTGAAAAATGATGATGGAGTCATCAGTATTCTCAGCTTCTACGGTGATTATTAGTTCTCACGTCTGTAGATCTTTTCAAGTAGCGTAAAGAAGAGATCATGAGATAGGCCAGCTGATATTTGCTGGATATGGGTTTGTATGAGATTGTAGCTCTCTTCTTCGTAGGTAGCAAAAGTAGCCGGCAAACCAAGTTCTTCATATAGATGCTTTATTTTTTCAACTTTTTCCAAATCAGATGAACCGTAGCAATCCTGCGAAAACAGAAATGAATGCTTTCAAATATTTTTGATTTTGTCAAAAAAATGTACACAAAAATATAGTGTAATAGATTGAATTTATTAATTCATTTTACAGGAACTAGTAAACTTATTGGTTAAAACACAGACTAATGAGAGGTAGTATTGTAGTTTTTTGTGTTCAATTTTTTTCAGGTTAAGGAAATTCTAGATGTAAGCTAAATTGATTGGAACGAACTTTGATTTTGAGGAAATTTAATAGCTTGATAATTGAAAATATTTTACAGAAATTTCTAGATTGCTGAAGCTAAGTTATCAAAAATATTGTTGTTGGTACATTCCCAAGTACTGGTTTCAATTTTTTTATCAAAATGCTTCCTAATTTGGAGATTTAAGAGCAAGAGTAATGACCCCCTGACAGTTTCACTGAAAACTATAGGTTCGCGCTCCACGAACAGCTGGAGGGGGGATAATGGTCAGTGCAAAAATCAAGAAAGTTCGATTTAAGACACGGCCACGAACACATCTAAATAATGTAGTTATTGGTGAAGCCTTGGCCCTCTAAATGGGGTTGTTGCCCATTTAAAGGGACAATCAGTTACGTTTTTGTGTGTCGCCCAGTTGGAAAGTAGAATTGAATTTGAAGTAATCTAGAATTTGTAGTGGAAAACACAGGAGATAAGTTGCGAATGTGCGTCCATAAAAGTAAGGAAGGTTTATTAGTGTTGAAATTTCATTCATGGTTTGTGCCAACCTTTTATTATTGTATTGTCTAGCTCAAACTTAAATATTAGTGGTAATACTCTGAGGCCTTAAATAATTTTCTATGCAACTTTTTTTTGAGTTATAATAGTAAATTGACGCTTCATTTTTAGAGAAAAAACTGATTAACCAACTTTGCTTTGTTCAAAATTCTAATATTTGAAATTCATGATTATGATTATCTAATTCAAAGTTTAACATTAGAAAA
Organism: Sogatella furcifera; assembly: GCA_017141385.1. Lineage (NCBI taxonomy): Eukaryota > Metazoa > Arthropoda > Insecta > Hemiptera > Delphacidae > Sogatella > Sogatella furcifera. The sequence continues at coordinate 41,800,358 of CM029546.1, forward strand.
GAGCGAGTTTTCAATATCCCTCAATATAAATGATTCTAATTATTTTCATTGAAGTTACTGGCTGGTAAGTTACTAGTTTCTGTAGAATAAGTGACAAATTATTATAATTTGGCTATTTGAATGAACGGACCCACCAACAAAGCTCATATATAGTTACAGCAAAATTCAAAAGAAATTTATACAGTGGTAATAATAATACTAATAACTGCTCTACAGAGTAATGATGAGTAATGATGTGGAGGGGTGCACTCCTTTGAAGTTGGCTGAGAATGAATATACTCCTCTGTATGAAGTAGTGACAACTGAACAGAAGATTGAGACATGGAAGCAAAAAGAACTACATGGTGCACATGCTCAGATGCTCAGTCAAGAGTACATAGACTGTAACTTATCCAATTTGTGGTTGCAGTATGGCTCATTGTTCCATGAGACAGAGGGGTTTGCCATTGCAATCCAAGATGAAGTTATCTCCACAAAGTCATATAGAAAACGCATCCTGAAAGAAAACGGCTTAGATGATAGATGCCGAAGGTACAGAATAGTACCTGAAACAATTGATCGTGTTATTGGTGGGTGCTCTTCCCTTGTAGGAGTGGAGTATACAAAGCGCCATAATGATGTGGCAAAGATAATTCACCACAGAATTGCCCTACAATTTGGTTTTCTTGAGGAGGAGCACCCCTATTACGGATACCAGCCAGCGCTTGTGCATGACAATGAAAGGGCAAAGTTGTATTGGGACAGAGCAATGAGAACAGATCACACCATCACCGTAAATCGTCCTGATATAATGGTCATGAATGAGCAGGAGAGAATTGCCTTCCTGGTCGATGTGGCGATCCCAATCAACCATAATATGAGGACAATGTATGCCCAGAAGATTAACAAGTACGCAGCCCAGGCTGAAGAAATGAGGGAGCTCTATGATCTGCAGAGTGTGAGAGTGGTACCGGTAGTGATCTCGAATACAGGAGTGGTTCCAAAATTTCTGAAAATATGTTTAAAAGAGCTTGGTCTTGAGTATCTCATTGCAACAATTCCAAAAGCTGTGATTTTAGGCACTTGCCATATTGTTAGAAAATTTCTCTGACAGCAATAGCATGTAATATAACTTGAGTAGTTTGAATAACTTATACCTGGCATTTGCCTGTATCATTGTAACCATGTTGAATGTGAATAAATAAATAATAATAATAATAATAATAATAATAATAATAATGATAATAATAATAATATACAGTGGTATTTGAAACAGATATAACTCGGCCGGTTACAAAACTAAAAGAAAAGAAAGTTAGATATATTATAACAGAAATAAGTGAAAATATTTACCTTGATAATTTTCTTCTGTTCGGGAGTTGCCCTCTGCAAGGCAACAACTACCAACCAAGAGCATTTTCCATCCTGTATATCGGTTCCAACTTTACCAGTTACTTCTGGGTCTCCAAAACAGTCCATATAATCATCCTAGAAAAAGGGTTTTCAATATGCTAAAGAATAGTATATTTCGCACCTAGGGTCGAAAAAGGCGGATTCCCGGCTTGAGATCGGTTTTCAAGTCCGAGGCCGTAGGCCAAGGACTAGAAAAGATCGAGAGACGGAATATTACATTTTCGACCCATGGTGTCGAACTTTATTTTTCGGCACACAACATCAATGAAAACAAAACAAAATAAATTATCAGTTAATCAGTTCAAAAACCAGCTAGACCAGTAATCTTATTATGCTATCTTCGCCTTTGCTAAATTTGGAGTAGGTGCCATCTGCTTGCTATTGGAACTTCGCGTCAAAAGTTTATTGATTTAGTGACTGAATATTACTTTATAACTATCAGTGTATTCGATTTTCTTAGTCCAGAAACGTTTAAGCCCAAGATAATTTTTGTACGATCATCCTAAATTGTACAATATCAATTCAAAGTTGTTGAATTTCAACAGATATTGGCTAACAGAAAAGCTTAGTCTAGTTGCATTATCACCCGCTAGATGGCGCTGGCTAACCTGCTAGACGAAGTAACACAGAGTCTGACAACAATAATATTGTTCAAACATGGATTTCACGTTCATCATTATTCAACAGTTAATCAATACAAACATTTTTAATCTTATCAAAGTTGAAGTATCAGTTATTGAAGCAGTTTTCCTTTATTATTCAACTACTGATTAATGTGAAAACTTTCAATGTTCAGTTCTCTTGACAAGGGATCTCACCAATCAAATTAACAGATGAGAGACTACCTTTACATCGAAATACCAATAAGTCGACATTGACTCCCAAAACAGCTGACATTTGATGCAATCAAACCGGGATGCTACCTATTGATCGACTTACCCTTACATTGACAACGACGTTCAGTCAGCTGACATTCAAGGTTATTTTATCGCCCTAGGGCCGAAAAACGCATTTTCCCGGCGAGTTGCTGGTGACCTCGCCTGAAATCGAGCGTTTTTGGCCTCCGTATAAAGCATGTAAAACAGTCCATTTCAAACCAGTGTGGCAATAAATAATTTTTCGCCAAACTGGTATGAAATGATCTGTTTTACATGCATCATACGGAGGCCGAAAACGCTCGTTTTCAGGCGAGGTAGCCAGCAACTCGCCGGGAAAATGCCTTTTTCGGCCCTAGGGCGGTAAAATAACCTTGAATGTAAGCTGACTGAAGATCGTTGTCGATTTAAGGGTTGGTCGATCAATAGGTAGCATCCCGGTTTGATTGCATCAAATGTCAGCTGTTTTGCGAGTCGATGTTGAATAATAATTGGTCTGTCCTGGCCGTGGGGGGATTCTGGCGGGGCGGGGGTGGCTTCGGCTCGGTCGGTATCGGTTCGAGAGCTGTGGCTTCTATTTGAGTATTCATGGCTTTTGGGCCGGTATTGGCCGGGCTGGAGTCGTTTTCCTGTCTTGCCGGGGTGTCTTATTTGCTTGGACGGGCTGTATAGCGCCCTGTACGCGGGGATTGTGGTGTCGGCCGGTTGGGTATCTGTGACCGGTCGCTGTTGTTTGACTCAATGACAGGGGCAGTGGGTAGCTGCGGGTGTTCGGCTGGCCGGCGCTGCGGTCCCCGTGTGCAGGGCGCTAGTGGAAGTAAATGAAACTACAGCTGCTATTCCCTTCATGGGCTTGTGAGCCGTGGACAAACGAAAAAAATTAGTTAGAGTGTAATGCAGCAATTACTATACCTCCAGAGACGGGAAACGACTGACTATCTTTACTAACGACAAGCCAACCTTCTAAAGGAGGAGTGAGACAGTGCCTGTTGAAAAAACTGCTAAGAAACTGAAGTATTTTTCACAAGACAATAGAACACGCTGTAATGTGCAGTACTCATTCTATGAAACAGAATAAACAATTTTCTCACGATGAATTTCTAAAATATACAACTATTTAAATCTTCCTCAATCACACCATCGAGTCTGAAGTTCAATATTGTGCAGTAATCTTATTTCTATTGCAAAACTCATATATACGGTAATCATAGAATTAAATTAAATTCTTAATCTTAATACCCAACACAATATTATTGGAATGAATCCGAACAATGAAGGGAAATTATCGAATATAATAGCCTAGGATACCAAGGATATCCGTAATAAAACTATATTTACCTGAACCTGGAAGAAGTGTCCCATTTCAAGAAGAATAGTTTTTGCTTGACGATGTCTCTCTTCATCATTGATTCCAACCTGAAAGCAAAAATAATTCTTCTTATTTACTTGGAGGCTTGAAATAATGAAAGCATTTTTCAATTCATAGAAAAGTTTATGGGAATTGAACTATTAACAATTAAATTGAAACGCGGAAACAATCTCCACAAGATTGGATTGAATCAGCAGGATCATCTCCTCTACAATACAGGAGAAGAAATGTTATGACAAAGAAATGATAAACATTTTGAAGTATGATAATACAAAAGAAATATAACAAAAAATCGACATGAGATTAAGCAGCAGAAAAACCACAATACAAAATCAAAATGGCTTGGAGTAGATAGATGATGGATAATGAGAGAAGATTGAAACTCGATAAAAATGAATGAAAGGTCTCTGAAATGAGTAAAACATCCAAAATACAAAAGCTTGAAATTAATTATAAATCAAGCGAGAAAGGATCGGAGCCAAATTCAATCTGTTTTTACTCTGAATCAAGCTAATGTACACAGTTTATATTTTTCTATGTTATGTTATTCTATAACATATAAACCAAATAAATTATTAAACCTGTAATTATATTTAAGAATCGCGACTGGAATTTTTGTCAAGCAAGTTTTAATTTAAGAATTGCAGGTTGTTGTAAGGTACTGTACTTTCCGTAAACAAATTCAATATAACTTATAAGAGGGAATATTGATCAAGTTATTCAATTCAATTGAAAAAATGGAATTGAATTTGGTTCTAAACCTTCCACAAGATTGTTCTATCAATTCCACAAGCAATTATGACTACAAAATTTCAAATGCTATTAATGTTAGTATAGAACTGTGAAGTAGTTTCAGTGCCGTATTTGATTTAAAATTGAATAATAATTGTAAAAATGGTTATAATAGATATAAAAGTGCTTTATTGATAAAAAACAATATTTAATAAGAAATAAATAAAATAAATATTACATACACTATACAGCTTGGTCGAAGACCGTGAGCCAGAAGTTCCGAAGAAATAAAATAAAATAATGAAAATAAATTCTTTAGATAGAAAAGAAAAAACAATCTTAGTTAGCATATTAAAACTTTTAAACAATGAAAAGGATAATATATGAATGTTGTCTTTATATTTACATCCTAATCATGAGAATGTTCTGCATAGCTTCTTTTTATATTCAACTTGAATATGGAAATATTAAAATAGCTACAACTGAAAATGACTATAAAAGAGTCACTTAAAATAGAGTAACTAAAATGAAGTAATAAATCAAGTAACTGAAAATTAACTGTATTACTAAACTATAGATAAAAATTGTAATAATATATAAAACTTTATTACAGCTCATTCACGACCGCTATAATAATAATAATAATAATGATAAATTCTCTTTTCACAATGACAAAGATTATTTTCTTTATTTTAATACTGTACCTATCAGTGAGGTAGAAGTCTCGTAGGCTATTTTGTATCAACTTTTTAATGGATCAGTAATTGAACTCTTGAATCAATTGCCACCTGTAACGCCAAGGGTCTCTACAGAATAGTGCTAGCCTATACCAATCTTCTCCGTTCAAAATTTGAATAAAGGTTTCCTCGTCAACTAGAGTAGATCCTAAATATTTACGTCTCCATTCAGATAAAATGGGGCATACTGCTATGAAATGAAAAATATCCTCATTATCACCTCTGTTACACAAAGAGCAGCGCATGTCTCTATTTTCCAACCATGGTTTGAAATTTGAATCGATTGATGCGCATCTTGCTTTCATCACCCATTTTACCAACGTATGGTTACTCAGATCTGACATATAGCTCGGAGATTCAAGAGTTGAATTGAGTCTTTTATATTGTGTATGGTAATTTGCAGCTGCGGCTCCACGTAGAAGATCTTCTTTGAAATTCTCTCACCCTAACCAACAGCCTTGACATTTCATTCTTCCAGTTTGCAACATTCTCTATGGAAAAATCCAAATTAATATCGTACTGTGTTGCCATTTGCAACCATGCACTATACCAGAAACACTTCCTCCTTATCCCCTCCAAAGCCATTATCTTTGGTAATCTATCATCATGCATTTTCATAACTTTATTAATATACTGAAAGTGAAGCTTCAATGTAAATTCAAAAATAAGTTTTTCGTCCGTTTCCAGGAAGAGCATGTAATTTGGTGTGTTATCGGGCAGAGAGAACACTCTTTTAACGTACAACCGCTTTAGTTTCTCTACGCTATCAAATTTCTGAAAACCCCACACTTGCGCCGCGTAACAGATTATCGCTCTACTACAAGCATTGAATAAATAATACCGATTTGGCTCTAAGATTAATTTTACTATCCTTCATCACTCTATTCCAACCAATATTCAAACTCAATTTTGCAATCTGCATCCTCTCTTTCATGTGTTGTTCCATGCTCATTTTTGGTGTGAATGTTACACCCAAATATTTATAACTGTTGACTAGCTCTACAAAAAATGGTTAAAAAATTGAACTTTCAATAACACACTATTTAATTATGTGATCGATAACTCTAAAACCTGAAACAAATAGATAGAAAAATACGAAATACAATTATTAAAATGTAACATCATGAATTTACCATATGCATCGCCAATGCTATAGGAAGCTGGAAAGTATAATAAGCTGTTTTATATTTGACAATGGAGTTGTAGCGATCCATTGTGAAGTTCTCCAGCTTCAAATCCCTGGTTTGCTCAGATAGCATGTCAAGAGCTTGGCCAAAATTCGTTTTCAAAGCAACCTGTAAAAAGGAACAAATAATATGATTTAGAATTGAATAGTACATTTTCAGGATAAGACTTTAACATTAGAATACGTTTATCAAAGTGACATTTTTTTCTAATTACCGTAATAAAAATGGGTTTGCAGGGTACAAAAGACGACGAGGTACAAATGAGATACAAAGACGTCGAGGAACGTCGGTGATCCTATCTTACTATCACACTACGAAAAATGTCCGATAGGCTGATAAGTTGCTTTTTTATTCTTTTTTGTCTCTATTCCAAAGCAAAAGTTAATATACTGATAAAATTAATTTTTGTTTGTAATGCCTCTTACGATGCCAATGACATAGAAAGTTTTTAGAGCATAATTTATTTATAAAAAAATTAGCATGGCAAATATATTTTTTTTACGTATGTACTATGTAGTAAATGGTATTATCCCTTCCTGGGCAGCACAAGACATTGTCGTTGGTGGAGGGGCTTCTAAACTCCTGCGACCTTATGCAAGACGTAGTCTAACTACCAGTAGGACGCCCCAAGCCGGACTGGTTGAAGGATAGGAGTCAGGCTAAGAAGTGCTCCAAGAAGAAGTCGATTCCCCTCACGTCGGTTTAAAGAGGATTCAGGGGAACAATTCCAGCCTTGGAACATTCTTAATTCTTTATTCATACATCGATACAACTACTTGAATTGGGAGGAAAAATAAGCATAGCCTGTGCTATTCCTCTCCCAAAAATTTTATAATGAAGTCAATATTCTCCAAAATGAGGTTATGATATACAATAAACAATAGCACTGAGTAAACACATAATTTTCAATCCAGGAATAACACTGAAATTTTGAATTTGAAATGTTGATGGCCGGAATTGAATAAATTATGCACCAAAGAGAACAGTATTAGAAATTTCAAAAATTTCAAACCAAAAAATCACCAAACGACTCACTAAGAGCACAGCTGTTTGTTTTGTTTTGTTTTGTTTTTTTGAACAGGACAGAATTCACTGATAAATGAAAGGACTCAGAGCCAAAGTAGATTTGGAACTTGGAACGTGGTTACCCCCGTTGCAATCAAGTTTATTAGAGACCTTATTTCTAATAACCTTGCGTTGCAATGACAGACGGGAAGAAGAAAAAGAAGAAGTGAATTGTATTATAAAGGGACGGTGATAAGTTTACAAACAAAGGTAATTTGACTGACGGTAGTCGACATTGGGGATTGTAGTAAAATTCAAAGTTTCATTATTTTTAATCATGCTTCTGTGTCATCAATATTCGTATATTGAATAATATACGTATGTAAGTTATATCAATAATATTAAATATATGCATATTGAATATACTTCTACTTCGACTCAACTTGTAAGTGTACTGTACAGCAAGTAGAAGCATATTTAATAATATTGGAAGTTCTACTCAACAGTCACATTAAAAATTGGATTCAACATATAAAGCAACTAATTTTTGGGCTCCGACTCCTCTCAACAGCTCAACGTCTCCTCCGAGAGAATGGAGTGGCGCAGCCGCGGTTAGTGGTCAAAATCTGTGTCATTGAACTAGGAACCAATAAAAATCTGACCGTCGCTTTATCGCTCTCGGCTATCGTGACACCATCGGGTCATTCAAGAAACAATAATACTCTATTCACTCCCAATGGACCACCCACAACTAAAATTCTATCAATCGATCATTACCAACTTTTGGCTCTTCATAATTATGCCATTAAGTAAATAAGGAATTCTTATCAATGTTGAAATACTCACTATCTACTCTGCATTCGGAAATTTTTGGATTGAATATTGAGAAAGAAATACAAGATCAAATATATATGAAGGCGATTAATATGAAGGCAAACATTGCTTTATATATAGAATACCGGTTCTAACATACTCAATTGCATTTTTCAACCCTTGCTTTGTTTTTCAGAGCAATAAGTATTATTTCTTGCTGAAGCTCTCGACTAATTCATGGGTGGATGTTGATATTAGTGAGAGTCTTAGAAATGTCAATTTATTGAACGGTAATGGTACTTCAGAGAAACCAGACTCCATATTATTTGAAAAAGACTTACATCATGGAATAGTTCAATAATATCGACGTAATAGGGTTTTGTTCGGAAATGTCTGCGCAGTAATTGGTATATTCCACTCTCGATAAGAAGAGCGTCATTGATAGCAGTCAATCCAACACCTGGATTGCGGTACCAGCAAGGCCTGCCTCGTCTTGTCGTCGCCTGATCAATTATATCATCTGTAACCAAGTAGAAACCTTGCAACTGAAACAAAAAACATACTAAAAGGTGAAATCAATAAAGTAGAAGTTATTGAACAAATTCAATTTGGAAAAATTTTGTCAAGTTTAATATACACATCCCTGAAACATCACTCATATTCATATTCACAATAATAAAAACAGTAAGAGCAGCTTTAGCCTATACAAAATATACATAAACTAGGTTATCAAGTATGGAGTATTGTCTTTGATACTTTTGTAAAGCAATAAATATTATTCTTTAGAAGAAAAGTATTTTAAATAAAATAATTTTTCAATTAACAAAAATAGAAGAAATAGTTATGGAAATTGAGCAATTTATCATTGTTCTTGTCATCACTAGATTCAAAGAGTCTGTACTCTGAGCTTGGCTTATTTTTAAGATCGAGTTGGAATAGATAAATAAACAATGTGAAATTCCAATCACTATTTATTCTCGTCTCAATGCATTGCTGAACCATGACAATCAGATTTTTCTTCCAAATCATATTTTTATGATTTGGGTCCGTATCAATGAGAACTATTTCTTGTATGTCTGCGACATCAACCGGTGTTGAATATTAGCAATATGCAGACACTAGCATCAAATAAGCAATCCTATAAGCAACAAACTAGCACATCATTATTTGATAACTTACTACTAATAAACTAACGTGTGGAATAAATTTGAAAAATCAATGCACTTGAACATGGATACCTGTCTGAACAGAAGTTCTAAGAATAGAATATTAGCAATAAATTTTTGAGTGGGTACAAAATTAACATTTTCTGTAGAACAAGAATTGACAATTGAATTGATACATTGACTTGCTAAGGTTAGGCGAAGCAAACGACCAATCATGTCTATCATGAGTATTAATACAAATAATAAAATTCAAGGACTTACCAACTCAACACACCATCCAAGAATACGAGCAAGTCTCATATTTTCTGGAGTTAAATCTTTTGAATTGGCCAGGAACTTGTACCCCAAAACCAATGCCATTCCACGGTTCTTCTTTCCTCCAGGAACATTGTACTGCAACGCCTGCAAAATGAAATATAACATTAGGCTATGTTTCATACTTTTACATAAAACTATCAATATGATTCATCCAAGTAAAAAAAAAATAATAATAAGCCAGACTTGAAACCCTACAACCAAATAATATTTTAAATATTGATAGACTCAATTACAAATTTAATTAAGGAAACTTATTGAAAATTTAATAATTTTTATGAACAAATTTAAATTATTTACTAATGAAATTGATGGGACCAAGTATATCCATCACTGACAGAAATCTATAACAACTTTATGTAAGAAACACAAATAATCCTACTCAGTATGAAAGAAAATAGCCCTATTCCCAGTTATCTGATAATGTATGGGACTTTTGGTTGGAAGCTGAAGCTGAAACATCCTTTCATGGTCATATTTTATCGCTTTTTACTTCTCTCTCAAAAGTCAATACTTCCTCGCAGTTCGAACAAGATTCAAGTTTTCAAGTTATAGGCTGAATGAATCATTCGTATAATCATTTCATTGCGAAACCCCACCTCATGGTCCAAACCGCATTGAGAGGATGTTTGAGATGACGATTGATTTAAAAAAAAAATCGGGTCGAAAAATATATGTGACATGATTTACATTTGATTTTGAAAAAGTGGTTCAACTCACTTTTGCATACCACTTGGTGGCGTCCGGGATGTCGAGGTGACGTCCAGCATCGGTGAGATCCCTCACAATGTCGGGAAATACAGCCATGAACTCCCGTTTCTCATCCTTACTTACAGCTGTTCCAGCAGCAGCCTGAGATAATGTGGTCAATGATCTGTTAAACATTACAAAGGAGATCAGCATTAAAAGAATCCTGGTACTATGAAAACAATATCTATTATTGATATTTTTCCAACATAGGTACCTTAACAATAATAATTGATGAATTTAATTTTAGCGCTTGAAGCAATAAGTATTATATCAGTTCTAAAAGGGTAATTTACAAATCAAACTGTTCAAAGCGTAGCCTATAGCGGAGCAAACACATGAGCCCTATAACTGCATTTTAAATATTTAATTCTTGGTCAATGTCCAGATGCCCTAACAGATCACGAAGCTGTAGGTGATTCTAATACTTGAAGGATACTACAACATAAAGAAGTATTGAATACCTGCAAAACAATAATGGTCCCTTGAGTTCACCGTAAGGCATTGTAAGTTTCACTACAAAATAAAAAGCTCAGTACAACCCAGACAAACTGTTCATAGCAAGACAAACCCCCAAGAAGTCGGCCTTCATTCCGCTTATTGATCGGTGAATATACTTATTTCACGGAGCATGGAGTGAATTCTATCTTTCAGGTGTTAAGTTATAATTTTTTCTCACATTGGAAGTGGTACACAGTAAACGCTAAAAGATGGGCCTAAAGAGAGCACAGAATAAGCAAAACGTGATATTTGTTCTTTTATAAATTTTTATTTTAGAACTCACTGTTGGAGAACAATTTCTAAGATAGGAGGGTGCCCAAGTGGATGTTACTCTTGAAGAGCCAGTGAATTGTACACCATCACCATTAGGCCAAATTGAAGACTGCTGAGTTCGGTTTGGTCCTATACTCTTGCAGAAGGTATATTTCAGTACCCTCAAAAGCTCACGAAGTAAGGCCTTGCCTGAGTTGCATAATAATGAATTTTGGTAATTGTTTACAAACCGCACTTGTTGCTTTGTAAATAATTACCGAGATTCTTCTGTAATTCAAATTATTACTAGCCTAATAGTAACAATGCTACAGCCATGAAATGCTGAATTGATTACAACCAGAGACTACAACTAAACGGCACTTCAGCGGAGAAGGTGTAATAAGCCGAACAGGGGGCAAACTTACATAAAATATACAGTAATATTATTCAAGACAGGAAACAAATTACCTTGCGTTATTCCATCGATTCAGAGATTCTTTTACTGTTAAGGATGATGGATCTTTCAAATAAATGCTCAAATATTTTTTTCCAGCCATTGATGATACTTGCCTTGAAAAATCATTGTTAAAATTTAAAAAATTGTTCAACAAGCCAAAACTTATCCTTCTTGGGGCCATATTCACCGTAAGAAAAACGAGTTTTCAAGTTTAGTAGAATATTGTCGCTTGTAGATCGGACATACAAAATTTATTTGGGATTTTTATGAGCACACAGAATTATTCAAGCAATGAGATCCAATATCAAAACAATAATACATTAACACTAGTTTTATCAATCGAACTCAAGTTTTCGTTATAGTAGAACAAAGAGTCAATCCACTGAACCCGAAGTTTTAACCATTAATCGTCACAAATTATTGAAAAACGAGTTAACTTAGTTTTATTTTTGTCAACATGCTCTATATAGGTACCGTTTGACTTGAATAATAAACACTAGCAGACAAAAATTTGCATTTATTTACATTTCAACAGAACATTACAACAATAGAGTGGAAGCTGATAACTTGACGGCTCCTCTCTATGTTTCTTCATGATCTATGCTCTAGTCCTGTTGAAAAAAATTAATTAAACTTCTTAAATTGACTAAAATAAATTCAATTGGAATATTAGAAGCAACTATAAAAATACTATTCATAAAATATGAAGCATTTGAATTATCATATCAAGCGAATAAAATAATTTTTTGAATTGCCCGCTTCAAAGTTGGCGGACGATAAATTTTATTTGGCGCGAAGGCGCCAAACCTAACCCCTCCCACCAATTTGTGACGCCATCACAATACTCATATCGCGACCCACAAGTCAAGTAGGACGTATTTTATTTCACCCTAAATTTTAGATATTGTCAAATGAATTCTTATTATGTATTATTTGAATGTTAATCTGTTGACAACAACAGACCGTATCCGTAGGGAGTGAGATTTAATCAGTGGTTCTGGTGATAACTTGGTGCTTGTCTTGACTATCAGTGAATTCTGCGTTCAAGGATGGGGTTAGCTGGTGATGAGGAAGATGTTATTTACAAAAAATATCAAGATGTTTGTAAAGATTTGAATATGGATCAAGAAACAATAAATAATGCTTGGGAAACTTATACTAAAATCAAGGAAATGTTTTCGCTAGAGGTAAGTAAAATATTTGCATAGGTTAGATTTCCTTCCAGGCATAAGTTCTGCTTCGACTAGGCTATAGGCCTATAATTATGCTATAACATTTTATTTCCATCTTTTAATTCAATTTCCAGAAAATGTTGGTGCTCTCTTACTTTATCGTTCTAATTGGAAAGAATTCCCACTATATTTTTGGTTTGTGATTGTCTAAAAACTGTACAAAACTAGGTAACTTGCCGTATTTCTTATTTCAGTGTAAACTATCGTATAGGCCTGCAATAATAATAAAATGCTTCTGTTCATGTCAAGATGTCATGGACATGACTTTCTTAAAAATATCGGTTTTTTGTAGAAAATATTAATTTTATCCATTGTCATTGAGGGTGAGCGCCGTCAACTTATCCAGCACGATAAAGTCTGCAATAGGCCTACAATCTTTGGCATTTGAAACAGGATTAGGAAAGATCTAATAAACTTTTCTCAGTGTTGAACTTCTGCTCTTAGAACCTAGATCTACTTTTTGATACTTTACAATTTTGGCCTAGGCTAGCTTAATTTCATAATTTGGAAAAAGAACAGTTTTTGGCTGAGCCTGTTGTTCTCTCCCAATAAGTTGATTTTAAAATAATTTTAGCTTGTATTGAATTGAAATGTTTGTTGATTAGTCTAGGTAGCCTAATAAGTCGATTATCCTAAGAGGTGAGTGAACATTTGCGGTCTGGAGCGTATCAACCTTCAATCGGCTAGCAATACTTGATTCGATTGATGGCGAAATCCTCTGATTTACATTCTCTGTGATTGTGGGATCGAGTCCCAGTAGGCATTGCTGTTTTCACCTTATAAATCTCCCTAGCATTCTATCCATTACCCAAGTAAAAGCCCTTATGTGTGCATCATCTGCTGTTAAAAAAACTCACCTTCAGTGTCCCCTCCAAAGTAATCCAAAAAGTTCCCCTCCAAAAAGTAATGTAAGTTGTAAATAAGTTTTTAAATTCTCGGCATTATGAACCTACATCTAAATTTCAATTATTCGTTTTCAGGGAGATCATTTACATTGGCTGGGATGTGCATTGTATGTAGCTTGTCGCAAGGCCACTCCTTCTACAGTTGCTAAAGCAGATACTCTGATTGAAGGAAATTTAGTCAGTCTCTCTAGTCTATTAAAGCACTGCAAATTGAGGTATGTAAGCTTTTTATTGAGTCAGTTTGAACTTGAATAGAAGATGCATGTAAAATATATCATGCAATTATATTCTATTACCTAAGTAGATAATGTATAACTCAATAACTTACTTGTGTTTTGTTTTGTGTTACACACTACTAATTCGTGTTACGGCTAACTCGTGTTACGTGTTACAATACTTCAATTTGTGTTACGGCTACACTACTTCAATTCGTGAATAATGAGTATTTGTAGAAAAAATATTACTCTTGCCAGTTGCCAAGGATGCAACATCTGATTTGAAATATAATTCAGGTTGGACTATCCTTTCATGCCAATTGGGTTGGAAAGAAACCCCTATCCAGTATTTTTTACTATTCAATAGCTTATTAAGTTACATAGGCAACTCTTTTATGTAGTATAAGTTATGTAGAACTAGATTGATAATATTATAATATAAATAGATTGAAACTTAATCTGTTTCAAAGAAAATGATAAGATATTCAAATTGAGAAAACTGTTTCAAAGCTATAGTTCAGCAATACTAAATTACTAATTTTTTAGTCCTTGTCGAATTTGACTTCTAGCATAATTTGAGGAAATAGATATTCTATGTCAAATTTATGAAATTATCTTCATATTAGCCTATAGTAATTGTTTAGATTTTTTATTGACCTAAAACTTCGTAATAAGATAGAGCTATTGTTAACTTTGGAATATATTTAAAGTTTGAACTTCTATTATTTTTCATTCCAATGAAACATCTGAACATGCGCGCAATCATTAGAAACAAGTTTCATAGTAGGTTATGATTTGTAATTGAAGAAAGCATTGCCATTTTCAGGTTCACCCAGTTCGTGAGCAAATTCAAAAGATGGACTGATATGACACATCTCGGTAAAGAATTCCATGACAGAATCGAGAGACTTACGAAGAATTTTGCAGTGTCAACTACAACATTCAAGAAATTTAAGCCCATCTTTGCTGATTTGTTCATTCTAAATGAACCTCCCAGGCAACAAAAGACTAAAAAACAAAGGTAAGCTCTCCATCAAAACAAAATTAACGACCAACTTACAATTTAAACACGCGTTGGAACGTAACTCAACTCCATTTTTTTCAATGCAATAGCTTTAAGTTATGAGTTTTATTATTCTTCAATCTTCTCTGTTGAAGTAGTCAACAACCTGAGGAATTGACTCCCAATTATCAAGAAATATGATGAGAATCATTGCCTTGAGAGAATTCAAGATTCCCAATTACTTTACAATTACTAAAAATAGGCGATCATGAATTAATTTTATTCGATTTGCATGCAATTCATCCAATTTCATTTGACAGCATGCTATAACTGCAATAATTGTGAATTTTTCCCATAGTTGATGATTCTAGTAAATTCGTTTTCTTGTTACAGAAACATACCTTGCAGCGTTTCAAAGCTTTTCAATTTCACATGGACGTTATTCGTATGTGTGAAAGCAGAAATACCTGCCTTCAGTGACGATCTCGTAAACTCATACCATCTTCTTCTTTCATGCTGTGATCTCATATTTTTCAATGCTGTTTTGTCTGATCGTAGAGATCTTCTTAATCCAAATTTCCAAGGTAAAGAATTTCTCAATATAGTTTTGGAATTAGAGCTCTTAATAATAAATTATTGCATTTGCATTAAATTTGGTTTCAGGTAGATACAGAACCATCGAAAAGTGGTTTTGGAGATCATTAATTATATTTAGCGGAGATAGCATCAAGCAGTCATCCATCCAACGGAAAAAGTAGCCTCTTTTAATTTTCTGATCAATGAGACTTCTTTTAATTTTTATTCTATTCTATAGATTCAATATATTTTATTTTTCCCATCAATAATCTACTAAACTTAGGCAAGTTATTTTCCGTGTAGGCTTAGTGCTATTTAGAATGTTCTTTTTCTGTATTTTGAAAGTTTTGTTCATTTTCAATTGGATAGGATTTTTATTTTTCCAGCACTCCATGCTTATTTAAAATTATCCATCATCGCTGCCCGAACATGAAATTATTTGTATCTTACTGAATTTATTTTTACATCAATGATATAAGCTGGAGGCCGGACGTAGGCTGTAATATATTATGAATGCCTGTCAAAAATCGTCTAGCCTCATACTTATTTGTTCCGCAATAGATTTGGTGTGATCTAACTAATCTATGGTATCCAGCCCTATCCCATTCCCAGATACATTAATATAATCATAATATTTATCATAATCGTCTCCACTCAATCATTCTTCATAGAAGAGTACAACTGGTTTCCAAGCCCAAAACTGTTCCTCTTGCAATATATAGGCTGAAAACATTCAAAAAGCAGATTATGTTACAATATCAGTAGCCTACTCTATATCAGTATATATCAGTAGCCTACTTGAATATATATTTTCATTTTAAAAACAATTCATTTTGAATTTAAATAAGTTCAAAACAAAGTTCTAAATAAAAATAAAATAGAATAGAATTCTGAATTACAAAAATGCATTGGAATGGGGTACAATTTGGAGGTTAGTTTGTCGAGTTGTGCGTGGCGGGGCAAACAGAACAGGTATCCACATAACGCATGCCTCGAGTCGAGGCACCTTTACGTACGGCTCTACCGACAAGCACACTGCTCGCCTCGAATTGTGCGCCGCGTTTGCCTCGCTGCAAATCCGGCATGTACAGTCTTAGGCATGCGCGGCACATGCCTCGCACTGTCGATACGAGCCTTTACGCAAGACCAACTAGAAGAGGACTATCCTGATATAGTTGGTCTTGCCTTACGGTATAGGCCCTCTCATGAAAGCCTATGAAGCATGAGATCCTTCTTCTTTTTCTTATAGATCTATAATTCCCTTTGTAAACCGGTAGGAAGGAATAGCGAGATTCTTCTTAAATAAAATTGTATTATCAGAAAAATGAGTCAATAAGTTTATGAATTGAAACGTGAAACTTCTCAACACACCTTTTTAATATTCTGACAAAAATAAATAAATGATGATTTTCCTAATTATTGGAATATCTTGAATGGGAGCATGCTCCTACGCACCACCCAATATAGACATGTCCATGCTAATCTTATGGAAAAAATGAGAATTCGAGCTTAATCACTTTACACTCTGATGACTTTTTTCCAAATGTGAGGCCTTATGTTACATCTACTGTACTGAATAAGATCTTTCAAATTCGACCCGAACGAACTTGATTGCTTGAGAACCTTGGAGGAGTTGAAGTCACAAAGAACATGCTTGCGTATTAATTTATAGATTATTGACTGAACTGGCAATTTTATATCTACTGATAGGTCTTCCAAAAGATTATCATGACGAAAATTACCAGCCGCCGGCCGAGCCTCAGTGCATTATCCGTGATCTGTGTGAAAACCATGATGGCATCGCCATGGAAGCGAAAAGCATCAAGGAATATTGCTGGAAAGCACAGATTAGAAAATTATTCGATAAAAAGGTATGTATTTTCTTTCTTCCATCCTTCATAACCGTATTTCTTTCACTTTATCATCTTTCAAAATCGCCCCTTTTATTAATCAGTAAATATCTAACTCTAATAAATATATAACCAGTAAATATCTAATTATCAATAAATTCTACTCGATAGAATTATATATCATCAGAATTTTGTCACCTGTCACCAATCAACTGTAGTATCTATTTCCAAAGACAACGTTCTAACAAAATAATGTTATTTTTTGCGTTTAATTTACAGGTTTTAAAGGGAGATTCTACCAATTTCAGTGACTTATTAGAGCCTTCAAATTTTGAGCATAACTTCAAGAATGTAAATAAGATGTATGAAGAGTACGTTTTGAGTGTTGGAGACATAGATGATAGATTATTTATGGGTAAGTACCGAAGTGAAATATGAAAATTTGCTCAACACTAGGTTTTGGCATTGTTGTTGAGTTTTTTATCAGATAAATTTTGATAATCTTGATAATGTAAAGAACAGCTAATACAGGTTAAAGTATTGTATCAACACTATCCATTATTGGGTATTATATGGACTTGGCTGTGAATCATTTCTAATAACTTACCAATTAAAATACTTCACTCCATACAATAAATCGAAGATGAGTCCATAATTCCTGAACTGTCAAATGTGAATCTCATACGGATATACCATACTGAATAATGGACTGCATTATTTATTCCATTTCATGTCGATTTGTTTGTAATTGGGCTCATAATAATTATCCAGTAGGACCAGTAAATATAGACAGACGTGTAGTTAGCTTGAGTCTGACCCCTTAAGTGTTGCAAATGAGGAGTCCACTTATCGAACCATTCTCTTGGATGAATCTGATTGGATTACACAGTATGCGAGAGTAATACAGTACATAGTATGCACATGGTATTACACAGTAATACTGAGAATAGAATTCCTTGATTTTTTTTTAAATAGTGGCGCCTTCATTAATGCCAACATTACTCTCAAGACCAATAGACTATAGGTGAGTTTAACTAGTTGCTTTCCTATTTGTTTGGCTTTATTGGTAATAACACGTTCTAATTGTTGATTTTGCAGAAGATGATATCAATGAACTGGGAACGGCTTCAAAAATAATGTCTCAGAGTGGAATTGGAGACTTCGCTCAAAGCCTTCAAGCCAAAAAAGATCTCAATTTCCAAATGGGCAATGTGAGTATGAATCTAAATTATATTCCTATTCAAATTATTTATTAATTTTCATACTCACAAAGAGTACAAGCAAAAGTAAATAGAGACAATAATACAGGGTGGGGCAGAGCCGACTGACGAGTTTTGAAGGGTTATAAATAATGAACCGAACGACTTGGAAAAAAACGGTTCAGCTCATTCAATTCAGCGTGAAATGTAGTTTTTATTGATAATATTTTTTATATTATATCAGTTGAATGGCGGCCATCAGCAGCGATAAACTAATGTAGCCGATTTTTTAAGTTTTCAACCCCATTTTGGCACAATGCGATTGGTAGGGCCTTGATCTCTTCTCTAAATTACTCTCTCAGGTCTTCTGAGGTGTGTAGGCAAGATTTGAAAACTCTATGATAGACCCATATAAAAAATCGCATACACTTCGCATCGGGTGAGCGTACCAACCACCTCACATCCCCCCTCACTGAGAATTGCCCTGGCAACAACTCTCTCAACACTACCACTGAAATGCGCGCTGTGTGGGCTGCAGCCTCGTCCTACTGAAACCATGTTTCCCACAAGTCTTGTTCATCAGAAAGTTCTTCCTGGGGCGCAGAAACGTTTGTAACATTGCAACAACGCTCGGAGGTGATATCGACGGTGATGACAACATGAGGGGGAACGTGAGGTGGCCGGTACGCTCACCCGATGCGAAGTGTATGCGATTTTTTCCATGGAACTACCTTAAAGAAAAATTTCACAAACCCTGCCTTCACACCTTGGAAGAATTGAAAGAGAAATCCAGACGTAGCCTACCAATCGCACTGTGCCAAAATGAGTTTGAAAACTTCAAAAATGGCTATATCAGTGTATCGCTGCTGATGGCCGCCATTTAAATGATGAAATTCTCAAAAATATTAACAATAAAAACTACATTTCACACTGAATTGAATGAGCCAAACCATTTTTTCTAAGTCGTTCGGTTCATTTTTTATAACCCTTCCAAACTCGTCAGTCGGCTCTGCCCCACCCTGTACAATAACAATGACTACAATAAGATGCTAATTCAGGAATTATGGTACAAAAATAAAGTAGAATTGTGAAATCTTTCAACTATGGTTACTCATGAACTAGTAAGGCTTACAATCCTTGAGAGGGAAAGTAAGGGGTTAAGGAAAACGGTGGAGAGGGATAACATGATAGGTGTAATAAAACTCACATTAGATTGTTAAGTGAGCACACAAAAATAAGTAGAGTCCTTGACTGTTATTATTTACACTTGAAAATGGCAAATTAGCCGAAACATGTTGTGAAATCAAAAATACTTTTAGAATGGTACTCTGATTATAATCATTTTTTAAAGTTTCAAAATACAGTAGCCCTAGAAGAAAAGAAGTATTAGAGTCCTTTATTTATATCGAGCTCTTATAGGAAGAAAAATACTGTAGTTCGTTTCAATCCTAGTATAAATATCTTGTTTTATTTTCTCTGTCACCTTGGTACAGCTAATTTGTAGTTTTATTCATAGTTTGCTTTCAATTTTGTAGCTTTATTTGTAGTTTTAGTGTAGTTTTGTAGTTTTAGCTTTATTTGTAGTTTTATACATCTATTTGAAATAGGTCTCAGATTGTTTCTTTTATCTCAGGGTTACTTTTATCACAGTTTTTTTTAAATACTGTAATAATTACAGTACCCTTTTCAATAATGTGTTATTAATGCATTACATGTTTCAACTATTTATAGTCATTTTCAAATGCGAATGAAAATTGTTCATTGAAAAGGGTACTGTGATTATTATTAAAAATGAAAAAACAGGTCTTAGATTTTATTGTTTATTAACAGTATAATTATCTGTGCTCATAGAATTTTCTTTTTTTGTTTAAATATATATTTCACTACATTTATTACTTACTACTGTCTAACTGTTAACAAACTAAATTCTTTAGACAGGTTTTATCGTTACCGTATTACTTCAAAAGTCACCTATTTCACACTAGAGAGAAAAAATCCAGACAAGGAGATATAAAGGGCTCATTAAGCAAACAATTCCAAAATTATTGGAAGAGAAAGTGTGAAAGGGGATGTGAATAATAGAACTAGAAACATTAATAATTGTAACATCATGAGCAATCGATACAGACAAAAAAAGACGCTTTAGTTGAAGGTATCCTAAAAACGCACCAATTACCAACTGAATAATTGATGTCATTTCGAAGAAAAAAGTGATAATACTGGCGTGCTTAATAAGTGACTGATAAGTTTGAACTCGTGACGCCCATGTCAATTCTCACTGGCGCCAAAATTGGCGTCAGCTATCAATGCTTCTGCGGATGTGTCGAGAACGACAACAGAGCACTGGACACTTTGGCGCAAGCGCAAAATCAGTTGAAGTTCCGTCACCGAAACTGGAAAATCAGTACATCAATGGATAGTTAGTTAGTACACTCTATTCCAGTCTCATTGCAGACCCCCTAGAGGGGTTCACAGGCGAGTCGTGCGCCTCTACGGCCCTTCCACCTCCGTCTCTAGGGTTGCTGGTGCAGTAGGTTGCCTTATGGCTGCGTGGCTTGTACCCACGCGGCTTGTCGTGCTCCTCTGCATTGGCTCCGGCGGAAGTTTCGGTCCGGTGAGATGGTGGGTGGCTCCCTTGGTCGGTCCTGCGTCGAGAGTCGGAGCTGGTCGCGGGGCCGTCCGGGAGCCCCTCTCTTACCTAGTGAACGGGATTTCATCTTCTTTCCGAAACGCGTGCTCTGGTTCCTTCTGTCCTCTTTCCCTGGGGAGAGTAGACACTAGGAATGACTGTCCTGCACCAGGCTGGAGTGTGGGTCAGAAGAGATAAGACGTTTTTTCCAAGCCTCTTGCCAGCTGAGGGGGAACGTCCGGGCTTGCGAAGGGGGTGACGATGATTCGGACACGCACCTCTGGAATAGCCCACGTACCGCCGGAACTGGGCGCTGGAAGCCTGGCCTAGCCAGGGTCACCCCGGCTCCCAGGCCAATCTCCCGTTGACGCTGGCCGGGCGAGGTGGCAGTGGTAAACCACAGGGGGAATCAAGGCAATGTCCTATGGTCCGCCTCCGTAACTAGGTTGGGAATCAAGGCGAGTTCAGGGCCTGCCTCCGTAACTGGCTTAGTTTCAGGGGGATCAAGGTGGGTCCACATGTTCCGCCTCCGTCCCTAGGGGGAATCAAGGCGAGTCCCAATGGCACGCCTCCGTAACTGTGGTGCTAGCTCTGCCTGGAGCTATGCTCTGGTATGCTAACGCGGGTACAGAGGGCTCTGGGTGGACCGGCCGGTAGAGGTTAGTCATGTCAAGTCTCATTGCAGAATTCCCGCGTTTATTGAAGGTAAATCAATGTAGGCCGATTTAAGGTAATTCGTAATAAATGCTGACTCTTTGTTAGCGAGTACATGTTATTCGTAGTAAAAATACCACAACCATCACTTTTTCACCGTCTGGAAAATGGAATACAGTACTATCCACAACATCCTTTAATTTCTGTCATATTTAAAGTCGTAGAAATAAGCTGAACCAGTAGTATTATTTAATGAATTACTGAAAAGCTTACAAAACCAAAGACGATTGACGATTTCCTGATCCCAGGACCGCGAGGAAGACATAAGAAGTAAGTAGAGCACTTCTAAACGGAACAGACCTTTCAACCTTTTATACTATTCATGTAAATCTGAATTCTTTTAGTTATTTTTGGTGAAACCGTGCCTTCATAGAATCTAATATTATGTTTCTTTTTTACATTAGGCCTAACTATCGTTAGTTATCAAGAAAGATCCAAACTTAAAAAATATCTCAATTTCCAAATGGGCAGTATTCGTATGAATTCCGATATCATATTTGTATATTATTGTGTATGATTTGCACGGCATCGCGATTCTTTAACCTTCTCCCGCTATATCTCAAAACTATTGAGAGCAAAAAATGATTTGTCTCGGAATTTAAAAAAATATTTGATTGTAATGCAATATTATACAGTCTCTGAATACACAAAGGAACATAATTCCCAGCACTTGCAAAATTAGATTATCAAGATTTGACAACTAGATTATTTAGATTTGATAATTAGATTAATAAAACTTGACAATTTCCCGGTCTATTGAATGTGGTGAAGACCTGGAAACTAAAACTGAAACTGTGTGCATAATTTATTTCTTCATTATTTATTTATGTGCATTAGACAGTTTTCCTTCATATTGTATGTTGTTTTATCTGTAATTAGGCCCACAATTAATATGCCGGTTTTTCTCGTGCTTATATAATGTCAAATTGGTATGGTAAATGAAAAATGTCGCGTTGATTATTGTTACAGAGTCAGCCATTGGTGGCGACACCGTTGACGGGAAGGATTTATCTGAGGGGTCGCGAAGCGAGTGAAGTCACGCCCGTATCGACAGCCACTCAGAGTGTCAGCCGATTGCAAAACATGCTCAGTGGAAGGCAGGCGGGACCCAGTGAAAATCTGCGCAATATCATCTCGTAAGTCCATCATTTTCATCTTCAATCTCAATCATAATCACTAACATTCTGAATATGGCTGATTAAATTCAATACAGTATTTAACAGGAGTGATACTGATGGAAGTCGTGTATATACTACAATCGCTGTGCCAGTCGACGTATTTAAAAGACTAGATAATAATTATTGGGATGAAAATATGTATATAAGGAAAAGAAAATATTTTTATCAATATTCTGTAATGATACTTGTAATAATTAAAAAAAAGATAAGCGTTCTTATTTTATTAACACTAGAAACAAGTCGACTCACTGTCAATGTCAATTTAACAAGAAATTATAAATTTTCTATTACTGTTACTGCATACTGCAACATTATTGTTACTGTCTTCTTAATGAAACAAGCCATTTAAAATCAAACCTTGATATTTTTTTAATTCCCCTTTTAAGAATAACTGTTAGCCTATTTCCAGTTTATTTTTTGTTAGAACGTTAAAATACGCAACGCTTGAAGAAATATGAATTAAATGAGAACTTTCTTGCTTTGTCATACGTTGTCTTTACATAAAAATAATCTCAATAGTTTAGCTAAAATATCTCTTCTTTCTAGAACACATTTCTATGTGTTACTGTATTTTCACAGAACCTATGTAGTCAACACAGCTTATTGTCCAGCTCATTCCGTTGGTATCCTACGATATCATTAATAGGTTTTCTAATATCCCTTCTAAGAGCCGTGTATTATTTTCACTGAACCTTTGTAAGCAATGCAGCTTTAGTGTTGAAGCTAACTCCGTTCGTATCCTGCAATATCATTAATATCGGCTACGTTTACTAATTTTTGTGTATTCTGTTGACAGAACGTGTTTAGACAATCCGCGTATCGAGCAGCGTGTGAAGGAGATGTGCGCCCAGATTCGCTCCAAGTGCTCACAGGAGGAGTTTGCTCGCAACCGGCTGCAGCTGGCCGAGTGCCTCTACTACAAACTGCTTGATAAAATTATCTCCGACGAAATCAAAAGAACCAACTTTGATCGCAACGTGAGTTACTAATTGAAAACACAGTGTCAAGTGTGATGATGATGTGATATTTATTCATAATAAGAAAGTCAATATATCACTATTTATGATAAATATATTGACATTTTTGTATTCTTCATTAATCAATAACTAACTTGTCCTTTTTTAAATATTTTTATTCTGCATAACATGTTTCGGCGTTCTTTAGCCATTTTCAAATGCAAATAAACATGTAAATAACATTAATTGAACATTTCAATAAATACAGTAGCCCTGAGGAAAAATAAGTAACTAACTTGTCATACGATTTTTGTCATTTGACTTTTTCACTTCAACATTCAGTTGTTGTGTTTATTTCTTTACAATCATTTACTTCAAAAACTAAAAATATTGCCTCTCTATCAGATAATCAATCATAAATGTGTAACGTACAGGGTTCGCCAATGAAGCGGGACGATTTGAGTAAGCAACAGGCTGTTTAAGAAATTGTATTTTTGTTATTTTTTATCATAAATAGAAAGTAGAAATGTTGCCATTTAGTGTACAATAAGTCAAAAATCATTCTTTTGAATATAACATCTTCCAAATGTCATCCATTGGAATCTATGCACTTTTGCAGCCGGGCCTGGAAGTTTCCCATGACGCAAATTGAGTGGTATTCCTCCAATATCATCATGAATCCGTTGTTTTAGAGCTGGGATATTTCTGGGTTGATCGCTTTGAAAAACTCTCGTTTTCAAGTATCTCCATAGAAAAAAGTCACAGGTTGATAAATCTGGAGAGCGAGGGGGCCATCCCTGTCTCGAGAAAATGACGCGGCTTGGAAACAAAACATTCACAGCATTCATGACAATTCTCGCAGTGTGGCTTGTTGTCCCATATTGTTTGTTCATTCAATAGGAAACGGGCGAATTCTGATGTAAGAAAGTTATGAAGCATTTCGATTTACGAAGAGGTAACGCACAAAGTTAAAAATCATATCAAATCTACCCGTTTCTTTCAGGCACGGCTGCAAAGGTGCATAGATTCCAATGGAGGAAATTTGGAAGATGTTATGTTCAAAAGAATGATTTTTGACTTATTGTACACCAAATGGCAACATTTCTACTTTCTGTTTATGATAAAAAATAACAAAAATACAATTTCTTAAACAACCTGTTGCTTAATCAAATCGTCCCACTTCATTGGCGAACCCTGTATATACTCTGTCCAAGCAAAGAAGACCCTCTGGCAAGATGAGAAAATGACTCCCGCTCGGTCAATAATGGTTCAAATAATATTGATTTGGTCTCAAATTGTAGATCAGCATGTTTCCTACGATTGAGACCAAATTAATAATCTTTGAAGCAATATTGATCGAGCTGGAGTCATTTTCCCATCTTGCCAGAGCGTCTTCTTTGCTTGGACAGACTATAGTAGCCTATTATTTACCGATTGTGTTTTCCTTTTGTTGTTTGCCACTTAAAAATGTTTCACTTTTGAGGACATGGAAAATTTCACATTGAAAATCTTCACAAATGAAACGAAAACTTGATTATCATGTAGAATTGGTACTGCTCAGTATGCTATCAATGTTCAAGCAAATGCAGCAAAATTGATACAGCATTTGTGGACATTGGGAGTCGGGTCCCATTAAATATTGCAAATCGGATTATGGAATTAATATTATCTATATTACAATGTGAAAAATAGTGAAAGTGGAAGATTTTATATCTATTTTTCAAGATATACTACAAAGTATTATTTTTCATTCTTGTAAATAAGCGTTAGGTAATTGATAATCAGCTTCTGAAAACTGAATGTTACCACAGTATACCCTGTAACAATTGTAAAACAAAATCTATTCTATTCTAAAGTGTATACTAACTTTGTTTTTTCAGCATCTACTAAATCAGAGCATATTCCACCTTACCATGTTTGCATGCTGCCTAGAAATTGTAATCTACTCTTACAATTCTCAAAAGACGTTTCCCTGGGTTTTGGAGGCGCTCAACATAGAGCCCTACCATTTCTACAAGGTTATTGAAATCATTGTCAGAGCTGAAGACCAACTCTCAAGGGATATGGTCAAACACCTTAATATGGTAAGTTAGACGAAAATTTTATTCATTTCTCTCAGTTTTCAGTTTATTATTCTCTTAGTTTTGAGATAATATTGCCAATTCCTATGATATATATTGTATATCAAACTTGATATACAATCATATTTCCACAGTACATTCTACTCCTGTGAAAATTTCTCTTGAATATTCAATTGTTTCCTGTTGTAGGTAGATTATAACAAAACTTCAGGATCTGCTCATACTTAGAAATAGCTTGGAGTTGAAGATATTTAACCGGACTTATTTGGCACCCTGTGACTCTTATCTCATCCAAACTAAAAATATCGAAGCATCGGAATTGAATTCCAGACGGACAATTAAGTCAAAAATATTTTTTTTTATAAACAGGGAACCAAGTTTGCGTTGGAGGTTTTGAAGTGGTCCTACAAATAAGAATATTGCTTCCGCTGGAATGTAGGGATAAAAATTGCAATTATATATAAAGAAAGAGGAGAGATTAGGCTTCCCAATGATGTATGGGAAAAGTCTATGAAATATTGTTCCACACTTGAAAAAATTTAGGAAAGTTATTTTACGAACAGCCCTAGTAGTTTGCAAGTTAGTGTCTTATCAGTACTTGAAGCATGTATTTTGATAGTTATTATAAGGCTCTCAATGTGGAGATTGTGTCACTTATGGGTTCGGAATATTCTATAAGACCGTATCAAGATTTCTAATTAATATTGACGAAAGAATGGCAAGCTCAGGAAAAATAATGTTCCAATTGTTACCTCAATGTTATGGAACCTCTCGCACCATGGCCATCACATCACTGTCATTATTCAACAGCAATCTTCATCATAATACAATGTGTTCCTGTTTAGATTTTATGTTATGACTTTATCAATGTTATTGTGAATAATTCACTATTAAATTTAATTTATACTCCTTTTTATAGATCGAAGAACAGATTTTAGAGTCGTATGCTTGGAAGAATAGTAGTCCTCTGTGGGAGATCCTGGCTAAAACCAATCAGCCAGTTCCGTCTTGTGAGGATGTTTCTCTTCCCAGTCAGTTGCAGGATCACATGAAGACCAGTACGACTCAAAATGGTACTGCTCCTAAGAATGACGCACCTAAAGGTAATATTTTAAATATTAGGCTATTCAACTATTGTTTAAATCTTTTACACTTCACATTTTATACCAATAATTGAATCATTTCTCAAAATACCCATCAAACTTGCAAACACTAAGGAACGATAATCTTTGTTTTGGTGCAAACTGCATCTAAATTAGCAATAAAATGGCCTCAGTGGCTGTGACCTTAGGTTTTTAATTTATAAGGATTGAGGAAGTAAAATTTTGGATCATGCATCAAACCTGCCTACTTGTACATGAAAATCTCAGGAAGAAAATTTATGAGAAGAATATATATTTATAATTAATTCAGAAAAATTAAATTAATCTCTTCTATTGCAAAGTTGTAGGAGTGCATGGATGATTTTTTCATTTAATTATACAATTCTACAGTCATTCTATCCTTACACTTCGTCTCCAATATAACTCCAAGCCAACTTATTATCGTGTGCTAATAATAAAATTTTTCAGCCAGCCCCGCCCACAACAAAGTCAAATAATTTTGATGAAATCAAATAGAATAATTTTGAAAGAATTAATGTATTTAACTAAATAATTTTATTTTTAATTTGTATTTAACTGAATAATTTTGAAAGAATGAATGTATCTATCTGGGCGGCTGGAAATGAGCACTAAAATTCTGTTCATCACTATGAATTCTTGCCTTTTAGAGCCTGTCTCTACTTCATGTGGGCCACCGACCAAGATATTTCATTCTCAGCGCGTGAGAATGAAATGAAAGTACATATTTTGTCGATTTTGCACTTCATTGATGGTACAGGACCACCAGGTCACATCATCAAGCTGACATCAGCCTGACCATCATCAAGCTGGGCACGAAACCATGGTCCTGTAACATAAATAAAGTGTTAAACTGACAAATTCTGTGTGTTTGTATTATTTTAATTGTGCTATATTCATTTCATTTTTTATTTATACTTGCAAAGTAATCTATTTTTGTTACATTGAAAAAGTAAATACATAAATAACTGGACTGCATGTTGGTGATGATTAGCATTGTCGATTGAGATTATTGTACAATCAATTATTGAATCAAAATGAATCAATTAAGTATTTATTCTCACAATCTTTTGTTAACTCAACTGTAATAATATTTTTTATATCCAACTTTAAATTCTTAATTGTTTACAGAAGCGTCAACTCCTGTCGCCTCGGTCTCGGAACGATTCCAATCGCCTGTGACAATGAACTTCTCAAAGAGGCCATGGCGAATAGTCGAGGCCAACAGTGTTCTGAAATCTATCAAACCCGGCCAGTCACTGCTACAGATACCCAACCAGCAATCGAAGGGCACGGCTGCTGGTACACCAGGTAAACTCATCGACATATAATTGCTTTATCAATATGCGGATGCCGAATGTCTGTTATGAATGCTAAGATCCGTCTTATAAGGTCAGAAATCTGTCTTCAAGAACTCGACGGTTTAGCTGTGGCCACTCTCGACTCAATATGCTGTCGCAGATTGTTCGCCGACTGTCCTAACAGAGCTCAGAATTGATAACAGTCATTGAACGAGCGTTAGCTAGTTCCTTCTTTTGACTCAAGCCCGAAGTCGTTGACCATCTGTTCGTTTGTTTGTCTGTTTGTCTGTATGTTCGACAATAACTTTCGAACGCCTCAATTAATGAACTTCAAATTCATAACATATATTCTTCATACTTTTACACAGGTCAACTTCGTTGGACAATGAAATTGACCGACTCTTTCATCCTTTTTCAGGCGAAAAAAGGATAAGCTCTCAGCAACAATATATCTATATATATTCCAGCATCTATTATATTTCAACAAAATAATCACGGCTAGAAAAAATGTCATATGGAATTTGAATAAATAATTTTTTGGATAATCCATCTGATTTCAATAAAACAGCTGATTTATTAGCGGCAAATTTGAAAGAACTATCATAAAAATAATGTTCTCAAATGAAAAGTACTTTCATGTT
The DNA here is from genome assembly GCA_017141385.1 of Sogatella furcifera. NCBI lineage: Eukaryota > Metazoa > Arthropoda > Insecta > Hemiptera > Delphacidae > Sogatella > Sogatella furcifera. Next base: position 41,829,507 of record CM029546.1, read on the forward strand.
GAATTGAAGTCATATGTTGAATATTGATCTCAAAGTTTAAACATGTGATGGGAGTCTATTTACTTAAACAGCTGACAAGAGGCGGCAACTTTGAATTATTTTATCACAAGACATTTTCCCAGTATTTTTTTGGTAAAGAATGGCTCTTATTTGCTCTTGGGCAGCAAAAAAAATGTCACAGTATAAAATGTGATGAGAAATCATGATTATGGATTTTTTAAATCATAATTATCCGGTTCAAATTGAGCAAGCAACTGATAGAAGACAAAAACTGAAAATAAGAATAAAAATACAATAATTATCCAAGAAGCAAGAATCTGTTCAGAGCTAACAAGATTTTAGAAACAAATCTGATTGTTATTATCACACGATGTTTTCAATGTAACAGAAATTGCGGTTGGCGAATACTCAGCTCTCTCTCAGGACAGTCTGTAAGTTGTCTAAATGAGCAAAACGGTTTAGTTCCGCTTGCTCTTGACTCAATAATATGTTCTTGCAGATCGCTCGCCGACTGTCTTTCCTGGTAAAGTTCCTTATCACTAACAGCTCTTCAATCGCCTTTTTCGTTGGCGACTGCTATAATCTCGTGTAACACCTTTATTTACTGTATCACTCTTGAGGTAGGTTTTAGTTGATGGAACGTACCGCGGCGGGCATTCGCGACTGTACAACAATGGTTGAGAGCATACATTTTATTCTTTTTGGTTGATGCGGCCGCGACTGGATTCGTTCAAGGAAGACGAATGCTTCAACAATGGAGCATTCAGCTATTGTAGACAACCGCGATCGACAGCAGCTGGCCGCAGTCACTTCAAAAAAATATCCTCTTATAGCTATGATCAGCTGATTATAGAAATTTAAAAATATCCTCTTATAGCTATGATCAGCTGATTATAGAAATGTTTTAGTTCTAAGCTCTTAAGCTTGAACAAAATTATTATTTTCTTAGCTGTATTAAAACTAATTTATTCCACGGGAATATAATTTTCTATGAAGTTTTATGAAATAACAGATTGATAAATATAAATCACTAAAATAGAATAATATTCTTTAATAATGATTAATTTATCAATCTTGAAATTTTGTGAACCTATACTGATTGAAACATAATAGAAGGAACATTCAGTATTGTTTAAATATACAGATTGATAAGAATTTTGATTCATATTCTATCTATTCGCGGCATCCGACGCATCAACAAACTTGATCAAGTGGACTTGACTGCAAAATCTCATCATCAAGTTATCAAAGCCATAAGTTAACTTAGAAAGTTCGCACGCGAGTTCTTCACCCCATGGGGCTTACTAGTTATCCTCTTTTACAATCCCCAACTTTGTCCCCAGCTTTTTCGAACTTGGAAAAGGACGACATTACGTTGGCTGCCAAATCTGTTCTCATTTGCTACTTTGAACTGTTGAATTTGTTATGTCGCCCTAATCACTGCGACACCATACGCTTATATATTTTCTATTAATGAAGAAGGAATCTTCAATGTGAATTATCCGTTTTGCATTCCGCGGCCTAGAATTTCGCAGCTCAGATGTAAAATAAATTGGTTGGAATAATTAAAATCTCTATTTTTATGATGCAGGTGCATGAAGAATCAGTGTGTTTTCTAAATCTCTCATTAGATTCCTGTCTTTGTTAGTAAATTTGTTCATTTTGTAATTATATGGAACCAAATAAACATTTTCATTCAATCAATTTATTATTAAATTGCCAGTATAATTTTAATGCCTCGCATTATAAACTCTGTAAAATTCATTGTTTCAAGCTCAAGCCACTTTTCGAATTGAAGTGTTAGTTCTCTTGTAATTCTTATAACTTGGTTGAAAATTACGTATAGCCTAATTATATTATTTAATAATAAATTCTTATTCATCTTTTCTATTAGCAGCTGGAGAAGAAAAGGAACTGAAGAAATATATACCAATAACAATAAGTGGTGCTCCAGGCAGCATTATTATTCAAACTAAGGCTCTTTCAAATCAGAAAACTGAGAGTGCTGAGAAGACCGAAGATCCAGAAAAAAGTGAGAAAACTGAGAAGAGCGTGAGCCAGAAAGAAAATAAGCCTAAAAGGACTGGTTCATTGGCTTTATTCTTCAGAAAAGTGAGTACTTTTGCCTTATTTGCTTCGATTTCTTTCCACATTGAATTATAATTACCTCTTTATTTTTTGTATATTAACGATTCTGTTTAAATTCATACAATAAAATGAATAATACAAATCTGAAAACCAATTTTTGGTCCTTTGAGCGCTTCATCGTTCTGTCATTATTTGATATTTTGAATGTTCTAGTACAACTATTCAGGAGAAAATCAATAAATTAGATTATCAACAATTCCTTGATGATTTCATTTCATGTAAAACGTTTCTGGATGTCTTTTTTGTAATATTGATTATTTTTGTAACATAAATATGAGTGTTTTAATTTTGTATTATTATTTTATTATTTATTTTGTCATTCATTCTTGTACGGTATATCTTATTCACTTGACGTTAGTTACTCACCGTGATAAAGTTAACGGTTTCCTTTAGAGACGAACGTCATTGCACTGCTATTTGATTGACCCTTCCCCCTCTGAGAATGTTCCTGATGTGTAATATGAGACGCATTATTAATTTTATCATCAATATTTTTGTTTCTACTCTATATTTTACTGGTCAATTTTCTAAGCTCATTAGATTTCTTTTTTGAATCTCATTCAAAATATTGTTTGCTTTCAGTTCTATCATTTGGCGTCTGTTCGTATGCATGAACTGTGCAATCAATTAAATCTCATGGATACCGAACTACGCAGAAAGATATGGACCTGCTTTGAGCATTCCATTGTTGAAAACATCCCTGTCATGATTGACAGACATCTGGATCAGATCATTATGTGCTCAGTCTATGTTATTTGCAAGGTATGACACTATTCATTGAAGTTTTTTATATTGTTATTAGTTTAGTCTCATTCAATAATTTTGTCATTTTTAGTTCAACTGAACAGTTGATATTTTCATTTGAATTGGCTATCTTAATTCGTAAAGTCAATCTACTTGAGATTTGTTTCATGATAGATAGCATAGAACTTTACATAGTAGATGGTTAGCTTATATGTACAAGTACAACTGTACACAACCAAAGTTTACAAACTGAAAAGTGTTTGAGAATAAAATGAAAAATATTAATGTTCCGGGTGATGATGAGATTAACCGGCCCAAATTGTAGCCTATTTATTTCAATGATCTTTTCATCCATGGTGTCCCATATGTGATGAGGTAGTAACCATAGCTTCCTCTAATAGAAGGCCCTGCCCTAATAATATGGCAACGTCGTAATACAAATCATACATGTTGACTTGGGTTTTCTCTCTTTTGAGCATAATTTCCATGGAATAGGTGCATGAAACTCTTCGTATAGAATTCCTTTTTGTACTAGGTTTTGATAGAGATTAGCAAGAAAGATTAAGAAAAGACAATTATTTATAAAAATAGCTTATGATTTGTAGCGAGTCAAATGTGAGAACGCACACAAGAAACGCATCCGTTGGAACAGCTAATTGAAAACTGATTTCAAAGCTTTTAAATGGACCTAATTTCCTACTCTACATAGTTGCTATTCTCAAGGCCATGGAGTTTATTAAAGGAAACTATTTAGTAACTCATGAATGTCTTCAGAATAAGAATGGTCATGACATTCTTAGAAATGATTTCGTGAATCATAGATTACTATGAAAATAGATTATTACGATCCTTTATGAAATTTTGAATAAAAATAATGCAGTCATTTTATTCAGTTTAGTTTTATCAATTGGTTATAATCTAAATCTAAATCTCATGTTGTTATTGCCCCATCATAAAATTGAGTTGAACCGGGTTTTGTAATTATTGGAGTATTTAGCCTCCTCTCAACAAACTTTCTATTTAAAATAAACTTTAAATTTTCAGGTTGTTGGACCAGATAGAACATTCACTGAAGTCATGAAGTGCTACCGTCTTCAGCCACAGTGCAATTCCAATGTTTATCGCAATGTTCTTCTGACAAGTGATGTCAGCAAAACAAACGCCTACACCTCGTCTCTCAAAAAAGGTCAGTTTGGTTCCATTTTTACTTTCTTGATACTAATATTCGTGGTTAAGTGGTAGAGTGGACATCACTGTCCAAACTTCGCCACGTCATTAAAATAAAGAAGTAATTCTATTCTATTCTAATATTCTACAACTTACAGGTTTTCTCTCTTGGTTTTATTTATTTTTCACTATATCTTGGTATGGGATCATCATATTTTTGAAGTTAGAAGAGCGATACCGATAAATTTAATTGATGAAGAGTATCCCATACCAGAATAAATCCACGATTTAATCTTACTTGGTTAGCAAGTACTAATTGAATAATATAATTTTTTAATTAAGACAATATTTTTCAGGGGGTATAGTATTAACGTTTTCAATTCTTTGACATTCAATTTTTCAGATGAAACACAAAAAGAGGAGGAAAACAAAGAAAGCCCACAGCCAGAGGTGAAAGAAACCAGAGGTGATCTCATCAAGTTTTACAACACTGTCTACGTTAGAAGTGTACAGCCCTTTGTACTGCGTTTTAACCAAAAGGGACGAGTAAGTAATCTCACAAATAACAGAATGATCTTTCAAATATCACCCTAAAATGTTGATTCTAATTGCATTATTTTTGTGGTCTCTGAATTACTGAATGAGGTCTGATAATAATGGTGAAAAATATTTTTTTAATATCCTATCAAGTTATTCAAGCAGTAGAGGGTACAGAAAAAGGAATTGAAGGAACATGATTACATTGAAGGCGAAAATAAATCAACTACAAAGATATAATAATTGCATTTACATGCAATGTTTATGATACTTTGTTGCTATTCCAAATTCTTAATCAGAGTTTGAAAAAAGGGAGAACGCTGAAAGCTCTATCAACTGTCTCGAGTTTATAGAAATTTTCTACAAAGGTTTTAGCCGTTTCACGTTAAAATTTTTGAATTTGGAAGCTTTAAGACAGAATTTTCTTATTGGCTTTTCGTTTCTTTAAGTATGAAGTGATTATCGTCTTCAGGAAAACTTCGAAGCTATTTTGAAACCTCAAATCCTTAATTATTCTTAAACATTTTCGACGCTTTTTACATTACTGTTATAATCCGAAAGCCAGCCATTAACCTTGCACCCACCAAAAATTTTGTACATCCTATTTTTTACCGTCGAATGGAACTTAGCAAACACAGGCTTATACGCATCATGTGTTTGCCAAATTCTGTCCAATTCTCCAATATAGTGAAATTTATAAAAATCGTGGTGTAAGCAACGGGACGAAGGGGTCACTAGGAATTTTACCCGTTGACATGGAACAATTGATCTTCTACTCTATACAGTCAAGTATAACAATGCAAATAAAACCGTGAAGTAACGAACACATAAGTGTCTCTCTCCACTAAATTAGATGTGAAACCATATTTCTGTTCCAATGCAAATTCTGGCTTGAAGTTTTCAAGTTTATTTGATATTTTATAAGAAATTGTGTGAAAAATTTAGTGAATCAATTAATTTGGTATATCCCATTGATCTAAATTCAAAATTTGTATAATACGGTGTTTCTCCTCGACTATAAATTCTTCTGAAAGTGCTGCGAAAAAAGATAACTAGTTTCGAACTTATTATTCATCAAAATTTGGTATAAAGACGTTTTTGACGTTAGTGTGTGTTTTTAGCCAATAAATTTATTATTTTCTGTAAATTGATGAATAAATAAAATGTATTGAAAACCTAGTTGGAAGATGCATTTCAAGGTAGGCGTCGATTATGCAAGCATTAACAGCAGCTTGACTGTATTTTTCAGACGGAAGAGTTGACATTGTCGCCTCTGCTGGTTGGCAAGTCGACGCCGATGTCGCCAAGGCGACGTGTCTCCGACAAGCACTCGGTCTACATCCGTCCTTTGGCCTCGACCGAGTCAATGTCCGCCGTGCCTTCTCCATCGCCCATTCGATCTCTCAGCTACTGCTTCAGCCGCAGTCCCGCCAAGGTCAGTTCAAAATTAATATAAATATAGAATAGTCAAGGCTAGTAAATCTTACCAGGTGGGATATTTGCCTGGAAATTATGGTTCACAAATCTGACGTCACTAATTTTCTACAATGTTGCACTCTAGCGCCCAAAACGAAAAACACAGCTGATGAAAATGTAAACATAACCTATTTTCGTTAGTGTTGAAGAATAGTATTGTTGTAATTAATTCTGATGAGTTCATAACATCACAATTAACAAGGAATCAATATTTTTAAGTTGTCCTAGTTGTTTTGTAGTGAAATATGATTAAATTCATTTTTATAATCGTAATCGCATAGTTTGAACCCACCAAAGCTTACTTTTTCCTCAACAAGAGCGCCAGCTTCTCGAATCTTAGGCCACAATTTATGACACCAATAGCATTATATTGTTCTAATATCACAACATTATTCATCATTATTCGACTGTATTAATACTCGATAATTGAATTCATCATTTTTACATATTTTTACAATTATTCTCATTGATATTGAGCTTTTTACGTGGTATTTTTTATTTTTCAATTCTCTGTGGAACAGCTGGAAAATTGAAATCCTAGATACATGTCGAATCATAGATAGATAGATAGATAAATGCCTTTATTTACATTTTGTAAATACTTTACAAAAGTTCAGTGGGCGAAGTTGAGGCATGCAAGCCCCCTCTTCCACTTAACCCACCTCATAAATATAGGTATAAAGCATAATGTGAAAAATAAAATTAGTGACGTCATCCGGCAGGAAAAAGTGGACTGCTGGGCTCTTATGGACGCTGGCCTACCTGGTAGATTTACTTACCTTGTAGAATAGTTGCTTTTCAGGCGCATTATCTTGAAGTGTGTTTTCCGAAACGCGCCGCGTAAAGCGTACAAATACTAAGCTTCAATACAGGCTATAACTGACAGCGTGGTAGTGCTTCTATCTAGTGGCACGTCTCCAAAAGCAGCCAGTTCCCACTAGGAAACTCAATTCTTCGTGCACTGTACGCCTGTGCGTGGTGTGTTTCGGAAAGCACACTTTTATAGACAATTAACAAATTTTGGATGGTCTAGATCTAGAACGACGACATTTGATTGTTTTTGTAATTCCCATATTTTCTTATTGATCCTTATGAAATGTCGTTATATCACCAATTTTGTATTTGATCGGCTGTTGTTCCAAGGGGTATAATACTCTAAAGTTGATGAATGATGAAGTAAATCTTTTTCCATCTTAAAATCGTATTTTAAAATAATTAAGAAACTAAATTGAAAACAATTTTTTTGTCAATTACTTTACTCATAGTACAGGACTGTGGTTTCGTGGCCACACTGTTCACGGTTTTTACTGAATTATGGAACGGTTTACTGTATCAATAATTGTTACTTTAAAATATTTGAAACGTTGAATTCTAATCTCAGAATTATAATTTCTAATTTCAGATTGTAACATTTTTGACAGCTTCGGGTTTTTGACACTGTTGAGAAACTTTGGTTAAACTTTTTTTCCAAGTGATATTCAAAACTGTTAACCACTCAATTCAAATCCATGTTTGCTTGAATTTCGAAGATCTTGACACATTATTATAGATTTCCTTCCTCCCATTGAATTTCCTCTGAACAATCATTATTTATTTATTCAGAGAGGTAAACACAATCATAATAATTATATATCCATTGTAATTAAATATCTGGTGTTTGATTCCGAAATCTTTGTTTTAGGACCTGCGCGCCATAAACACAATGATCCAGGTGGTGGAGTGTAACCGAAAAATCGGGAAGCGACTGCTGGACGACAACGAGGGTGAGACGCCAGCCAAGCGACCGGCCTGCCAGGCGGTCAACCGCAAAATGGCCGACATCTATGTCGATCGGCTTTCCGCTAAAACTACAGGCGCCGAATAGTGCCGCGAATCACAAGCCAGGTTCGTTCACTGCAATCATTATAAGTGATAATAAATTATAATAATGATTATGAAGATCCCATTACTCATGGTTACGACATCATAATACGATGGTTTTTATTATATTTGTTATGATAAGCAATCAAATTGAAATTTAAATTAATTGCCAAGCCAAGTGTTTTTTTTAATTCAAGTTCATATAGTACAGTAAAACAAAATTAATATGTAAAATTCGATCAATCTTTCGGGTTTTTAGTTGTTGAATGTCAACTAGCTAGCTATCTAGCTAGACGTAGTCATTGCGTCTATGCTTGCAATGCAATCATACTGTTTAACTAAAAATTTCAAGTATGCAGGATATTTTTTTCTGGATTTCCTCTAATTTGTTGAAGTTGAGTTTTTTGATAAAGTTAATGACGACTCAAGCGCACGATGTTAATCTGGAGTACAGTTGACTTGATCAAGAAGATACGTCGAGTAAATAGAAGAGAGGCGTTCAGAAACAAAGTTATTTGGTCAAAATGGCAATCTCAAATCATTCATAAATTTCAAGAATAATCCAGATGGTTTTTTATGCCTATTTCAATTAATTGCTTTTGATTGTTGTTATTTTGATTATCCTACAGAGTGATCGAAAAGTCGCGCAAATCTAAAATGAATTTCCTGTAAATAGTAGTTGCCATGAATTGGTTATGCTGGCTTATGCAAGATAGCACCACATGTAGTACCTACAACAAATCTAGAGATCATTGAAGTGGATACTGGCTAAATTAAGTCTGTAGTGTTACCGAGTTGACTGCTTTGTGAGCATTTTGTTTTCCCAAGAGCAACGCTGGGATTGAAAAGTCGCACACATCATAACTCATAAGGTGTAGTGAAAAGTAATCAAACAGTGCAGAATAGATTAAAAAACTTTAATTATTTTCAGTATACACAAATTACTTATATTTTCATAATGATTCTCAAAATGGCTGCCTTTTTTCAGTAATAAATGCATGAACTAGTTTTATCATGTTTGATAACATTTTTTTTCAGCACGTTAACATTGATGTTGTTGATTTCTTCTGTTATGTTCATCTTCAGACCATCCAGTGTGTGTGGCCAGTTTTAATTAAGTCTTCCTTTAAGGTTTTGCACTGTTCGATTACTTTTCACTTCAATCTATGAGTTATGATGTGCGAATTTATGTGCGCGACTTTTCAATCTCTAGTCAATCTCAAATAATAATAAATTTTGATGAAGTGAGATTTCGTATTGTAAAAGCCGTGATATTTTGGTTGACGCCAAAAAGTTAGGTATCGTCTGTCTCTTGTACGTGATGTAACATACTAACAGCTGATGTAAAGCATCTATTGTCTCTCCTGATTTCAAAAACATCACCTAGCATAGCTAAATGACCTCTGACAATATCAGTTGTTGAAGCGCACAAGGAGCAGACGAAACTGCCCAACGTTTTGAGTGCTTAGCTATAATGAGTGTATGATCAGTAATATGCGATCATGTATATGTGAATGGATGATATCAAATTTCAAGTTATGAATATTTGTAGTTCAACGTTGAAGTTTTAGAATAAAAGAGAAGTTGTATTAATAAATTGTATGCTCTGTTTTCAGGGATTGTATAGAATGTTCTTTTTCTATGCGGAAGAATCCAACAAATGAAGGCGAAAAAAGATGACTAAGAACTTAGAAATCTAACTTTCAACTGTCGGCTTCTTTATTGATTTCTATATTATTTGAAGCCTTTTGCAACTTTCATGAAATCCATGAATTTTTATAAAAAATTATCATTGTTCTATCCTTACTGTGTACACCAGTGTTGTTGAATCTTGTTTTTGTTTTATCATATTGAACTTGAAAAATTAATAAAAAACTTGATATACAATCATGTTTTAATGTTTTGCAAATGAAGCGCAGGGAAATTTTTTGTGTGAGGTAACACAATAATATTATTGATTGTATTTTTATGATCTATCATCAATGATAATTATCTCGCCAGCTCTTGATTTTATTTCTACAGTTTTAAACTTTACTCAACAGTGTTTAAATTCACTTGTTGAATTTTCTTAGTATTTTTACTGAATCACAGCTTAAATCATAACCACATTGAAAAGTCTTGAAAATAATAACCTGTGTATTCAAACTTGAAGAGGTTGTCAGTTCTAATTAAACAAATAATGTATTAATATCACAGCTGCAATTCATAGTCTCATTTCCATCATTGTTCTATAATATCAATGATTATTTTTCATACATCTAGTAAAGTTATAATTTTTGCACTATTTTATCGATATTTTTTTAGATATTAGAAGTTCCATCACATAGATTCAAGGAATTGGAAATGCTCATTATTTTTTGTGAAAATAAAGCTCTTCCTTTGTTCTTCAATTGGAAACACTATTTGCTAATGAGATGCAATAATATTGGTTGCACTCACGATTTTTACCATGTGAATCTTTCCCTTGATAAATGAAATTGAATATTAATAGGATATTCAACATGATATTATTTTCTGTTTTAATCAGTATAATTGAGTAATTTGATTAATAGCTTTTTTCGCATGTGCTGTCTTGCACACTCTTGGATCTATTTGAATTCCATCGATGAAAGTTGCAAAGTTGATTGCTTTTATCATTGTAGAGATCAACTCTCTAATCTAGATTATGTATAATTATTTTACATATATTTTAAATAATGGATAATGTTTATATGATATAACCGAAAAAAATATTTATTATATTGTTACAGTTCTTGATGAGCTGATTTTTTAAATATAGATTTTAATGTAACGATCTTTTTACACGTTCAGTAGACAGTGGTTAGTCAACTTGGAATGAAATGCAATGTACAGATTGCAATTATTTGAAAATAATACTATTTGCTTGGTGAGGTGATTGAAGCTTGTTTGAAGTTCTCTATAGTTCTACGTTGTTCAATATTGATCTCTTAACTTAGTTTTCATGTTTTGAATTCATTGCATTAGCTTAAACGTTGCATTTGTGAAATAACATTGCATACATCACTGTAATTCATGAAATGAAATTTTACTAAAATTAAACAATAGAACTAAAACTCACTACAAATAAAAAAAATGCTTCCATCTGAGTTTCTGACTGGATTCATCCCGCAGAACTTTGATTTGTATTTTTTATACCTATAAAATAAAAAATGTGCAACTGCAATCTTTTCTGTAATTGTCACATCCACATGTATGCTAATTGCAATAAATATTCTTAAAATTGACAAAAATTATTTAATGTTTATATTTTATGTCCATTCATCCATTCTTCCATCCAATGAATAATTTGAATTTACTGTGGAAAACTAATGTGCGATAATGACTTTATGTTTGAAAAATGTTCAGTCTATCGTTCCAACAAGTTCATCTTTTAATCAGTTTATAATCGGTAATAGAAATTCATGAGCAAATTCCACTAATAAAACTGTTGTTGACCATTAATTAACATAGCCAAATGTGACTATTTATATTGGGAAGTATAAGGTTGACTACTTCAATTCCATGATGCCCACAAAAATCTTCAAATAGACCTATGTGAAGTTCCAATAATGGTTCACATATCCTACCATCACACACATTCCTGCCAAAATCAGAACAATTTTTTAATATTTTCAAGTCACTGAATAACTCTGATGTTCACAATCAGTTCGTTATTAGTAAATTGATGAGAAAAATTCAAATAAATAGTGTTATAATTATATCATTACATCTACTCATTGGGGACAAAGTCCAACACTAGTCTTTTCTCTTCATATAAACTCAAAAGAAAGACTCATGAGTTTTCAGACACATCATACAGAAACCCTAGTCTATTTTTAAGTTTGATCGAAGTTTCTAGAATATAATTAATATTCGGTTATTAGATTTTGAGAGGTGTGAATTGGGAACAGTGAATATGAAGAGATTTTATATTCACTGCCAAAACCAATAGTCCAGTCAATAAAGCCTGTCCATACGGGTATAGAGTGCATGAAATATGCCCCAATTTTTGACCTCGGGGATTTGTTTAGACTAGTTGGGAGGTTAACATACTAAAAGTCCCCGGACCTGGGGGGTGAGCATAGGCGGAAGGGGGTTAGAAGGTACAATTTTCAAGTTTTTGCATATTACCCGAAAACGGTTGATCCTAGTGAAAAGTGCTCTGAATAGAAATAAAAGAGGACTAGAATCTGCGTCGATTGAAAAAAAGAAAACGAAAATCGGCCAAATAGAAAATTTTTTACATTTGGTCAAAACTCCCATTTTAAAATAAAAATCCCAAAAAAATGGTCTTAACTGCTTTTACATGTGATGTAACTCATAAAATAACAAGAAATCCACTACCCCCTCACCCTAAAAGTTGTCGAGCATGAGAAATAGAGTTCAAATAACATATCAATATTTATATTTGACCTATTTTTGGAAGTTTAAGGATCACTTTTCCAAGAGTGGAATTCCTCCAAATTCAGCAACAGGTGGTTTTTGTCAATATTTTGATACTAAAATATACAAACAAAGTAACAATATTCAAAGTGGTGTTGGGTAGTCTATATTGATCATTCCTCATCAGAATACTTATTTTACTGCTCAAAATCTGGACTATTTGCAGTAGAAACGACCCTTCAAGGATAATAATCTAAGGACATCTCTAACTTTTGTAAAAGTGAACGGATCTCAACAAACTATAGCTCATTGTTTCTATAGCTATAGCTATAGGCGGTTCTATTCTATATACTATATGTTCAGTTCGGACAAAATTGAAGAAGTTCATCAACCTAAGTATTTTGAGCTTATTCCTATATACTGGAAAAACACAAATTTTTTGTGTTAAAACGCGTCTATCTTGAAAATTATTGAAGGTTGTAGAAAGTCGCATTTGGGCTCAAATTATAGAGCATAGTCCTTTCTATTATTTGCATCTAGTAAAATTATTAATTCTAAGAGTAACTATGTTCGATTTTGTAAATTCAAAAACCATCAGAATTATTCATCTTTATACTTCTGTATACATCTCTATACTAAATTTTTATTACTTTGTATATTTTAGTATCAAAATATTGACAAAAACCACCTGTTGCTGAATTTGGAGGAATTCCATTCTTGGAAAAGTGATCCTTAAACTTCCAAAAATAGGTCAAACATAAATATTGATATGTTATTTAAACTCTATTTCTCATGCTCGACAACTTTTATGGTGAGGGGGTAGTGGATTTCTTGTTATTTTATGAGTTACATTACATGTAAAAGCAGTTAAGACCATTTTTTTGGGATTTTTATTTTAAAATGGGAGTTTTGACCAAATGTAGAAAATTTTCTATTTGGCCGATTTTCGTTTTCTTTTCTTCAATCGACGCAGATTTTAGTCCTCTTTGATTTCTATTCAGAGCACTTTTCACTAGGATCAACCGTTTTCGGGTAATATGCGAAAAACTTGAAAATTGTACCTTCTAACCCCTCCCGCCCTATGCTCACCCCCCAGGTCCGGGGACTTTTAGTATGTTAACCTCCCAACTAGTCTAAACAAATCCCCGAGGTCAAAAATTGGGGCATATTTCATGCACTCTATAATGCTTTATTGACTGGACTACAAGTAAATGACAATATGTTTCTACTATATCTACGACATTGATGACTACTATTGTTTCCATAGTAACTGGGTCTGGATTTATAGTCAAGCGCCCTGTACCAATACCTACTAATACATGTATTAGTAGGTAATGCCTGTACACGGGGATTATAGTGTTGGTCAGTTGAATATCTGTAGCCAATCACAGCTGTTGTTGTTTGACTAAATGACAAGACAACAGCTGTGATTGGCTACATAAATTCAACTGGCCGACCCTACAATCCCCGTGTACAGGGCATTTTAGCCTATACACAAAGTGTATAGAATATTGTAACGTTTTTGTGGTGAGGAGAAACTTTAAATTAAATTATTTGATCCTTGTATAGATTTATACCTGACCTTATATTATTTCAGATGGGCAATAAGAAGATATCAAAACTTAAAATATTTATAGGTTAATATAATAAATTCTGAAATCATCAAAATTACACACCCGACACAATACAGGGGGATCGTGAATGTAAGAGAATTCAAAATCAAACCACCACGAAAGAAAAAGATCTCATCTTTAGAATTGTGACAGAGGTGATTATAAATTAATAACGAAAGGTTATAGTAGCGACATCCCTTGGTTTATTACTAAAAACCAGAATAAATAAAATCAAAAGATAATAGTAATTGGATACCGGAAATACAAATTACATTATTTTCAGAAATATGGGTTACAATCGGTTACTTAAATTCTTAAATATTTTAGTATACATAAATACCTGGTGTGGTGAGGGGGCCCCCATAAACTTTCACACTATGTATCACTATTGCCTTTTAATTGCACTTCACTTGGTTGATAAAATATTGGTTTCGATGCAAATTTGAATCTGATCCTTCTGAGGTTTTTCTTTCTAATCCTGATGTGTAGAAGTCCGGGTTTCCTTGGGGTTTTTAACGAGATACCCTCGATCCATCTGCGACGTCCATGCTACAGTATTGGTTTCCTGGTTAATTTCAGCAAGGTGGATACATCCAGGTTGATACATCGACCGCTGAATAGAAATAAATACAAAATACTTATTGTAAAGATACAGTATTGATTTGTAAAACAGCATTTAAGTGAATAAAAGTTACAAACAAGTTGAGGTATCGAAAATTCAATTTTTTAATGAAGAGAAGCTTCTTATAATTTTTCAAATGAAAAGGATAATAAAGCATCTTTAGAAAATTTAACAAATTTAAGAGAAAAAGGTACCAAGAGTTTATAATGAAAAGAAAAGATTATTTCAAAACTTTAGAATACCCAAAAGAAAATCATATTAATTTAATTTTACAATGAAATTTAGTAAACCAAGTTAATAACAAGGAATATGTCTTTACCTGATACAGCGGATTTGGAGATTGGTAAAATTTGAGAGAAGAATCCAATAACTTAGTAAATTTACATATCAATGAAAAATTAAAAAAAAAAAATCAGGATGAAACTACTATGTAAAAGAATGAGAATTTAATTAATGTGACTACATCCTGTACTCCAAATGACTTTCAACAAATCTTATAGAAGAAAGAAAATGTCTATCTGAACTGGTTGGGAGCTGGATTCGAAGTGAATTGAAATTAATAGAGGAGCAAACAGCACAAGGCAATCCCCACTCCCAAGCAACTGTCGATCAAGCAGAAATTTGTTCAAGAAAGAGAGCGACCGAGCAACATACAAAGTAATGAAAAAGGAGGAAAAATATAGAGAGAAATCTACTAAAAGAATAAACTTGTAATTGCAAGAACAATGATAAAGTTGTTTTTCGAGTAATTCGAAAACAATTTTATCAAGTAATGGAAAATTTATTAAACGTTTTTGGTTGAAAAACAAGATAAATGAATCATGTTATTTCATACCGTTACAATATTCTATACACCTTGGCCTAGGGCTCTATAAAAAGGCTTTTTGGCCTATAACTACGTAATTACCGCAGCAGACTTTAGTGCTTCCCAAACTTTAATATACTTGGTCTAACCAAGTATCCTGTAGCCTATATTATTTTAAAGAGATATTATCTCTATGGTTACTAACTTGGCTTAGAGCAGTGGTCACCAAATGGCGGACCGCGGTCCGGATCCGGACCGCCAGCTAGTTTTGTGCGGACCGCGATGTCATACCGAAAGAAAACTTAAAATAAATACTAAAACAAAAAATCCATGAGAAACTCTCCAAAGCCTTAATGAAATTCAATTATAAAAACAATCACAACAATATTTATTTGATAAATAAACACTTATTATACTTCTTCTTCTTCTTCTTGTGCCTATCCTTTAACGAATGTTGGCAATCATTCTGGCAATGATAATCTTATTTACAGCTGCTTTGAAGAGTTCAGGGGTTGATATCGAGAGCCTTGTTCTCAAATTCTTCAGCCAGGATATTCTTCTCCTACTAACACCTCTCCTGTCAATCACTTTCCCTTGTAATATACATTTCAACAACTTGTACTTCGTTTCATTCCTCATGATGTGCCCCAGATACTCCAGTTAACGTCTTTTGATAGTGAAAACTATTTCTGTATTTTTATTAAGCTGTTGAAGAGCTCTGCTATTGGATATTTTATCCATCCATGATATTTTCAGAATTCTTCTATAGGTTCACATTGCAAACGCTTCCAGTTTCTTCGTTGTTGCCTCAGTTAGGATCCAAAAGACTCTACTCCATACAATAAAATGGAAAATACGTAGCATCTGAGGAGTCTAATTTTTAGTTCAAGTGTCAAGTTATGTGTTTTAAAAAGCTTTTGACGTTTGAATAAATGCTGCTCTTGCTTTTTCAATTCCAACTTTTATTTCATGAGAATGTTCCCATTGCTCATTTTAAACTGTTCCAAGTTTGGCACTCGTTCTATCACCTGTTTTGTTAATAGTAAAATCAACTTGATCGATGGTTTCTTTACTGATTATCATGACTTTTGTTTTACTTATGTTGAATTCCAGACCTTGCTTCTTACTAACTTCAGCCACCTTATTCATCAACATTTGAAGTCCTTCTGGTGTGTCAGCAAAAATGGCAGTTATTGTGATACTTATTATACAACCCTCCATAAGAAGTTGAATATTTATTCAATATTGTTGCATTATTTTATCAAATTATTCTATTCCTAGTAAAACGTTTAATTTAATTTATCTGAGTATTTCGATAGCTAAAGAGATATAGCCAAGGACTAAATTGGAGAATGATTTTTGCAATATTTTATGAGTAAATTTTAAATTAATGAAATTAAATAATAAATTTTAAATTAATAAAATTAAATAATAAATTTTAAATTAATAAAATTAAATAATAAATTTTTAATTAATAAAGCAATATTCTTCATATAATAGAATAAACAATAAAGTAATTTTTATTGACAAATCCCATTGAAATAATGGTCTTATAGTTCAATGGCATAACATCAAACTTCAATATATTTAAAGAACATTATTATCAAAATACATACAGAGTAATAACTATATCCCAAATATTTGAATAATGATTTGAAATTATGTAGTTAAACTATTAATTTTTCAAAAAGATTCCAGGGGAGTACCCCCCCCCAGTGGTTTCCCCTGAATGGACCGCGGAAGCTCGCCAAGACTTTGAAACGGACCTTCATGAAATTTAATTGCTGACCACTGGCTTAGAGCCTTTAGAGAGATCGTGCGAGCTCTAACTTTTCCTTGTAACAAAAGTCAATAAATGAATAGGCCTATCCGTGAATCTGATGCAGGCTATTTCAAGAATGAATGATCAATAGAATGATGAAATTAGATTTAGTACCTACTGATCATGGATACCAGAATACTGTAATCTAGGATCCGTATCCGTATTATACTAGATTACTCATTCTATTCTAGTAATCTAGATTACAGTATTCTAGTATCTGTGGTATTGATAATGTACACAAAATACTATAGACGCAAAATTAAATCGCAATAATGACGATTAATTAGTTCAGTTGAATTGTAATATTTCCATGAATTCCACCTATCGATACTGTAGTAAGTGATGGGATACACATTGAACTGTTGTTCTATTGTGGTTCGGTTTGCTGATTGTGTGCATTTTGAAGCTGCAACAAACGACAAGAGTTCGGCTGGATTCGACCGGCGACGGCAAAGTCCCGGATGGGGTGCTGAAAAAGGATGTTGGGGGTTGGTGAGGTAACTGGTAAGGGGTAGTAGAGTGCTGGTTGCAACGAAGTTCGGTAGAGCTGCTGCTGCTGTGTTTGCCCTGGCACGACAATTCATTAAGTAACAGGATTAGGGCTCGACTTGCAGCGAGCGAGAACCCCGTCCCCCGATCCCGCTCCCTGCTCTTGCAAATGAAACGATTAGCGCAAGTTTACACATGCCATGACAGCCGACTCTACCCCCCCCCCCCACAAACCCGCCAGCGCTCAAGAGCTCCTCTAATACTAATACGAGGGTTCAGCTTGAATCTATCCACGTGCTATGGAAATTCTCCCCGATTTGATAAATCTGGCGCCGCAATATTTGTAATGGTAATATTATTCGCCGCCGTTCGTTGTAGGCTTCGATTGGAATGCCACAATTCTGCGTAATGTAGGCGTTGCTGTTTTGTTGTTTCACTCACCTTCAATATTCTGCACTCTGCACCATGATTGTGTTCTAGCTCAGTCGTGCTCTAGCTAGGATTGTGTGGGTTGATTTATTCAATTTGAACCCATCATAGCCAGGGGTTGGATGATTGGTTATTCCAGCTAATACTTTAAATTATTCTAGCTAATGATTAATTTATTCCAACTAATGAAAACAATGAGATGCAACTAGTAAAATAAAATGTGATTTTTTGCAACATAATTAAAATATACAAATACATAGCCTATAATCAAGAACGAAATCTCTTTCTTTCTCCCCTGCACCCTCACATATAAAGCTGCAAGACATTGTTTCATAAAATAAATTGCTCCTTTTCGATCTGTGCAGGTATCAAGGAGGTAACCTAGCTGCCGCTTTTCGATTGCAAAGTTATGTCATCTCTACGACAGTGTGGCGAATTGTACCGTACTCATTATATCACATTCTTACATTCTTATAATATTTATTGGTGTGGGCGGAGGAAATTTTTTATGCATCTCGGGAATAAAGTACTTATCTCCCTCGGGAGTCGGGAAATCGTCGCCCTCGGCTATGCCTTCAACAACAGTTTCTATCAGGGAGAAAAAGTTAAACTTTTTTCTCTTGGTGCACAAATAACTATTTCTCTCCAATTGAAAATATTGATCTTAGCTTTTTGATATTAAAAATAACTTTTCCGAATCTGAATTACAGTGAACATAATCAAAAACTTTTACCATTTTTCATATCAGCGAAACATGGTTATGTCGGTGAAGTGGAACACCTTTTGGTCTCTCCACACTCCACCAAATAAAGTCATAAGCTAATAATAATAATAATAATAATCTCAACTTTTATCTCATTCTATTCTTAAGGCTGGCTGAAGAGCATCACTTTACATTGTATTGAAGAGCTGGACCTGTGGCTGGGCATGATCGTCTACTGACTACTCTGTACAAGCGAATAAGCTAATGCTAATAGATTGATATGCTGTTCATTTGCAGGCCCACGCAGTAGACGTCCAAAATTTCCAGTTTATTTTATATGGCTACAGTTGAACCTCATCGGTAGATCACAATGTATGACCAGCATAGTAATATCTCATTACGTACTTACAAAATGCAATATTATGCGGAATTATTCCATTCAAACATGATTAGTAGTGTTAATGTAGCGAAAATGAAACTCGGTTTGATAATTTGACATTTTTGTTCGATTTAAGTTTATATCGTTTAAAAGCGCATTACCTCGCATATTTTGTTAAAACTTGTAAAGTATTCCACAACTTGCGCTAATGTTTGGGACGCAAATTTCTTCCGTGCTTCGGGGCTCTCTATATTTACTGACTGCAGCTAGAAGTAGAAGACCCGATAGCTAAAGTACATTACGAGTCTCTTTCAACTCTTAACTTGCCAAAATACGTATCAGCTTGGTAAAAATTATTCAAATGCACGATAATTTAAGTTATCTTGTGTTTTTGAGCTCCGAGAGAGATAGAGAAGTCACGGCTGTAGGTGTCATTGAAAAGAGTAAGATGGAGTGGAGCAAAGAGAGGTTTGCAAAGAAAATAAAAGAGGAGGGAAACGTAACTAATCTGAAAGAAGAAGCGGAAGCAGGCGAATTGGAAGAGCGGAGCACTCAGTTGATTAAATCAAGCCGGGAAGAAGGCGGGTGACTCCCGCCGGATTTAAAGTCGCAATTAATTACAGGCAAACTCCATGTGAACATCAGGAGGATAATTAATTTTACAATCAACTAATTATTTCGAAGAAGAGTTCTATTTGCTGCCGCCTCCAAAGTAAATTTCCAGCATCTTGTGTCCATTCCCCTCCCCTCACCACCATTGATTACCCCCTTTGGCCCTACGGCAGAGATTGCGCGTCTTATTCAATACGGTCCCTATCAAATAAGGTAATAAATCCAGGACTCTTCGTCTGCCCCAGAGGCCACTTTGCAAATCGTTGCGACTTTGAGTCAACGCGCCAATTGAAAAAGCTAATTTGCCTCGCAAAGTTCACTTCTACAACTGATTAATTATCCTTATTGCTGTTCAGCTCATTTAAATTGGACCGTTTTCGAACCCAACGTAGCATTCAGTTTGTCAAATTGTCATCATCATTAACACTTGTTTATTATTATTTTTGTGTACGAACGAAATCACGAGAAAGCACCATGCACAAATTTTACTGAAGCTTGAGTAGAACTTATGCAGCATTTAAATTCCAGAAACAGCTACCAAGAGAATTGCTTCGTCTCAAAGATCCTATTTTTATTTTCTAAATAGATCCTATTTTTATATGAGGAACTATACCATTCACTTTGGAAAAAAATCTTAGAAATCTTGAATGAAACATAATAATAATAATAATGTTACAAATAAATAATATTACTATTTTATCCACATTGATAATGAGCTGAATGTCCCGAAACATGTTTGTAAATTAATAATTTTAAAGTTTTTAAAAGGGTATTTGATTCTCATTTTATTTTTCAATATAAATAATAATATGTGCGAGAAGCAAACGACTTTTCTCAATATTTTGAAAAATGGAAGCAGTACATTTTTTAAAAAAGTCTCATTAATATCGATTAGAATTCGGTATTGTACAATAATACCGCGCTGAAAATATCCATCAAATAAATAGCAACTATATGAAAGAGAAATTTCTGTCTACTACAGAAAGTCTTGAATAATTTGAGATTGTGCTTTATTGAAAATATTTATGTGACTCTAATAAATATATAAATATAATACATACTCGTATATATGTAGCTTATCGACGAATATCGCAGGACTTTCAATGCAAGATTTAATTATTATAAGCGTTATATTCCTCACATTTATTTTTCACTACGTAATAACCATGAACTCTCCATAAATTTTATTGTACAGAATTATTGGATAATTCCATTTTATGTTTCTTTCATATCCATGATATTTTAAAGTTATTAAACAACAGAAACTATGATAGGGTACTATCCAAAAACATGATTTGAAAACTTGTCAAGATTATAGAGAGGATTCTTGCGCAGCGTCGTCCAACTAAATCCAATTCTGGACAAAAGTTGGCAGTGAATATGGCAGATTAAGGATTGCCGTTTTCCAATCGATTCGATTTGGTAGCCGACCTCTTTGCCCCAGCAACTAAGTGCCTGTCGTTTTCCCAACACATAAAAGTCACACTTTCCCAAAGTCATCCCCTATCTGAACCCCCTCTCCTCTCTCCTCTCTCCTCTCCCCTACCCAACGGCTTCCAAACGATCTTCCTAAGGGAGTAACAATTTATACTGCAGTTGAGACGTCTATAAAAAATTCTGTGTTATAATGTTGTAACTGGCAAACCATCTCACTCGAGAAACTCTGAACTGCTACACTAACTGCTTATTGAATTGATTTCGGTTGATTGATTGATATGGTTCAACTGAAGCATTGTGATGAGATGTAAGAAAGAAGTAGCTGAACATGAGTTACACACAACTTTCAATTCATGTTCTTAGATTCAATTTAAGACTCTATCGTGCTTATTGAAAATAGCCTATAAGCCCTCCAAAAAGAATATAACTGATGTCAAACAGTTATGCGTTTTCGTCTCTCTTGTACAAGATGTAACTTACTAACAGCTGATGTGATATATTATCTCAATTGATTTCAAAAACATCATCTAGGCATAGCTAAATGACAACTCAAATTGACAACGTCAGCTGCTGAAGATTGGAGCACACAAAAAACGGTTGGAGCCTCCTACCTTTTTTGCTTCAACTACCTACCAAACCACTGCTAGGACAAAATAGGTAAACACTAGGAAATAAACATTGTATTCCAATAATTATTGATTCATGTTACAACTTCTAGAGTTTGCTAACAATAATTATTGCAGAGAAGGTAAGTACTCAATGGAATTTGAAGAGATTGAAATAAAATAAATGATGGGATTCATAGCTGGTTGAAAATGAGAAGAAGATGGATCGGTTCAGGAGACTGTTCTTGGGTTCTAGGGTAAACGAGCAACATAAGTAAGCGACTTTACAGAATCGATAATTTACAATTATAATTTTAACTGAACTCGATAATTATTCAGTTATTGAGCAATTTCTTGTATTTTATAATCTATTCTCGTCCACCAATGTTCAACCAGGACCTCCTAAATACTTATTTAATAATACTTATTAAATACTTATTTAGGAGGTCCTGGTTCAACCATGCTCTGTATCAATGTTCAATAAAAATGTATCAATAAAAATATTCTCTCTGAACTTTCTAGTTGAATAAACGTTTAAAATCATAATGTGCGATGAGGCACAGTATACTCAGAACTTTTTCTAATCAGGTTACAGGTTACAACAACTAACAACGTTGGGTGGCTCGTTGGAAGAGTGATATATTAAGCGCCAGTCTGATAACCAGTTGGACTCAGGTTCGAGTCTCAACCGGGGGAAAATTCTTTGACCACAGCACAATCACATAAATACAGATATTATTTAATGTGTAGGCTATTATCGAAATCAATACATTCTCAGCTCCTCACAAATATCATGAGTGAGAAATAAAACCTTTACTAATTTGATTCACTTTTTCATTCTGATGACGAATAAAACATTGTTCCTGCTGTATGGAAATGTTATTGCCGGAATTTTCGAACACAATATTCATTGCGGTAGTCATTTGAAAAATTGCAATTTGAATAGCAACGACTGTCCTTACAGTTGCGCTTGCAGTGGTTGAAAAAAGCAGCAATGTGATTAGAACTAATGTAGTTATAAAAGAAACGAACGGTTGCGACCAGCGGTCAGCGATATTTATTCTGTAGCTAACGCGGTTTGACTGCGGTGCGGTGAGTCGCCATAAAAACAAAAGCAGAGACAGTAACTCGGTTAGCGGCTGGCGACGGAACGAAACACGCATAATCGTTTAAAAGAATTAAAATCTTGGAGGGAAATGCTTGTCCTACGAGGACCCTCTTACGAGCAACGCACTAATCGAGTTACCGGCGACAAGCATTGCCCGTTCCGAAACCGAGATTTCGTTTTATGATTCGAAATGAATGGAGCGGTCCTTGCAGGGACAGTTATTAGTTGAAATTAGAGCAGGAGAGGGTGGGAGGATGACGTCCTTCTCTCGAAAGTGGAGTTATGTAGCGCGAGGACCAAACGAGCTGTGAGCGGTTGTTTGGCCCGCAATTAGAACCTGGCTGTGACTAATCGAATAAGTCCTGGTTAGTTAAGCGCTGTACTTCTCTTTTAAGCCCCTCCTCAAACTGCCCCCTCTCACTGCACCCCACCAGATCTCTTCTGATTATATTAAGACGCCGATCCTCTCCACATCCCAACATCATCCAAACGACACCCCAAATAGTCCTTTGTCTCCCTCTCCAATAGTCTGCACTAAACTGTTATCCTGTGTTTTAATATTATTATCAACTCTTGTTTTTAAATCTGAAACTTGTGTGCAACATTTTCCTTCAATCTCCGTTGGAAAAACTATTTTCAAATCAAACCGTGTTTGACGCAGATTCAATCTTTCAGGCACTGAGACTTGTATCCACGAAACAGGTGAAGTGCCCGTATCTTTTACTGTATAGCATTCCACCTTTTATTTTAAATAATTATCAGTGCCCTTTTTGAATTACTTTCTCAATGCATTACATGTTTCAACTAATTATAGTCATTTTCAATCGCAAATGAACAAATAAACAAATTAAAAAAACAGTGATAAAAGTAGCCTTGTGATTAAGAAAGCATTTCACCTGTTTCGTGGGCACGAGCCACCAGTGCTTTCAGGTATGACAATTCTTTGCACCATGATTCGATTACGTTTTTTAATATAATATATTTTAGAAAAACTAAGATAATAAAGACTATAATATAATTCTTCCTAAAATATAGGGAAAATATAGAAAAGGTATGGAACAAAAAACCATAACACATGAGGGATTAAATTTGCTCAAAACACTCCGTAAACAAAATATAGGTCTAAAATGTCAATCTCAATCTCTGTGTTACCTTTCTTTGTTTGTTTGTCAATGGCTCAACAGCCCATGAAGGGCCTAGGCCTACCAGCTGGTTGTCAGTTTAGCAGCTGTGTTACCTTAAATAATGCTAATAAATTTTTATTATCATCATCATCATCTCTTGTTTCTATTTCCAAGGGTTGTAAAGAACATCTTCGTTGAAATTCATTTGAAAAAACAATAGTTCAAACCTGGTTCAAACTGAAGATTTAAACTATCAGAACTGCTCCCACAAATTTTCAGTTCTCGGTTGATCCGTTCTTGTTCAGCTCTCAAAATCAGCTTTGAAGCATATCATATTCATTTTCGAGAGAAATTCGGGTTGAAAACTATGAATGGATACGAAGTCTCTTATCTCTTGAAAATTCAATAGTTCTGTTATCAATACTTTCTCCTCAATTATAAAATATCACGGATTTCTACATCATAATAACTTCCTTCGATGAACATTCGAGAAACCTGATATGAAACCGTTACTTAGAATGCAAAACTTTAATCAAAGAAATAATACTACATAAAACATTTGAAAGTACCCAGAATAAAAGTATCCTACTTACGCGTATATTTAAATTGTGAACATTATTTAATTCCACAACTCCAACCAAAAGTAAAAATGAAAATTTTCTAAATCTGTAACAACATTTCGATTTCTCGAAAAGCTTCAGTGTCCGAATAAAATAAGATCGCGGATGATGTAGATTTGATTGAGTCGATAAAAAACAGCGCGTGCCGTTGCTGTGAAAGAGAAGGGAAAGAAGATTTGTCCGTCAATAAAGGGCAGAAACTGGTCGGACAGTGAAATATATTTCTTGTCGGCAATGCTAAGAAATGCGAGAACTTTCACCCTTGACCGGCCGGAAATCCTAAAATGTTTTGCCATTTTATTGAATCCCATTTTCGGTGTTCTGTATTACTCCGTTGGAAAGGCGAACTGAGTGTGGAGGAGAAGGGAGAAAAGGGAAGAAAATTTAATTTGCAGATATATAATCCGATTGGATTGACCAGCTGGCCCTCCGCTTTATCATCTCTGTTAAACGTACTTGCAGACGCTCACCCACCGGCACACACAAATCTTTTCTACCTCTTTTTCCCATTCCTTACTTTTCCCCGACAGCTTCTCTCTTTTCCATATACTTTTTCTCTTTCCTATTGAATTTCATTATTCAACTATTTTAACAATCATCCTTGAGCCGTGTGCTTAATACACTATCCTCAATACACGTGCATTATACTTATGAACTCTTGAATACTCTTGAACTCTTGTACTCTTATACTCTTGAATAAACTCCGTTAAAATTAAACGATAGTTCAAGATTATTCCAAGTTGAAGATACTTCAAATGTTTTGTAATCTGAGAAGGTGCCTTTTGATTATGAACATTTTTCATGATTGATTAAAAATTATTGGTTCTTCTGTTTATACAAGAAAATTACGTTACTTGCTGAGACTAAAAAAATAATATTAAGTTAATATAATTTCATGATAGAGAAAGATTACTATCAATAAGATGAAATTTATTTATTCTCTGGTCCCAAGTTCAGTAAATGATCTGTTTATAGATGTTGATCTATACTTTTTCACAGATTGCAAATCATTATTCACACCATTACTGGAATAAATGAATGAATGAATGAATGAATAAATAAATGAATTTATTTCCTCTGTGAAAAAACATCAAGAAAAACAAAATTACAAAGACTTGGATATCGACTGATCACTTCTCCCAGTAAATGTGATCAGTATAAACATAAACGAAGAATAAAATTGAAAATCAAATAAGATATATAAGTCTAGTCTAGCAAATACATGATTATTACACAATTTTCAGGAACTGCCTGCGGCGCAATAAATACTTAATCTAGTAACAATGATAATTTTAAGACAAGTGAAGGTTATTTTTTAATAAAAGACCAATAGAAGAACAACAATCACGTAACTAATAGAAAAAATATAGCCTATAGTTTATGGATGGAAAAATTTTTTAAAGTAAAAAGGTTTTATTTTACAATGCTTCTTATGGGCCAAGTATCTTTCAAATTAAATAGCCAAGTAGTTAAATTTCTACAGAACAAGGTGATATTATTACTTCTTTTGATATCTAATGGTAGTTTATTGAATATATATGGCCCATTGAACAAACAGGAATGTTTGAAGAGTAAGCTCTTTTAACTTTAGGGGTTTTAAATTGTATTCGATCATTACTTCTTGTGATATAATAAAGATTTTCATTTCCATGATTTCTACTCTTCAAATAGAACATTTTTAGCACCTTAAACGAATAAAGATTCTGAATGGGCAGGATTCTCAATTTACAGTACAATGGAAAAGAGCTTTCTCTTAATCTTTTGTACAGTATTAGTCTAATAATGTGATTTTGTGAAATACGTAATCTTTTTATAAATGTTTGAACGTTCCACCCCAGCATATTAAACCATATTGTAATCGAGAATGGATTAAAGCATAGTACAATGATTTCAAGAGCGTTTGATTACGTATATTTCTTAGGTAATAAAATTTTCTGATTGATATCCTAGTATTTCCATGAAGAGCTTGAATATGTTTCTTCCAAGACATTCTTTCATCAAATGTGAAGCCTAGGTATTTAAAGGAGTATACTCTTTCTATTTCTGCGCAGTCGCAATCATCTTGTTGACATCCCTGACTGTGGTATAGGATTCTGGTGGGAAAATCAAAAGCTCTAAAGTCTAAGTTTATGAATTTAGTTTTTGATACATTAACTTTCATTTTGTTTTTTGAACACCAATCTCCCAGAACAATCAGATCGGATATTATATTATTTTGTATGATTTATTTTTTTTATGAGAATATAAAAGAAGCTATATCATCGGCAAAAGCCTGGATTTTACCATTGAAATTTTTATTCATCAAATCATTTATAAATATGATGAATAGGATCGCGGAGGAAACGGACCCCTGGGGGACGCCTACGGTGACGGGAAGGGGTGTGCTGAGGCAGTCCCCAACGCCAACCTGTCGCTCAGAAAACTGCGGAACCACCGAATCGCCACTCCCCTGACTCCGACCGCCTCAAGCTTTAAAAATAAAATTTCATGATTAATTAGATCGAATGCTTTTGTGAAATCTATAAAGAGTCCGGTTGTTTTATTGCCATTCAGTCGATTTTCCCTTTTGGAATCCGAATTGTAGCTGGGAGAAGAAGTTAATTTTATTCAGGTAGGATACTAATCTATTTATCATCAATTTTTCTAAGATTTTTGAGGAAATGGAAAGCAAACTAATTGGTATAATATTATTCAATTTGATGGAATTTTTCTTTTTAAAAATTGGAGTTACAACACTCAATTTTAGCATATCTGGGAAAACTCCTTTACAGAAACTTAGGTTACAAATATGAGTTGAAACGGGTGCAATATATAGAGCAATCTTTTTCATCAGTAATACATTAAATTTATCAAAGCCAGAAGCCTTTTTTTAAGATTACAAATAATTTTCAAGATTTCACTATCTGTTGTTGGTTATACGAAGAAGGATTGGCACTGCTGATAAAGACCCAGGCAATCAGGTGAAGACGGAGGTAAATTACTGTCAGGCTGAACAATATTTATCAGATACTGATTAACTTTATTAGCAACTTTTTGAGGGTTGCACTCTATAGTACCATCATCCAATTCCACCTTATCAAAAGTTTTTTACCACTTTCCCCCGTTAAGCTATTGATAATTCTCCACTGTCTGGCCGGGTCTCCATCCGCAATGCGAATACAGTTTGAATAAAAGTTTTTTTTAGTATAATCTATTTATACGGCATAGTTTTCATTCAAATTTGGACAGGTCGGGGTACAGGTTTATGCTGCTGTAGTAGGTAATGGAGAATTCCCATGGCGGGGTTTTCAAATTTTGGTTGGTTTAATGAATTTCAATGAAATTTGGCAGAATTGGTTTAATCGGTCAGGATTGGGAGTTTAAATTTCAAGATAATCCATCAGCTGAATGATGGAACTTAAACTCTAAAAAAATGAAAATAATAGCAGCTGGTTGACTTGTGATTCTGTAAATGTAGGATAACCAACCTTAGCACTATAAAGATGGGTCAACATGCGAGATCCAGAGCATATTTTTTTCAAATAAAATAAATATTCATGCACACATGCACTTATTGCACAATTATCAAATTGATTATTCATTTTGAATTATTATAATTGAATAATTTGAATATACCATTACACTTCAACTCTTTTTATTCAAATATAGAATTTGTATGCCGGTAAAATGTGTAACGGTACCCCAATAGTATATTTCGTACCTAGGGCCGAAAATGTGCGTTTACCGGCTCGAAATCGGTTTTCAAGACCGAGGCCGTAGGCCAAGGACTAGAAAAGATTGAGAGACGGAATATTACATTTTCGACCCGTGGTGTTGAACTTTATTTTTTGGCACACAACATCAATGCAAAGAAAACAAAATAAAAAATTAGTTAATCAGTTCCAGAACCAGTAACCTTATTATGCTATCTTCGCCTATACTGAATTTGGAGTAGGTACCATCTGTTTGCTATTGAAACTTCACGTCAATAGTTTATTGATTTACTGACTGAATATTACTTTATTACTATCAGTGTATTCGATTTTCTTAGTCCAGAAACGTTTAAGCCCAAGATAATTTTTGTACGATCATCCTAAATTGTACAATATCAATTCAAAGTTGTTAATTTTCGACTGATATTGGCTAACAGAAAAGCTTAGTCTAGTTGCATTATCACCCGCTAGATGGCGCTGGCTAACCTGCTAGACAAAGTAGCATAAAGTCTGACAACAATAATTTTGTTCAAACATGGATTTCACGTTCATCATTACTCAATAGTGAATCAATACAAACATTTTTAATCTTATGAAAGCTGAAGTATCAGTTATTGAAGCAGTTTTCCTTTATTGTTCAACTACTGATTGATTTGAAAACTTTCAACATTCAGTTCTCTTGAGAAGGGATCTCACCAATCATAATAACAGATGAGAGACTACCTTTACATCGAAATACCAATAAGTCAACATCGACTCGCGAAACAGCTGACATTTGATGCAATCAAACCGGGATGCTACCTATTGATCGACCAACCCTTAAATCGACAACGACCTTCAGTCAGCTTACATTCAAGGTTATTTTACCGCCCTAGGGCCGAAAAAGGCATTTTCCCGGCGAGTTGCTGGCGACCTCGCCTGAAAACGAGCTTTTTTGGCCTCTGTATGATGCATATAAAATAGATACCAGTGTGGCGAAAATGAATTTTCCATGTCAGATCGGCTACCGACCAAGAAGAATTGCTATTATCTCAGTTAGTGGAATGGTACAAAAAATTTCCTTCGTGGTACAAAAAGACTCAAAAGTAGCACAAAAATATGATCTACCGGTATTCGAATTTCACTTTCTTGATAGCAATAAGCAAGGACACATCGATCAAACGTTAATCCAAAATTTGGTTTAATCCAACTTGGAGAAACTGGCCCTAAGCAAGTAATTTCTGTATGTATGTGGAACCACGGATCTAGAAAACTGCTCTAACGATTTTCTTGAAATTTGAAATGTAATATAACCGTGATGGAAAAATAAGATTGCACCAGGTCTCATGTCCGGGAAAATTCTCTGGCAGGATTAATAAAAGAATTAAATATTCCTCATTCAGGCATAATCTCAAGTACTGCGTATAATGGCTGTTACCATGTATGTATGTATGTCTGGCTCAACAGCCCAAGAAGGGCCTAGGCCTACCAGCTGGTTGCCAGTTTCAAATTCACTCCACTATACAGCCCGTCCAAGCCAAGAAGACACCCCGGCACGACGGGAAAACGGCCCCAGCCCGGCCAATACTATTAACTTATCTAATAAAACTGGAATCAAAGTTAAGAAAACAAAATTAACACACCAGCTTTGCAATCGATTCAATGCTTTCAGCTGGTCTGATTACTACTTATACTACAAAATCTGTACCTCCAGTGCGACGTTGCCATATTATTAGGGCAGGGCCTTCTATTAAAGGAAGCTATGCTGTTATCGTTAGCTGACCAAAACTATCCAGCTGGAGTAAATGGAGTTACATTCAAGTCTATAACACATTTTCATATCAAAAAAATTGTGAGAGGTGATCATATCAATAATTTTTAATTTATTTTTTACAAGGAGGTTCCTTGATTTTTTACAATAACATATTTATGTAATTCAACAGTTCGGCCGCAGCTTCAGAGCGGAGCTTGGTATCACATATTTCATTTTAATGTTCAAGAGAAGAGAATCAGCTGTTTTTATGCAACTAATATCTTCTTCAGTGGCACAGACAGAATTTAGAGTGATTGATCTATAGGCATCCTCCTGATCTATAGGCATCATTACAGTGAGAAAACATAAAATTATTATAATCAGGTATTTTGTACATATCCAATTCGTTAGAGTTAATCCATATTTCACTTAAAACTATAAAAGTAACAGGGTGTTTTATCTGTGTGAGTTCTGCCATAAAACTATCGAAATTTCGACGCATGCTTCTAATGTTGCAATGAATCAGGGTAAACAAGTTTTTTTTGTCAGAAGCTGTTTCAAAAAATGTACTATTCAATGAATGTAAATAATCGCTATTATCCTCCATAAAAAATATCAATATATCGTATAACTGAAATTTAAAAAGAAATAAAAAATAATATAAATTCAGAACATAGTATAACGATCAAAAAATTCCAAAAATATTTTCAAAGCTTTATCAGTTTCATCACTTTGATTAGATAACCCTACTTCAGATTTTCAATATCAGCATCGCTTACAATCCTCTGACATTTTTCACCGTTTGCTTTCCTCGCAAAAAATTTTCCTTCACGAAACCACACATGCTGATAGTCGCCGCTGATTTCGACATTGCTGCGCCTCGTATATTGTTCCAACGCTCTAACACGCTCTTTCAGGTCGTTGACGGATTCACAAAGCGATGAATTATTTGCTCGTAGAGAATCGTTTTTTTATGAGATGATCAGTGTCTTTATTTAATTCTCTCAACAATATTTGTTACTTTCGTCGTACTTTTCAGATAGAAATGCATCTACCACCCCAGCCATTTTGTTTGTTTTATGAGGGTCAAGCCCACATAAGCTCATAGGCTTGTGCGTGGGTAATGAAATGGATGATAGATGACGACTACTTTTTAGGTAGTCGGGACCGACGGCTTATCGTCTCCTCCGAAAGACGGGAGTTTTCGTCTCTTACTGCTTTAATTTCGGAGATGTCATTTTTAAAACCTTCCAGCACCTTTTTTTGTGACGGGACCACTGGAATCCGAAATTACACTGCTATTACTACCGTCTCGACAGTCTTTACATCTCCAATGTTTCACAGTACGCACTTTCGTTTCAATATCGTCTTTTATGCACTTAATATGATATGTTTTCTTGCAGTTACCGGTACAGGTAACTACATCAGAAGCTTTACTAGAACTTAGGTCGACATTACACACGCCACAGGTACCTGACATTTTAGTAAATTTTTACTAAAAACACTTTGAAAACTTCAACTGACAACTAGTTCAAACCAGAATACGGAACACGATTCAGATTGACAGGAGAGCTTGGCAGCAGGTCTTATCGGCACGACTGTCTCGACTAGACTGAGAACTCAGATTCAGGCTTCTTCTTATCCAAGCCAAAGATGGAAAAATAGAAGCACTTATAACTTATTTTTATTTTTTTCAATAATTCAATCTAAATGGAAGAGTTTTACTGAAGAGATATTAAGGTAGCTATTATCATACTCTGAAACAAGGGGTATTCCAGTTTTCATCTTTCTACTGATTATTAATAGCTGAATAATCTACAGATCTTTTCTAAGTTGTAATTCAACCGGATCTTCATGGTATGCTTCAAATATATTTGATCTCCAGTCTCTAAAGCTGATTATATCAAGAAACTGGGATCAAATTCAAAGATGTATACTTTTTCAATCCATGTTCTAGTCTAGGTATGCTTACTTAAGCATTTATGATTCCACTATTATTCATATTATCAGGATCATGTATCAATTGAAGAGTTTATAAATTCTCACCAACCTGTAGGATATTTATTGGTTAATGCTCTCCACAAAAGTTTGAATGTTGGAATGGATACATTTCACTAAATGAAACGAAGTTTGTTCTCTCACAAACGGGAAACTTTATAGAAAGTATCTTCCTAGAAGATGAACAGTTATTCCCAATACAAAGGATTTCCGAAGTTTGGAAGAATGAGATATAAATATGCATTTGTTCAAAACAGGAGAGAAGAAAAGAGGTTGGACAGACCAACTGTCTTCCAATGTATTATCCTCCAGATATCCGAAGCGAATGGGGAAAGGAAAATGACAAATAAAGAGCATATATGTGATATTTTTATCCTAACATACGAGTTTGCATTCTATGTCAATATTTCAATATGGATGTCGTATTTTATAAAAGCGTAGGAAAAGCCACGTAGAAATGGATGTAATTCTTTTTTAGATGGATCTTTTTGTTCGAACGTCACGAAGCCTTCTTGATACTCCAGACTAAAGTAATTCAGTAGTTATAATAATTTAGAAGTTGAATCCGGACTAAAATAATTTATTATTGATCAGTACCGTATTCAAAAAGACATTCATGGAACTTCCAATGCTCTTCTTTTCTAAAACATGATCTTCACTATTTAGAATTATTAATATCTATTCATTTTTATCATCTTCATATTTGTATATGAACCAGCGTTTCAAAAGCTTATTCTACCTGCAAAAATCAAGAAAGATTTCCGTCCACATAGCATAATTTCACTAAATACACTTCGTTTTTAATTCATAACTTCAATATTAAACTCTTTTTTCAAGGGAGACAAATCTGGAACTCATGATAATATTTGTTATATAGGCGTACATCCACACAATTTTTTCGTACGATAAAAATTACATGTGAAATGAGGATCGAGCCCAGGACGCTGTCAGACTGAATAAGTGATGCTCTATCTCTACATAGACCAGTATACCAGGGAAATCGGTTTCCCTGTCATTAATCTGTTCATAAGCTACATCGGAACATCGCCTATAAAAATAGTTTTGTTATCGAATCCAATAGCTATAGTGATTATCTCTTATATAATACAAAGGGTTTCCTCTTTTTTGTCTCGGGAATAATATAAGTTCTCTTGATTACATCACAATAAATTACATTTATTCGAATATCTGGTACGGTATGTAAAAATTAATTACGGGATATTATTGCTAGATTTACAGCAAGGGATTTTGGCAAAATAAACGTACAATACAAATAATATTTCGCAGCGAAAGGAGCTCTCAAGTGAGAACGTCTAACCGAATGGAGTTAGCTAAGTGGAAAACATTGTGAGACGAATACAGCATGACAATGCAAACTGAGCGCAGTCGTTTGGGTAGTAGCACAAGTGGAAATTATTATTGGAGAGAGAGAAATAGCATTAGCAAGAACTTGTGCTGAAACCGGCGAGCCGAAAAGGGCGTTATAAATATTAAACCGCACTGTACACAATAATTTAGAGTTTTAGCAGCGGCTGTACTCTTCGCTAGACGCACACTCGCTCTCTTTAATTTCGTTTTGATTTATCGTCTGCTCGTGTTTAGTGGACCATTAAATCTCGCCCTACTCCCGCCCCCTCCCCCAAACACTTCTTGCCAGCCCCCACCCTCTCATCAAGAGAGCCCTTCGTCGACCTCATACCATTACCACCACAATCTCACAGGAGAGAGGCCGACTCTCTCCTGTCTCATTGTCATCTCTCTATCTGACGACGAGGTTGAATTGAATCTACGAGGTGATTACCGTAAAAATGGAATGTTATAATTTTGAGATACTTCATGGTGATCAAATCCAGTTAAGTTAGTAACCAGTTCAATCATTCAGAGTTTAAAATACTATTATTTAGACTGAATATTTGAATAATATAATTAAATTTCACAGAACTCGTAGTTCTGTGAACAGTAGACCTCACGAAGTCACCCATGGATGGGGCATTATTCATGAATACTTAGTTATGTTGAGTTTCAAGTTTCATTAATTGCATGCGTCATTGAATGCAATTAATAATAAACTCGACAGCTGGTTCAGCATGAATAATTCCAAAGTGTGTATTTTCCTATGTTCAGAAGTATAAAATATGTATAGTAATATTTGAGCATGGGGGTAATTCCTTTCAAATTACATCAGAATCTATCACCTCGTTTTGTCGTAAACGCGGAACAAACAAACATAAAGAGAAATGCTAAATTTCGCCTTGAATCTAGACCTCAATTACGTTCGGTCAATTAAATCTGTCAATCTTTATAAATACATATACTTTTTTCTCATAAACTTTGTTTGTCTCATTGACTCTGTACTGCTGACAATGCCCATCATCAATCTCCGTGGGGCAGGGTGGTGCTCTTGGGAAAAGACGAAAAGATAGAGGAGTGATGCCAAAATTTATATTCAATTAATATTATAATATAATACTAAATTCTAGAAATAATCTGCAACATTCGACACGCTGAAAATCAAGGTTGAGTCACGAAAAAATATTCAAAATAATCACTTTTTTTAGTGACTAGATGAAAATAAATCTATATCAAGGATAAAGAGTTCTTGGATACCTGGAATCAACTCCAATCATTCGAATTGATTGGTGATTGGAACCTCTTCGTGATTTTGTCCTGGGTGGATAACTTTAATGAGGTGGGTTTGTGGTGACTAACTCAATTCCATCCCATCCTTGAAGCGAAGGATGGGATGGAATCTTAGATAAGACAGTAACGTTTTGAATGAGTAGGAGGATGGAAATACACAGCTCTTTAATGATCCCAAAATTATTCAACTAATTAGCCTCATATTCAATTAGTACTTAGCCTGTGGGCTTTGTTTGGTAAATAGGTGAAGCACTTGGAAAAAAATATCTGATAGACAAGAACCATTCTCAGAAAGAATTAAGGACAGTTTGTTGTGGAATCATTATTTTTACATGTACTAAAATGTATCAAGGTTTGTTTCTTTGAAAGATAGAATCAAAGTTATATTTGGAAACTTTGCTAAAGAAACGGTTTTCACCTCGACCGTCGCTGCTCATTTTGTATTTTCAAAGATGTTTCAAGTGAAGCTTTGGAACATCAGTCTTGTCTTCAAACATCGATCGTAGAGATCCTTAAAACCTTGTCACAGGACAAGCTACAGCTTCTATTGTTGGTAAGTTATGAGTTTAGTTTTCATTCGTATGTTTAATTATGTTCCATATCTACTAATGATTAATTGAAAAATTGATCGGCTTTTGTCTTCAAAGTTGAAATGAGACACAGTGTTGTTTGTTGTAATGCAATCACGCCTTTGTGAATTATTTTATAAACGTTGAAAAACTTCAAAAATGACAGGAAATTATTTATTTTTTAAAGTCCTTGAAGAGAGATTGTCGAATAAAACAATTACTTCCTCTTCACCAATCAGTTATTTGTGAACATTACCCTATCTAATGCCCGGGTTTTCAAGCACTCTTAAACTTGAAGTACCCTCAAGTTTACATTCAACAGTTTACATTTCCGATACTTAGCATAGAAATTGTCAGCTTTTCAATCGAAGTTTGAGGGTTCCTCAAATTTGAGGGTGCTTGGAAAAACCGGGCATTAGATAGGGTAATGTTCACAAATAACTGATTGGTGAAAAGGAAATAATTGTTTTATTCGACAATCCCTCTTCAAGGACTTTGAAAAATAAATAATTCTTCAAATAAAATTATAGGTTTTTAGCATATTTTTATTATTATTCGTGGTACACACTGAATGAACCATCGAATCACCAATCATAGATGCATATTATGAACCACTGGCGAGTCTATTTTTCTTCTCTTGCACGATGCATATCTTTCTATGATGCCTATTATAACTATATTATAACTTATACACAAATTCAAGATGCCATTAAAAATTCTTAAATAATATAATATTTTTTACATATTATTGTGCATCATAGATGAAACCCTAAATGTTTTTGTTTTTAATTAGATTGGCTCTTCAGTCCTGAGTAGGCCTTGGCCTCCTCTACATGGCGCCTACAGAAATCCCGCTTCTGTGTTTTCCTCCGCCAGTTAGCCACTCTCAGCATCAGTGGCGACTGGTGAAAATTTGGTTTGTAGGTTAAAGGTATCAGTATAGTTGATGAGTAGCACGGAAATCACCCACCATATCTTCCAGCGTAATTCTGTTTAAAAAAAGTATACTCGCTCATTATTGCAATTTCATCTCAAATTAATTTCAAATTATAATGTAAGAATATTTGTCTTCCTCATTATTTTTCGAAAGTTGGAACTATTCAAAATTTCAATAAATATGTTACGGAGAAACCTTCTAGAAATATTGTGATTTACATTTATTAATGAAAATTAATAAACTTTCTAGTTTTTTCAATCTGATGATAAATTTTACAAATCAACTAGTGTCAATTTTCTCTCATCAATCATTGACTATCAATCAAGGCACGATCAATGTCTCGCAGAGCTATATTATTCTGATTGATAGCCGGGCTTCATTATAACAAATCGCTGAACCTGTTTTGCAATTGAAAAAGCTATAGGAATCAGCAGGTAAATTGATGGTAATAAGTAGAAGACTAATTATTATAATTGGCACGCGAATAAATTAAACAACGCAGCAGCAGCGTGTGTTATTGGCTGTCGGAGTGGGGGTGGGGTGGTTGGGGTAAGGAGTGAGCTGTACAGAGAACCGATAATTGAAAATCAAATTAGAAACAGACGACACCGAGCACGACTGAATCGAAACGCGAGCATTGCGATGAATTATTTATCTCGCGTCAGGGCGAGCGCGGCGCGGATGAGAATTAAATATTGGAGTATCGGTGATATTTCAACGCCGTGCAAGTAGAGAGAGCATTATGCGATAATGCGGGTCTCCATCATTCGATTACGCGCCGGCAAAAATATGGGAATAAGCGTGAAACTGGAAAAAATCCCACCCCTATTTGATGGGGTGCACTGTGATCGACCAATGGGGCGGCTCGAGAGGCGGCGACAGGCTGCCCGCGCATGCCGGTCCCGTTGTCATGGCAACGTTCGGCCCGAAAACTCATTTGGACGTTATCAGGGCCACTCTTGTCTGCTGCTGAATTATCAGTCACATCTGTTGTCTGCATACCGATTGCGGCTGCTGGAAGGAGGCTCTTCTCAGCTCTGTTTACCCACAACAGGTTGTCTCCGATCAGTGGTGCTTAACTTACTTCAAAAGGTAGGAGGAACACTACTGAATCTTGGAAGTTTTTTATGAGTTGGTCTTTCTTTGGAGAGTTTGGGAAGTAAATGTTTCTCCAAAACTTAATAATTTTTACAAATTTTGAATAAACTGATCTATAATCGAAATGATAACTCTCACATTAAATTTTGAATTCGAATATTCCAGGCTTATAATGGGACATAGGCTACCACATTTAATCTCCTGTTGTCATAGTAGATGACATCTCCTGCCACTCCACTGATACACCTGATAATAGTTCACACTGATTTAAGGATAGTTATAGGTTTACACCCAGCTTGTTTTGTGAACTCAAAACGATTATGATTTTTCAAATCAAACAATTGAAACGATAAAAATATCTTCACCTAGACACTATTGAAGAATCAAATTAATAAATCATTAAAACTTGGATTGACCTGAAAGGGTTGTCTGCTAATGAATGTATCGTGGGTGTGGAATTATAGTGAATAGTGTTGTGAACAATGGAATTAATTGACTCATTGCGTTTCGAATTAATGGGATTTTCAATATATCGAGAAAAATAAGATACATCTGGAAAATCGAGATATAAGATTTTACTTGTTCGAGTTATGGCTCGAACTATGGCTAGCTAGGAGACTGAGATGAAATTATAGATTACGACTATCTGAAATCTAAAATTTGAGAATGAGTTAATAACGCAAGTGATACGTGAACATGGTTTTATTTCGGTCTATTTGAGGATAATTATTTTTTTACGTATGACACAGTCAGCAGAAACTAATCACTTTATAAAGATATAGTTATTTAGTGAGAATAGTGACTTTGAATCAACTTGTAAAGACTAAATGATTGAAGATATTATTAGGTTTAACCAAGACTTTTTAAAAGGAATGTTTTGCAACGAATGACAATACTAATCAAATTCTACCGGGCCAGTCGTAAATATTTTCACAATTTTGATACCATTCACTTCCCAGGAAGTTTGATAATAATTATACTGTAACAATCAATTATCATAATTATGCGATAAACATACTAATTGGTTGAATTCTCACTCACGCATTGCTGCCAAAACAGTCCAGTCCGTCTCCGTGATAGACTGACTCGGGATAGACCGAGTCCGTGATTGGGTCAACACGTTATTACTTCATCAAATTGATGTAATAGCTATTTTTATATAGCTAATTTATAACAATAATAACTTGAATAGCTATTAATAATAAAATAGCGATTTCAACAAGTATTATTTATTTATTTAGCGTATAGCTTCAGGTAGCTGTGGGAAGACCCAAGGGTTGTTCCACTTCGCCAGCATATAACCTAATTTTCACTAGACGAAAAACCATGTAGGTTATAGTTCTTTCAGTCATTTGAAATAACAGATTTTTTGAAGTAGTCTACTGTAAATGTCATTAAGTAAAGCGTTGAAGCGTGATGGAGGAAATCAGTAGAATGAATTGTAGATTCCAAATAGGTAAAATTTGTTTTAGTTTCTTTTCATTTCTTAATGCAACAATCAATTTATAAAAATTCCAATTAATTCCCACAATAGCTGCAACTTTCGCAAAATATATTTTTACTAAACGAGTTACAATGCTGTCATGCGAAGCTTATCGATAGATAGAACTTTGTGCTCACAACTAAACTTTATTTCTCAATCCAAGAAAATTTCACACATAAACCTAACCAATGAAAATGTTTCAGTTGATAAAATGTCTTACTATTGTCAATTATCTGTCTGTCTGTCTGTCAATGGCGCAACAGCCCTATGAAGGGCCTAGGCCTACCAGCTGGTTGCCAGTTTCATATCCACCAAACTATACAGTTCATCCAAGCAAAAAAGACACTCCGGCAAGACGGGAAAACGACCCCAGCACGGCCAATACCGGCCCAAAAGCCATAGATTCTCAAAAGAACCCCACAGCCCCCGAGCCAATACCGACCGAGCGAAGCCGCCACCCACCCCGTCAGAATGCCCTTCCAGCCCGAACAGAAAATACAGCAGGCGAATAATCATCAACCAGGATAGAGGTAACGTGTGGTTAGCACGTCGATCCTCTCAACCATAAGCCAGTATTCACAACCAAGTGAAGATGCAGAACACCTCTGAATAACATGCAGTTAATCAGTTAGAGTGTAATGCAACAATTACTATTCCTATTCCTCCAGAAACGGGAAACGACTGACTGTCTTTTCTAATGACAGCCAATCTCCCAAAGGAGGGTTGTCAATTATCTACTCACAATAATATAATCAAATAGGACTAAATAATTAGGTACTTGTGAAGGCAAAAATTTGACTTCAGATTCAGTTAATTTTACCGCAAAAAGGTTTTTACTTTCTTGAAATTCAATCAAAATTCTTATTACATTCTATCGCAATTTAACCAGAAAATTCAAGAGAAAACTCACTCTAGTAGCTGGTAAAGATGGAAAGACAGACCATGTAAAACATGGAATGAATGTTTTGCGGTGTTCCTTCACTTCGGTACACAGGTAATCCACTCACTCGTAGCACATTGACGTTGTTTCAAGCTAATTAACGTTTTGAGATGATAAACAAGTAGCATTAACAGTTTTCAATCTATTTTTTCCATAACATTTTGAAGGGTATATACTCTATTCTCTATACCCTATTCAAGATCACTTGAACCGAAATAAACAAGCATTTTTCTTGTGCGTGCGTGTACTGGTAGTGTCACTTCTATGCGAAAGGTCCTATGGTAGGCCGCTGTCGAACAGCTGAAGCCAACCACAGCTCCTGTCTTCAGCTGTGATTTGCTACAGTCTGACTTATCTTGTCTTGAGACTCTTATCTTGAGGTGTGATTGGCTACAACTGTTCGACTGCAGCCGACGGTTTCGCATAGAAGAAGACCTACCATTACACTCAAAAAGTTTGTTTATTTCGTTTAACGTGATCATGGAGAGGGCATAGTATCCTACTTAGTTCTCATCAAAATATGTCTTTAATACAACATTTCTTTATTTAAATTTGTTTGTATATCTTATCTTGGGACCGGAGTTTGTATTCCATTGAAATGGAAGGTTGATCACTTGATTCAAACGGAATGCTGTAAAGAGTTTAACCCACTGCCGAACCATTTTTTTCAATTATCCCAATGTTCTTTGCCCAAAACATCACTGATCTGGCGATGAATTTCTTTGCTTTGAAGCAAAGCTTTGAAGCATTTAGCACTGAGAAAGTGTTACAGAGCTATTACAATCGGAGAGAATTTCTATGGTGGGCAGTATTTTAATAATATGTAATAAATAATAATAATTTCTATGATAATATGTCATTGATATTTGATATAACATACAACAATTGCTTGAACAAGCTGTGAACGCTTAAGCTGGATGCAATGATGCAAAATTAAAGTATAGCGAGGCAAAACAACGCTTGTCGGCCACGTTAGCCAAGTGGTCTGTTGCGTTACAACTTTTAACCTTTTTTCAGATTACGTTACAACCTAGCAGATCTGCTAGCACTGCCTCGTCATTGGTTCGAGTCCCGCTGAACATGGTAGTTTGATAATCTCATCAACCACCCTCTCACTCAATCCATGATCCATGCATAAGCTGTGTGAGGCATCATTCAAAATAAAGAAAGTCACTTAAGAAAATAAATGTTCTATCAATGTGCAGGCTACTGTTGAAATTTAAACTGATCATTACTTTTTAGCTAGCTAGAGCAAATATCTGTGTGCTACCAGCCTTAATAGATTTGAATAGTCAACTTATTCAACGTTCATGAAAAATAAGAGAAAAACATAAAATTTTAGAATAGTGAAGCGAAATGTATGAAGTGGAGCAAAGTTCAGAATTACTCACATTATACTGTGATTTTTATTTAATGCTCGAGTAAGTTTGAAAAGAAAACAGAATGATTCAACATTATGAGTTCACATGGGGTGGCATACGAATGGAATATGAGTAACAGCTAATGGAATAAGTACAAATGCTTATTTATTTTAAAATATGAACAGCAGGGAATATGTATGAACTGTAATACAAAAATCTTGAAGAAAATTGGCAAAAAATGGATTGTATGTATGTAGGTCTGGCTCATTAACCCATGAAGGGCTATTGCCTACCAGCTGGTTGCCAGTTTCAAATTCACTCTACTATACAGCCCGTCCAAGCCAAGAAGACACCCCGGCACGAAGGGAAAACGGCCCCAGCCCGGCCAATACCGGCCCAAAAGCCATAAATTCTCAATCAGAACTCACAGTCCCCGAACCAACACTGGCCGAGCCGAAGCCGCCCTCTCCACCCCGCTAGAATCCCCCCAGCCGGACAGACTATACAGCAAGTAAATAATCATCAACCAGGATAGAGGTAACGTGTGGTTAGCACGTTGATCCTCTCAAACATAAGCCAGTCTCCGCAACCAATTGGCGGCGCAGAACACCTCTGAATAACATGCAGTTAATCAGTTAGAGTGAAATGCAACAATTACTATTCCTCCAGAGACGGGAAACGACTGACTGTCTCTACTAACGACAGTCAATCTCCCAAAGGAGGGTAAAAAAATTCGCTCCGGCAGCTGGCGGTCGGAAAGAGTGCATTTCAAATGCAATTCTATGATGGCTCAAATCATATGACTTATAATGAGCTATTCAGGGTATGAATTCAAATTGGTCGATTTGTAGTGATTTTTCAAAATTTTCATCAAAATGGATGAGGGAGGACAAAAAATGGATGTTCGTCATAAAAAGTGGAATATCCTAATTCAAGAAAAATTCATATATATTTATAATACTCTTTTTTTTGTCAATGAACCATTTCCGTGACCAAAAGTGAACCAGAAAACCTCTGAATAAGATCGCGTTTGATGGTGTGAGTGTAATGTTAGAGCTAGAGTGTAATGCAACAACTATAATCATCCAGAGACTTTAGATTTTTGTGATGGGAGAATAGGCCTACAGACTATCTTTACTTACCACAAGCCAATCTCCCAAAGGAGGTACTCATAGAAAAGAGATATTATTTATCTAGATCTTCAATCGGAGAAATCTAAAAAACATAGTTTCATAGATAATTATGTTACTGGATATTCAAGTCTTATCTTGCACAATTTATGTGCTGAATTTGTAGGCAATATTTCTTTCGTGGTCAAGAAAAGAATCAGCCAGTATTCCATCTTAAATATATACCATCTTAAATGAAAAGACAAGATGTTGTCAAACCACTGATTTATTAATAAATTTGAGATACCGGTTTCGGTTGTTACACTATTATCAATCTCTGGTAAACCAATCTCAGTTTACCAGAGATTGATAATGGTGTAGCAACCGAAACCGGTATCTCAAATTTTTTAATAAATCAGTGGTTTGACAACATCTTGTCTTTCCATTCAATATGGATAACTACCACAATATCACCTTTACAACTACTCAAAACGTAATACCATCAAGAGAAACAGAAGTGTGATGAAAAGCCCATGCCTTTTTACGCTACAAAAAAGTAGAGCTTTGATTATAGGTGATTTTAATATTGAATGGATTCAATTTATTATTTTTCGAGAATCGAAGGCTTCCCAGTGTATTGAGTTGTGTACTTGCCTACACAAAAATGTGATATAATAATCTTATTTGGCTCATTATCTTATGGAAAGAACACTATCAATTATTATGCTCTGAAATATTCAGGGTGGTTCAGCAATTAATTCCTTAATCCTCTCAAAGAAAGCCCACAACGATATTATAAGTAAATACCAATTGCAGGTCTACCTTTTCTAAACTATAAAAAAATTGATCAAGAAAAGAAATTTTTAAAGATGGAAAGCTCGTATTATTCTAATAATTTGACATTTTTGAGTTGTTTTGTTAGAAGCGGATGTGATTTTCTTTTTCTCTTATTTTGCAGATTTTTAAGCGTTGCTGAAGTTT
This sequence comes from Sogatella furcifera, assembly GCA_017141385.1. Classification (NCBI taxonomy): domain Eukaryota; kingdom Metazoa; phylum Arthropoda; class Insecta; order Hemiptera; family Delphacidae; genus Sogatella; species Sogatella furcifera. The sequence goes on from CM029546.1 coordinate 41,872,730, forward strand.
GGTATGATACGATCATCATAATACATTTTCATTCAAAAGACTTGGCTTGTGTGATTATCAAACAAATCGACTTAGTGGTGTTTGAAGTTGTGAATCAGGGTTTTAAAGTGTATATTACAGTACATGGAGAACTGTAAGTAACACTGTAAGTTTTAGTGTAAATCACTAATCAATTATCAAGAAGACTCTGGATAAACTGATAAAAGTGGTTTTGAAGCATTGTTCATTTTCTGAACAAATCGATATTTAAAATCATCATTGAGTTATAATTTGTTGTAACATAACTGTTATAATTTGATGAGAGGAACATCAACTGAAAATCAACTCCAATGATTTCTAACAGATATTTCGAAAATTGTTTCCATGGATGTGAATAACATACTGATCTCTTGAAGGAATAATTCAGACAAAGCAACTTGTCTGAATCAATCAGTAAAATATATCATTTGGAGCGCCAAGGATTAAAATCTTTTATAACTTTTCATTGCATCTCATAAAATTTCTTAGAACTGTGAATTTACTATCCAACGCCCAGTTGATCTGTTATAAATCTGTTAAAGTCCTAGGAAGTCTACCCAGATACTTCCTCTTCACTGTGTAGTACAATCCGACTACTTAAATTAGAAAATGAATGTGTTACATGGTAATATTATTTGAAGAGCTGAACATGAAGTTGAGAATTGAGTCAGCAGCTACGTGTGAAATCGGAAGAGATAGAAGTTATCAATAATAATTAGAAGTGGCCGTGAGCCGAGAAGGATGGCAGTCGAGGGCGGTCGTCGCTAAGCTGCGATCGGCGGCGCTGATGGAGCAGCTGACGCGGTTCGTGTCCAAGTCGTTCGAGGAAGGCGTGAGCGTGAGTGCGGGGGTGGCTGCGGGTCCGGGGGCGGCCGGAGGTGGCGCTGGCGAGACGTGGAGCGGGCCTTCGTCGCGGGCATCCGTGTCGCCGCTCGTTGATCCGGAGTCGCCGCCCCCCAGTCCACCCGGAGCGCCGCCTTCCACGCCACCAACACCCTCTCACCACTCCGGATCAGGTCAGTCAACAATGTTTTAATAGATTTTGCTTTCATGATGGATTTGTGAGTAACCAATGACCGGTTCACCATCAATATTTGAGGATAAAAGCATGTGCGGTTAAAATAATGATTTTTGAGCTAGTTATTTTAAATTGGTGGAAAAACCATCGAGAATAATAAACTATGATGCTGGTCATTGTATTTCAATTTTCACCATATTTGATACGATTTTTGTAGTTTCATTATTCTATTTAGTCTAATTATTAGTCTATTCCACACCAAGATATTTTAAAGCTACTCCCGGAAGCAATCTAGTTTATAACAAGGCTAGCCGTGCACTGGGACAGTTTCAATGAGAAATTTTTACCAGACGGCCGCGTATTACGACTGAACGATCTTCCCTACAAGTTATATAATCTTATACCCACACAATGATGAATGAGAGAGTGTCCCTCACAACTATGCAAAACTGTTCAAGGAAACTATTCTGTATTGCTGTACTGATCGCTACCCAATTAATTTTCTGATCATTTGGTAGAGTTCCGTCCAAAAAAGCTGATGGGTGAGTCAGCTAATCAGAATAACACTTTCTTGTTCTTTATCCTCCTCTTCCTCCAACATAATCAGCTTTCTATTGGAAAAAATCATTAGCCAGTCACCTTTTTGTACATTCTTGTGAATATTATTTATTGGACATAGATTTATTAAATAGAACATAGAACATTTATTAAAACATAATATGTCCATAATCACCTACAATTTTATCACTATGCAATCATCCAGCAGCTTGACCGCAGCTTGAGAGTGGAGCTAGCCGCACGGATATTATATTTTTATTGGCAGTATGTGATGACATTACCCTGAATGTACTTCCTATTCATGCAAATTGACCGTATACACAAGACAAATAATAGAGAGAGCTCTTCCCTCCAAGCTATAGACTCTTAAATCTACCCTCGAGTTCACAATCCCTATCAGTAATGCCTTCATTCACTTAACACTATCGACCGCACCCTTTCATTTCACAGCCCTTCTATAAACACACACATTGAATAGTCCACAGATTCAAAATGATCCAATAAACTAATTGCAATCCTTCAGATAGTGAGTTTGTAATCAATGAGAAAACAACCTTGACTGCTTTTACAGTTCATTATAGTCGGCCGTATAATCTAACTATATTACTGCAATACTTCAATAAAAAAGAACTAATTCAATTTTCTAATAAATTATCTCCAATGAACAAATAATTCATTTCCTTCAATGACATAAACATTATATTAATACATGTTCTGGAGCATAAATTTCTATTTTAAAGATAATTCGCAGAAAATGATTCCTCCTAGTTTTTTTTGCAGTTCTCCTATTATCTCTTTGGCCGAGTCAAGATATTTAGGTAATTCTGATACTGAAACCTATTTTCTTATTTATTTATGGTGCGATAAAAAGGGTAGTACCATATCAGTCCAGTTTCAAATCGAATCGCTTCAATGTACCCAACTAACTTTATTCCATTTTTTTCAATAATTATTTATATTCCAAATCCCAAAATATCATTCACAGAATTCTCCATTTACCTTAACAATAATAATCAGGTTCATTTGATGACTTTCCATATAGAATTATAAAACTTTTACCAGCTCATCAACTGTGAAGCTGGTTTGCAACACTGTGATTGGACACTGTCCGTGATCATATCAGGAATTCTTCAACGATTCATTAGAGTAAGAATTTCAGGCTTTGATTCATTTGAACGGAAACGAAACTCGTATTTTTTCACCATAGATAGGGGACTAGGGTAGTGAATCCTGAACTTTCAAATAATATTGTCGGAGCGAATTGCTTGAGTAATTTGTCAGCAAGTTTGATGATTCAACCGACGTGGTAACTAACGAACCTGGGTGTAAAGATAAAAACTACAAAGCGCGAAACTCGAAAAAAACGGGGCACAACGTGGAATGATAAAAAAAACAAAGGGACATGAGAGTAAAAAGTCTGCTTATCAGATTTACAGTTGGTTCGTTGGGGGAAAGTAATTTTTTCTGACGACAGAGTGTGCGATACTACAATGATAGGATACGGCGTGCTTTGGTGCCTTGCGAGCACCACACAAAAAAAGGGACACACGTTGGAGGGAGAAATAGGAGGGCGGCTGAGTGACCGGCAACCGGAAAAAATCTTATTAGAGTGGTCGAAATAGCAAATTGGATTGCAAGTAACAATATGAGTGCAAACGGCCAGATGCCTGTTAGCCTATATAATGCTCTGCTACAAGCTAAAGTCGCTCCAGGATTGTAGGACCCTTCTATTCAACGTGCTATACGTATGGAGTATTGAATTGATCCATTGTTTTGTGACACACTGACATTAAAATATATTTTGGCTAATTTGAAATCAGCCACACGGCTATCGATACACATCTCAAAGAAGTTGCCAAGACATACTTAAAAATGAATATCATAGAAAGAAACAATGGTATACAAGAAGCTGTTTCTCTTCAGAAGTACGTCTCTGTTCTCGTGCTGTGACACATTCAGTCATTCGGATAGCTACTTGTTGACTTTCCAACATGACTTATTTCACTGTAACTATTAAAATATTGATGATTAATCACTTATCAAATTTTGAGCTTTGTGAACATCTAGAAAACTATTAGACTGCCAGCTTCATTTTTTACTGAAAATAGAAGTATTTATTGTTGTGATCATATTAGATGATAGGGTTGTATATGTATATGATGAATCGACTGGGGTTTAAAACTCGAAGAGTGTCAATAAAATCAACAGTTTGAGAAGTAGCCACATATACAGTATACAGCAGGTATATACAGGAGCTAATGTCTACTGTAATGTAACTCATGTATACTGCATACAGGAAGTATACAGTTTTTGCAGCAGTAACTCTCTGATTGGAAAAAGATTACTGAATAATCATTATTCATCAAATTATAATAAATCACTGCAAACCCTAGTATCCGATGGAAATCCAGAATATCCAACACATAACAGTTTTCAACTAAACAAATCAATTTCCTTCTACATTCATTGGCTGCCTGCAGTTTAAAGGCCGGGAAATCTCACATGAGGCTATCAATCAGCGTAATTGGCGGTTTGGCCGGTGATGGTAGCTGCGAATAAAACTGTAATAAGACTGACTGAGTCTGAAGAGATTCCGGTGGGGATTGGGTTTTATCTGCAGAAGGATATATCGAGTCGCTCAAGTGCAGAGGATGTGGACGGCCATAAAGAGAGCAAACAAGCTTTTCCTTCAAGAAAGGCCAAGAGGGGCTTAATTCGTCGTGGTGGGGAGGGGGGTGGCTCGGTATAGCCTCTTAATTTCACAAATAAGACACGTCGTAGAGGCGTTTCGTGATCCGTTAAGAGCGGCGAATCGAGCAAATGAAAGTAAGTAGAAAATAGCGCGCGGGGCTGAATCGCAGCAGCCAGACACTCAGCCAAATTCAATTTGTAAATTTGACGACGGAATTCCCTCGACGACAGTAGATCGGGGGTGGGGGCGAGAGAGAGGAAGAAATAATAGTCGACAGCCCCTTAGCCGGCGCAAGCGAACTTTATATATTCTGTATCTTCATTAAGGTAATGGAATTAGATTAATCCGAAGGCCCACGCCGTTTCTAGCCAAGCTTAAATTACATTAAGGTAGCAACATTAAATAGAGGCGTTACGCTCGTCGTTAATGCCTCCTCCGGGACATCCTCAGCTTTATCCTCCTCCTCCTCCTCCTTGTCCTTCTTCCACCCCTGTCCCAACCTTTAACTTTCCCCAGCGATTTTTCTGCACTTACCTCATTAATTAATTGCCACCAGTATCTTACACGCCTTATTCTCTACACTTTCGCAGCTATTAAGCTAATTCGTCCTTTTCTCTCCTTTCTTAAGAATTCCCCCTCCTCAAGGAGTATGACTATTCCCACCATCGTTCAAGTCCCTCTACAGTGATAAAATGCTTTCTAGCATCGATCATCAAACTGCTATCAGAAAATAATTTCAACTAAATCAGACTGCAATTGAAAGGATGACTGAATATATTATACAATATCAAACTCCTTGAAAAATTAATTAGATGTATCAGTGAAGAAATGGGTCAAATAGTTTAAATACTACCTAAGTGAATTTTTTCTATATTTTTGTCACTACAGTATTTAATTATTCCAAAGCCACTGAATTCAAGGTTTTCTTCGTTTTTCACGATTTTTCAAAATCAAATGTTGAAGCAACTCAATACTCAAAACAATAATGTTAAAGCTACATGTGTGTCAAAAATCGAGATTCATCTTCAGATGGGAGAAAGGGTGTAGGAGAGTCATAACTCAAACCCGAAATCGAAAGAATTAAGAGGAGAAAGCGTTCGCAAGAACAATATATCATAGCTGAGAAACGTTTTCAATACACTGGTACAGCGAATCGAGCCTGTAAGCTAGTGATCTATTTCTCATAGTTTCAATCAATGTGCAAAAATCTCCTTGAATCTTATAACAGATATTTAGGAGAAGATATATTTATATTTTTCTGTGTACAGTGATGATTGAACAATGATGAACTAAACAGCTCCGTTTAAAAAGTTTTCTGAGTTTACATAATCATAACTTCAGCTAACCTCCAAAAAACTGATACCGCCATACCGGAAAATGATAAATAAAACTAACTTTAACTCCATTACATTTACGATTTTTTTTTGGCTGTATGAATTATTGCTTTCTACTCTGATGAAGTTGTGGATTGTTGAAAAGTTATGTGTCCACAGTTTAATTTAAACGAATGAAACAACTGAGAAAAAACTCACGTTTCAATAATGGGACTGGACATTTCCATTTCAAAATTATTAAACTTTGGGCGTCAGCTATTCCATTTTAAACATTCACAATATTATTATTTTATTATTATCTTGAAGAATTGAACCAACTGAAGAAACCAACCAACTTCAAGAATTGGTTTATCCTAATGATTTTAATTGTATTGTTGTCACCAGGTGCAGAGCGAGACTGCGATGGCCGAGAGCGCGAGCGAGAATTGACGGGGGGCGGTAGTCTGGGGGCGTCTTCACCGCCCCCGAGCAGCAAGGGCGGCAGTTCGGCTGCCTCCAGCAACAAACAGCGGCGTTCGCGCACCAACTTCACCCTCGAGCAGCTCAACGAACTCGAGCGATTGTTCGACGAGACTCACTATCCGGACGCGTTCATGCGCGAGGAACTCAGTCAGCGGCTCGGGCTCAGCGAGGCACGCGTTCAGGTAGTCTTCATTCATTTATTCATAACTTATTATTCATTAGTTACTCCAAACTTTTAACGGGTTACAGTTTTGTGCATAAACTATTTGACAGAAGTTGAATAAGAGTAACCTTACTTTATAATTGAGTTATCTTTAACTGTACTTCTTCTTCACGTTCTGTCTACTCTGTATATGTCCTTTCTTCACCTTGAATGAAAGAAGAATTATTCAATTTTTCATTTTTTACTGAACACTCCACTATAACAAGAGACCTTCATTCTGGGATGCACGTAAAAAAATATGAATTTCAATTTGGCATGAGTAATGCTCATTCTTCATGTTGCCTGATAGTTGTATCACTCTCAATCTTTAAGTTGATAAGTTCATAGATGCATTATGGAGGTGAGTAATACATATTGATAATTGTGTTGATTTTACTCAAGTTGCATCGAGTCTACAATAACCAAGTTACTTTGATTAATTTTTCTTCTGAAATTATCGTTGAAAATTTTCTATCCAAGCAATTTCGAAGTTCTGAAAATCAACCCAACATAACCAACGTTATGTAGGTTGTGTACTTGTGTAGGCTACGTAAGCATAATATAGTTAATTACAAATTAATAAATGAATAATTCAATATTACCGACCTCCTGTAGATGCATGGAATTGTCATACTGATATTTTGTAGAAAAGCATTGAACAAATAAAGAACTCATTTTACCCTAAAAGGTTCAATTGTAGGGATTCTATCCCTCTATTCGTCGGAACTAAGTTTATCAAGTTCTTGCTTTTCGAGCCCCCATGACTATGATGCAATCCTGCACCATCCATCGTATTCCGGAGTTTTCAAATTCACACCTGTGAATAGATTGATTTCTACTGAATTCAGATAAATATACCAGCTAATATCTATTTGAGGAAGCTCTTACTCCTTATCATTGCATTCGAATAAATTTTATTCAAGATTATGATATTATACATTACATAATGTATGTAATGTAATCATTTGCATTACTTTGTTATTCTCAAATATAGTTCTGAGAAGTAATAAATCTGAAAAATATCAAGTTGAGAAATGTTAAAGTAGTCTGCAATGTAATGTTGAACGACGATGAACTTCTCCCACAAGGAAGAAGAGTGGGAAGAAGCTTAAATATCTCGAAGGTGAAGAGCGTGAAACGAGGGAGGTTCAGGATTGCCAACCGGTAAACAGGTGTTTATCCCGAGCAAGGACTCTTCAATTAGGAGAAGAGGTTCTCTCCTTAATCTAATCTCGTCTCCTAAAGTAATCGCAACGCCAACTTGTCTCAATCCATTCTATTAAAGCAAGCGCTCCCAATTGATTTCCCCAAGTAGTGTGCATCTTCACTCGATCTCGCCTGCTTTCTTGCGATTCTTCTCCATTAGGCCTGCTGCCTGCTCCATGTCTCACATTCGTGGCCTCGACGCGCTGCAACGCCCGGAGGAATAGGCTGAATTCCGACCCATTTCTTCCCTGTCACAATTCAACTAGCTGGGGATTTTTCCCAAACTAGGTCATTCGGAAAGATTGATGGGGTTTTTATCAAATTCACTTCACCCGTATTATCAATTATAGCTCAACTACAAAGTTATTTTAAACCATCAGCTGACTCAAATGGAACACTTTATAATAACTACGATCCTAGCTTGTATTGATTTTAACTTTGGCTGATTTATTTATGGTTTTAACTAATAGCATATAGTCACTGTAGTTTTAACTGCTATTTATATGCTAGATGTACAAATGCTGTTCATACAGTCATTTGTATTTGATATCAAATCAATATTGATTGAATAAAATTATTATGAATTATAATCATAGTTTAGAAGCTATCCTATTATATTAAGCGAGTAATTTCTGTATGTATGTATGTATGTATGTATTTTCATATGCTTGTATGTGGAACCACGGATGTAGAAAACGGCTCTAACGATTTTCTTGAAATTTGAAATGTAATATAACCGTGATGGAAAAATAAGATTGCACCAGGTCTCATGTCTGGGAAAACTCTCTGGCAGGATTAATAAAAGAATAAAATATTCCTTATTCAGGCATAATCCCAAGTACTGCGTATAATGGCTGTTATCATTAGCTGACAAACGCAATCCAGCTGGAGTGAATGGAGTTACATTCAAGTCTATAACAAATGTCCATGACTGTCAAAAAATTGTGAGAGGTGATCATATCAATTTTGAATTTATTTTTTACAAGGAGGTTCCTTAATTTTTCACATATTTATGTAATTCATTACTTCGGCTACAGCTTCAGAGCGAAGCTTGGTACCAGATATTGTTATATTAAAGCAAGTTATGTTATAATCCAATGCATAAGTGATAGTGCTGAATCTGTTGTCGTACAATCTAAATAGGTTTCGTGCTACAAGAGAATAACGTATAAATGGATGGATAACGAATCTTTATCTCCTGTACTTAGTATAATTTCAGCTGAATTGATCTATAGAAATAATTTTATTATCTACTCATATAATGTGCATCTCATTATTATAATTTTCTTGGTAATATTATGAAGATTGATTCTCATTCGTTGAATATTCAAAACATTTCTATCCATTCCAATTTTCCATCGAGTAACTGAAGATTGTCTTCGACTGGTTCTTATTGAAAAGTAGAAAACCCGATAATTATTTTGGGATAATCACAGAAACTTTTGAAGGGAAAGCTCGCGGAAAAATATGGTGTCGTAGTGTTTAGTACAAGTAATTTTTCGGACGAGTAAAGTTTCCGCCAATTTGGTCAGGTAGTTTGGGACCGTATACCTGAAAGAGTGTTGATTCGTCCAAATAACAAAAAGAAGACTATCTGCATTGATATGACAGGCCCACATAATAGAAACGTTCAGGAAGAAAATAATAGAACTTCGAGCATTGACTATAGATATATCTGTAACAATGACTTGGCTTACAAATCACTCAACTGTCATTCAGCACGCTAAAAATAGTACACTTCAATTACTGAATGGGAATCAGCTTAGTTCTATTTCTCCAAAGGGAATCCCCGAAGTTGTCAAAGATGGATTTTATATCCTCAATTATTATTTTCCACAACGCACTTTATTCTAACCATTATTGCGTTACTGCAAATTGTATTCAAACTTATTTGCTTTGTTCATCAAATCACACAGTAGGGTTCATCTTCACTTGCCTGTTATTTTCAAATGTTCAATATTGTAGCATACATAGGCATATGTCATGATTCCCTATAATATGCTCAAACTACAGTATGAAAATTATATTTTCTACACGAGCAGATGATTTCTGAAATAGGCAAGAGTAGCCTACTTGCGTTTAAAACTTTTTAACCCTGGTACTTTTTTGATACTATTAGATTATCAGGGATAGATTACCACAATCAAATCTGAGTCTAATTGGAAATTTAAGAAGTTCAAATTCCCGAATTTCTGCTTATTCTTTGGTAAAGGTGTCATCAGTACCGGATTTAAGGGTAGGACAACTAGGCTGGCGCCTAGGGGCCCGCTCCACAAAAATATTGAAAAGAAAAAATATATTTTTTATTACTTTTTGTAATGAATAATTCCATGTTGCACGCTCAGTGGAACTTTTACAACTGACCACTATAAAATATGTTCCATGACTCCTGATACATTGCGATGACAATTTCATAGTGATTTCCGGGTTTTTCTAGAAACTGGGAATACCCAGTTAATTAGCCAATAAGAGAAGGGTCTTTGAAGGAAGGAAGACAACATTCGATCTTTTGTTGGCATTATGGAAACTTTTGAGACTCATTGTCGCATTTATTCATAATTTCTATTCTTAGGGCCGGTTTCTCCAAAAAAGTTAATCTGAATTTTGGATTAAACCATCAGCTGGCTCAATTGAAACACAAGTTAATAAAAGTGACCATACACTGACAGCTGATAGTTTAAACTAAAATTTCAGTTAAACGTATTTGGAGAAACCGGCCCTTAGTTACACATTTATTTATTTTGAGTTTATTTAACTTCTGCCTATATCTGAGCTTTCTCGGACAATGAAGGGTGTCTAGAGTCAGGTAGAAATCGGTTGAAATACTACTCGTTTGTAATGCTCACAGGAGCGTGAACACCCATTGGCGGAGAGACTACTCATTTGGGTCTTGGTCGAATCGCTACATAATTGAAAAATATTCCCATATAAATAAGTAGGATATTATAGATCTCATTCACCCAAATCATGTCTCTTGTTTTTTTTTTGTTTTTTTGTATGTTGTTTTCTTGGGTTTGTGATGAATAAACCATGTTCAAATTGACTATTAATTAAAATTTTCTGTTTCAGGTCTGGTTTCAAAACCGGAGGGCAAAATGTAGAAAACACGAAAGTCAAATGCACAAAGGTAAAACATAACAAATTGATGAATTGCACTTTCACTGTCGAGAAATCTGCTCGTTTAATTCTTTATTAAATGAATTGAATATATTAGAAAAGTAGATTACACGTGAAGTTTATTTTGGAAAGAAGTAGAAGCATGTGGAAGCATAAGCAAGAAGCTCTTGCTTAAGTATTGGACAATAATTGTTTATTCAATGAGTTTTAAAAAACTTCCACTGCCATCAACTCGATCCACTGCCCTAGTAGGCTGATGGTGAGAATTGAAAACCATAAAATATCAAAAATGATTAGATATGATGGTGTAGCATTTTAATAAGGTTGTATTAAATTTAATTTACTTTGCATATCAATCACGAATTGCTTTTGAGATGCTTTGATATTCTTCACAGGCTTTTCCTGCATATCTTGGTATGATTCAATTACTTAAAAATGTAGTCAAGAATTGAGTGAATTGAGTCCAACATCGTCACATCATCTCTCTCACACTTCACCTTAATACAGTTATCTCTCTCTTGCTTGCACCCTCAAGACAAATATGTAGGCGCTAAACGAGTGAGTGCCGCGTTAAAGTGGCGTAAAAGAGGGGAAAGAAAGCTGGGGCCGAGTAGCATCTTGTAAGTGAACAATCGATTCGGCAAATTAGATTGAACTTTAAAAAAATAAAGCGTTCCGGTTTGTGTGGAAGGAAGGGGGAGAGGGGGTATGAGGAGGATGGGTGGCTGGATAAACCACATATTAGATTATAGGGCTGAAAAAAACGCCGGGAGCCGTGCTGATTTGCCTGCGGCCTCCCCGGCGGGCCATACACTCTGATTACGTCTGTTTGATTGGATTACAAAAACATGTCGCCATAAATCTCGACACCGTCCGTTCCGCCGCTCGCTCGCTACCCTCGACGTCAGCAACCCTCACCCCCACACCCCTCACCACTCACCATCCCACCAGCAGACTATTACTACCAACTCGGACAAAATTAACAGTGACTAATGGCTCTGACTGTTTCCAACCCCCCCCCCCCTCACCACGTTCCATCTAACATTATGTTAAACAGCGTTTGAGCTATTCGCACCATCGCTTTGATGAGCTCACACCAGCATCATTCAGCTTAGTAGATTCGTGCGGAAAGCCTGATCAATCGATCGGCTACCCTGCGCTCTCTCTCGCACGGTAGCCTACTCTCTTCAATCTCTCTCCACAACTGAATAGTATAACTCATTATTGAGTCAATTTAACTTCATATATCTGTTTTTAATTTTGCGATAAAGGTATGTTCCGTAATTAATTTAACTGATCTTCAGGCTGTCTCACCTCGGTTCAATATCCTTTCGAAAAGATACAAAGTTTGTCATATTTGATACATGTTACAATGAATATGGATCAACAAGTTCCAATAGATTTTTCCATACGATTGTTTCATTTGATACATTTCATCTTGTGAATCTTCTTGAAAAGAAATAGGAACGTGAAAATACAGCTTTACAGAAAGTATAGCCTGTATAATAATTAGCTTCTCAAACACTACTGTATAGTCCATCCAAGCAAAGAAGACATTCTGGCAAGATAAGAAAATTATTTCTGCTCGGTCAAAATTGATTTATAAATTATAGGCTAATTCTGGTCCCAAAATGTGGAAAATATTCTGATCTACAATTTGAAACCAAATTTATAATTATTGAACCTTTATTGACCGTGCTGGTGCTGGAGTCATTTTCCCAACTTGTCAGAATGTCTTCTTTGCTTGGACAGACTATTCCATTCAATCAGTGTAAAATCAACTGTATCCAATCCGGCTGGCCTATACAGACATCATAATAGCCTAACAGAGAACTTGTAGTGGTTCAAGTTTTTTTAATGAATTTATTATTAAATTTATACTTGAATAACATTAGTCAATCCAATAAAAAATGTACTGTAAAATAATAAAAAATTGAGTCTTATACGTGTTATTCATATTTGAATTGTATTCACCATTTGATAATATGTTATGTAAATCCCTCATTGCCATGAGTTTTTCATCCATATCAAATCAGATAACAAGAGATTACAGGGGAGACTATTTTCCTGGAACTTTGGATTAATATTAAACTAAAAAGCTACAATATTTATCTCCACCTCCAATTGGCTCTAATAACTTCCAACTCCTTCAACATATAGTTCTTGAAGGTTGTAGTTCTTCATTCCAGTACGAGTATAATTTCGTCATGATCATAAAAAATCTTCCATTTACTGTATTTGTCAAAATTTATGTGATATTTTTTGTAGCAGCCGGATTGATGTTAACCAGCCAGGTGCACTTAGGCGTGGGAGGCGGTGGTGGTGGCGCGGGAGGTGGGGGCGTTGCGACGCCCCTGGAGCCGTGTCGAGTGGCGCCCTACGTCAACCTGCCGCGGCTGCCGTTCCCTGCCGCCGCTCCAGCACACGCGCCCCCACCACCCCCCTTTTCCGCCTTCGATCCCGCCTTCATATCAGCCGCACATCAGGTTTGTCGATAATATATATTCTATTGTAGGCTATCGATATTTAATTGCACCAGAATCCAATCGTAAAGTGAAGTAGAAGCATTGATGACTGATTTGTTCATCGGTTTTCCTTGTATAAGTTATTATATTAGGTTGCATAATATCCATAGGATAACATCTCACTATTGCTGTTTTTATTTTAAATAATTATCAAGTACCCTTTTTGAATTTTTCATTTGCACTTGAAAATGACTATAATTAGTTGAAACATGTTGTGCATTGAAAAATAATTCAAAAAGGGTACTTGATAATTATTTAAAATAAAAACAGTGATAAATGTAGCCCTGAGATTAAGGAAATATCTCACTATTATATATCGAGAACTATAACTGTAGCAATATAGATAGATGAGAACTTAACAATAAGAACTATAACAATATTTTTATAAAATCAAATATATCAGCATCTTATAGCAGTTAAATTCAATTGGATACTTGCACAATTGGATCTAATCTTTCAAGTAATTATGTTATCCTTTGAATCATAACGTTGCTATGAATTTTGCCTTCGATTTAATCAATTATGTTTGTTTTTCGCGGCTGTTGCAGTACGCAGCGGCTGCAGCGGCTGCCCTGGTTCCGCCCGGCACGTCACCGCTGCTGCTCTGCCACCCGCAGTACAGCTTGGCGCTGGCTGCACTGCACCACTCTAAGAACAGCAGCATAGCCGATCTGCGGCTCAAAGCCAAGAAACACGCCGAAGCGCTGCAGCTCGACAGGGAGAAAGAGGCCGCGTGAAATAGTGACAACACTTACACTCTCTTCAGGCGAACTCTCTACGATCTGTTATTCTCTTCGTAACTGAACTTCTGTCGTAGAGTGAAGAGTGAACGCGGCTTATTGAAATGTTTTCTTGAAGCGAGCTTTAATGATTTTGATTCCAACACAAAGTGAAGTGAAAGTGAGACCTAGGCATTGAAAATATTTCAGCATAATTTTTGGAGGCAATGAGTTTATTGTGAAAATTACTGTATACTGTATTGTGAAATTGATCAGTCTAATCCTAATCGTTGAACAATCTTTGAGGAAGATAACAATTTATGACCCAAATTCACGCAATAGAACTGTGTACCGTTGATATTTAAGGAAGTGTATTCCATTTTGAAATAAAATAAAAGTGTACTACTCACTTTTTTCGAGGACGATGCCCCACATTGAGTTCTGAGCTATGTAGGTAATCTGAAGGCAGATATAATGATTCAAATGACTGCCATCCTGGCAGCAGAGACAGACGGCTCAATGCCCTCAGAAATACGGACAGTGAACAAACACTTCACAGCGAATTCTTTCACAAAATAGTTGTGTGTAAAGAATGATTCTCATACTGTATTTAAATCTATTGAATGAAAGTGTTTGGTGAAATTGCTAACCTGTACTTGAAGGTTGAAGTCTGAAGCTTCTTGGCTACATTCCATAAATACATTGGATCAGCCGATAAATCTATTCATGATTCTTGGGTAGAGAATATAATTTATTTTGAATATTCTTTCTCATGGTTCCAGTTTTTTCAGTTCAACGTGGAAACAGCCAAATGTGATATTTCAAAATGACGTCGATTTAATTTAAAATCATAAGACGAATCACGCACTGTTACTTCTTCCAATCTTCAATATAATATATTCGCAGATAGTTACGATTTTTTTCACAGATTACGGTACTATTTACGATTGATTCTAATCAATAAAGAAAAGCATTGTAATCCAAATAATAGTTATGTGAGTTGATTCAAGACGGCGTGGTATTGGAAAATGAGATGATCGAAATGAGACATTGTGATTGTTCTATGAGAGAGAGTTTTATTTTAACTATCCAAAACTTCATACTGTAATTATGTTAATTTTCTCTGTATTCATACTTTGAAAATATTTTTCAGAAAACTGGATGTAAAGATAAAACATTTATGTGCAATATTTACTGTAAATATCTTTGAGAACTGTAAATAATTCAAATGAAACATTTTTAGTCCGTAAGAATGAATTACTTGAATAATTATAATTTCAATTTTTTGTAAATACTCAAGCCAAAGATATTATTATGATGTGGTAGTACCAGAAAAACGTGATTTATCTCTAATTTGACAATAAATAATTGGAAAACCTGCTTGTTTTTTCTTACCTCATGTTCATTGAAACGTATGTTGTCATATTAACAACAGTATTGCTAAAAATTTTATTATGTTGAAACGCGGTGTTCCATCGTCCAACGCTCCATGACGACAACTGGAACTATAATACAAAAATGGTAAGATTATAGGAGTCAAACGTCACCATCCTCACCACTCTCGGTGATGGAGTGAATGAGTACTACTCTTCTCAAAAACGTTCATCATTTCTGCCGGACCCTATACAAACCACGGATACTAAAACACGTATTCTAGTATCCGTGATACAAACTATAGGCTATTGATTGAAGAGAATATGAGTTATGATAAAACCTACAAATATTATTGGAATGCTGAAAAGGAGTCGAAACAAGTAAATTACACAGAAAAACAACGATTCAAATCTCGTAATTTCTTGACCCATATTATGAATTAAGATTTTCTTTCACGATTCAATTTGTTGTCCAACATTCACCGTTTGTAGAAGTAGAACAGTAGTACTTCATCATACTCCTTTTACTTGATCAATTTCCACTGAAAGCTCATTTTGTGAGTAGTATAGATAGAATCTAAGCTGACTTGACTATTTCAAGAATTTCAGGGCTGTATTAGACAGTGATAGTTCTGTGTCATATGAAGTGGAATATAAATTTATGATTTCGTATTTCCATCTCATTTCGAATGACAAACGCTAGAACTATTAATAGTCGAATACAATGCCTTAACATAGGCTGTTATTGTGTTACATACTTATCATGTGTTACATGTTACATACTTACCATGTGTTACATGTACATACTTACCATGTGTTACATGTTACATACACACATAATATGCAAGGATTTCACAAATCCAAGACAATATTACACTTCTACAATGATATGACGAGCTCCAAATAACAAGAACAGATTAGTGCATGTCTAAGCGATGATTTGAAGTGAGCATCATCGAGTGGTGAATGTATGACGTAAGACAATAAGAGACCGGAGAGTGACGTCACTGCCAAGATAATTGATGAGCAGAAGCATACAAATGGAGGGAAGTCGGTGGCGAACGGTAACCGAATTAGGACCCCTTCGCTTGGACTGCCATCAATCTGGGCCGAGGCGCTCATTTCTCATAACTCGGGGAGCCGAGCTGCAGCTATTCTCTTTGTAGGCTATTTGCTAGTGTCTGACTTTACAAAAATCCAACCACACACTTATTGATTGATACAGTTAATTATGAATACGAGTGCATCTATAATTTTTCAATTATCTCGTATATTCTCCAACCTACCAATCTTCTCAAGGTAGACGAAGTTATACAAAAGGAAAATTGGGAGCCACATCACTGATGTGCTCTATAATTGCCTCTTATGGAATCAATATTTTTAAAATTTCATTCTGGAAATGAAGATAAATAGAGAGGTATGAATGTGCGCTTGATATGAAAGTACTGATAGGTTTTCTATCCTATTATAGTAATTTCCTATATAGCGAATAATTTCTGTATGTATGTTTGTATGTTTATATAACGACGGATCTAGAAAACGGCACAAACGATTTCCTCGAAATTGGAAATGTAATATAAAGTAACCGTGATGGAAAAATAAGATTGCACCAGGTCTCATGTCCAGAAAAACTCTCTGGCAGGATTAATAAAAGAAGTCATTCAGGAATATTCCCGCAAGTACTGCGTATAACGGCTGTTATCGTTAGCTGACCAACGATATCTAGCGGGAGTAAATGGAGTTACATTCAAGTCTAGAACACAATAACACATGCTCATGTCAAACATCTGTGAGAGGTGATCAATTTTGAATTTATTTTTTATTTACAACACATTTATGTAATTCAACAGTTCGGCCGTAGCTTCAGAGCGAAGCTCGGTACCAGATATATTATCTATTATTGATGTAATTTTAGATTTGAATCGTATAATTTAAAAATGGAGAATTCGCAAATTCTGAAGCCTGATTCATAAAAATTGAAAAGTTATTTAGAAGGTATAGTGTGAAATAAAATGGATTCATCTCTGGGGAGTAATGCTTAATCACTCATCGAATTCTGTGACCATTTATATTGGAGTTTTTCTAATTTGTACCGTCAATTACATGAGCTTATTTGAATTACTACCGTTAAATTACGACATTTGATGGAACTAAGAGATCCTTATCAAGATCGGTCAATTGACATCATTTTACAGTGGTCAAGTCCAAAAAACTTTGGTGCAATCGGCCATCAGTAATACTTGAGAGATTTATTCAAAATATAATGTTCTCCCATGAACGAAATTCTCAATAAATCAATGGCTCTGAAACTTTTATAAGTAACAAATATATCCAATAACTTCTTCGTCTCGATTCGATAGCGCTCATAGTATTATATCCTCTCTGTTTACTCAAGGACAGTGGATGGCCAAATGAGTGTCCTCCCCAAGCATTGAAGATGGCAGTTGGCCAAAGTCGCTGAATTTGGTAGTGGACAGAGAAGGGTGCAAATACAAGTCGAAACAACAAAACAATGAGAAAACGATGGTAAAATAGGCGAAAGTAAGGGAGAAGAGAGAGAAAAAAAGACATGAGAGAGATTGGGAGGAGGAGCAATTGCCTGGAACGAGGATAGTACCTATAAATCAGTCCCCGGACATAATCGTTTGCTAATGGAATGAAATTGACTGAAAAGAAGAGTGGACAGCCCCAAAGCGTCTCTTATCCCTTTCTCACGTCTCTCCATTTGTGCATTATCTTCGTTTTCCTCTCTAGTTCGCTCGATTTTTTCCCCTTTTCTCCTACAAAATTGATATCACTAGCCAACGCCTTCGATCTTACAAACACAATTCGACGCCTTGAGGTCAACATCTCTATCACAACAAAAACATCGCTATCCCCCTATCACTATTAATTCATACATTGCGATTTATTTCGGCTTACTCAGATTTTTGATGAGTGGAACCCCGTTTCTTGATGAATCCTACAATTTGTATGTACAGTAGTTTGATTAGGCAGTTGATCCAATCAAATAATTCATTACATGTTTTATCATAAACTACTTCAACCTGCTAGACTTTAGACTTGCGGTATCTTATTGACGAATGGCTCTTCGGAAAATGATCAGTTTATCAGTGTCAATTTTTGTCTTGGATCAGTAGATGATACATCGAACGTGTATATTATATAAAGCCTATATTTGATGCCTCGTTTACAAGTCGACTTGATCAAGTGAATGCATCGCTTTCAAAATTCTACAATAGTCGAAATAAATAGCAAGACGTTCAAACTATAGATTGAAATAGCCACACGATAGTACAATTTTTTTGAGAACTTTAATAAGTTTTTTCAAATTAATTTACAGTATTGTTACACTTTTTATACATCATATCGCCATTTCAAATCGATAACAAAGTAATAACGGTAGTTTCGATTCTGACTAGACTTGTCAAATTGACTTCACCTTTAATAGAAGGCACGCCCTTCACCCTTATAATATGGCACGTCGCACCGTAGACACAGTCTTTCCATATTAAGCATTAAGTACAGGTTTAAATTACTTGCATGTTGACTTGATTTTTCTCTCTTTGAGCATAATTTCCATGAAAAACGTTCATGAAACTCTCCGTATAGAATTCCTTTTGTGTTTTTTGTAATAAACATGCGATTTTGTGTTAATTAGCAAGAAAGATTGAGAATAGACAGTTATTTATTAAAATAGCTTATGATTTGTAGCAAGTCAAATGTGAGAACGCACACAAGAAACACATACATTAGAACAGCTGATTAGAAAATGATTTCAATGCTTTTAAATGGACCCAATTTCCTACTCTACATACTTGTCAATTTCAGGCCATGGCCTTCTATTAAAGGAAGCTATGACTTGTATTTGATGTCTTGATTCGAAATAATTTATAATTTTTGAACAAATATTGACCGAGCTGGGGTCATTTCCCCATCTTGCCAGAATGTCTTCTTCGCTTGGACAGACTATACTTGGTACCGGTAGTACTTGGGCCTAATGGGCTGGTTCAGGGAAGGTATGATCACTGATACATTGTCTCAAAAAGCCGAGCAGTAAATTGTCCCACGTCCAATGGGAGCATTTTGACAGTAAATGTACCAAGATTCTTCGACCGGAAAGCGGTGACTTGTACCCATCTCCTGTGGCTGATCCATTTTCTGTGATTGGAGGGATCGGAGCCTCATTGGTCGAGACGGTCAGACATCTGAGCGTCTGCTAGTTGACTTCATATGGAAAGTTTCCAAACAAACAATTGTACAAAGATGTCTTCAAGAGTAGAACTTCTGTATTCATTTAAAGATATTTTATATCGAATTTTTGAAACTGAATTGATAAAGTTTTGAACAAAATGAACATTTTTAAAACGAATTGATGAAGTGCACAATTCTCTTCAAGGTGAGTTTATTTTAATTTATAATAATAATAATTTCTCTGGATGTTGAACAACACATCCAGAGGAGTTTAAAATTATGAAAGGAGAGCAAAATTATGAAACTAAGAACTAATTTTTAGTAGTTTGTTTTAATAGATTATTTTTTGTAGTTGTTGAATCCCAATAGCTTTTAATCATTTTCATAATCCTACAGCTTGGATCGCACATATTAGCACTTGAAGAGAAGGCTATGGTTCCCATTAAAAAGCATCATCCAGAGTAGACTATAGTTATTGTCTTTTGCATAATACCATGCTTGATTCAATAAATTTTCCATCACATGCCTCCGTGGATTCCCTATATCTTCCACTGCTACAATCACAGCCGAATTTAAAATGCTGGGCCTGTTCAGATTGTTAAAGTTAGCTATTTCATCCAATTCTCCTCGGATAATTTCATTTATGAGATCATGCACCATCATAAATACTGTGTATTATATAAAAAAAAGCAGTGTATCTCCATAATGAAGCAGCTTTATCAGCTCAACCTCAAGTATGGCTTTGAAAGAAAGCAACTTATTGGATGGAATTGACCTAGAGTAGCCAACTTACAAAATCTGTTACTGTCAAATATCAAATATTTGTTTGGATTGGCTATGGTACATGATTTGGAGTTGAAGTATTGGTTTTCATTATTGAAAAGATTGATGTGATAATAATTATGATAATTCCCTACAATGATTTTGTTTGCATCCATTGCGACACTCTTTTTGTACTAATACACAATTCAAAAGTACGCGCCAACAGCTGTGAACCGGAATTTTGTACCGCGTTCTATGGGAACATGATGTGGTAGATTGTGACACGGTTTGTGGTGGATTATTCCATGTCACAAGTTACCGTAAAGCGGTTACTGATTCCATGTTCCCTGAACGAGCCCAATCTCTCTTCATCAGCACCTTATAATCACCCACGCATACGTAGAAGGCGCAATTGGAAATCACACTCACAAAAATGTCGATGACTTGTGAATGGTGTCGTTGCAGATAAATCAATTGAATCAACTATTGGCTAATTAGAAAACCCTTCAATGAAATGTTGTCATCACATGATAAGTGAAAAGAAATGGGATGCGAGTGGATGTTTTCAATTCCCAATTTGAAAAACTGAATGAAATTTTATAGGCTACAAAATCTTACTTCTTACAACATCTTTCCCTCGATTGAAATTGAAATAATATTAGTCTTCTCAAAGGAAAATTTAAATATTACTCATTACTCAAATTTTTGAACTCATGGCTTGATTTATTGAGAATTAAGAAACATTTCCAACATATTATTGAAAATAAAATAATATAATCCAATCAGAAATATTGTAGGCCTGCAACCGATCAAAATCAAATTCCGTTCTACTTTGTATAAGCTACTAAAATCCTCTAGATTCCTCTTTGAAAACAGCTCCAAATCCGATATTGAAGTTATGGAAATGGAAAACAAGAATGGAAATAGCAATAGAAATCTTTTCCTTATGAATTTAATCTTAGAAACTGGCTGCTGACGCTCATTCTTATTTTCATATAAATTTTTAATGAGGAAAAACTGAATGTCAGTTTTTCTTATAGCACCACCCGATTCTCATTCACCGACTGAATAGTGTAGATTAAGACCAAAGTACCGCGTAAATCAAGTGAGTCGTTGAACCGTAAAACGCAAATCATTACTGTACCCTCCTTCCTTCTTTCTGTATTCGATTCCCTCATCTCCATCTCCTTTTTCTTCTCCTGCTCCTCCTCCTCCTCCTCCCATAAAGTTCAAATAAATTTGTTTAGAAGCTAAGAAGTCAATGAGCTGAGAATAATATGCCAGAGAAAGCGTCTCTGATTTTTTCCCCGAAATTAAAATCCGAATAAGGGCGGGAAAAAACTCTTTATCACCCTAAGCCTTCAACCTATTTCCCGGTTGTAAATTATTTTATGTCCAGTTTCCTACAATCACACGCTCGTTTGCTGGTGAAAAGAAAGCTTAAGAATGTGATTTGAAAACTTTTCCCCGGATTTTCTTCTCCGCTTGGTATTTTTTCATCATCATTTATTTCCCAATCTTACTCACTACCAGAGTTTACGCCCATGTTTGTGAAATTGTATTTCTCTCATTTCTTTCACATTCCTAAATCGAAATAAATTTGGAATCCTAATGAATGCAGCAAAACTCAAATGACCTCGTGGTTATACTGCGTTCTCTTCCTCAGCTTTCACTTCTTCCAAGTCATTGCGTTCTAAAAATATTCCTCTTCAAGCAAAATCATAATATCATATAAACCTAAACTTCTAGTAGAATAATTATGTTACCCTCTCAAGATACTAAATAATCATTGATTCTTAAAGTAGTTACGTCAATGCTTAATGGTGTGTGACATTTTTCAAATACACTTCCATTTTCCACTTCGATAAATTCATAAAATTTCAATAAAAAAATCTCCCATACTGCTAATTCTTCAATTATTTCAAAGTACTGTACAACATTAGGTAATATTCATGGACTGTTTCGCTCTATTATTCGAATAATATTATATATCAGCATCTATGATGAAGCAATGGAATTATTATGTGACTAGTATATTCAAGGATATTAATGTTTCTGATTATCATTGGTGGCTAGTAAAACTCTCATAGACCTAAAATATTTAATATAGGATTGATTCTAAACATCAAGAACAACGTCAAACCGACAAATTTTGTACCACCCAATCTTTTAAATTCAACTGTCATATAAAATTAACATGAAATTGAAGCTGAGAAAAACCACCAAACCCCTGAAAAGGCCACTAGAAATCGTTCTTAGAGTTAAAAAACAAAAATGGATCGTTGAATCATTCTAAAAATTCGAGATCATTAAATAACTACCGAAAAACCCCTCCAGAAATCATTGTAAAAATTATAAAGGGCCACTGGAAATCGTATAAAATAAATATCCGACATCATTGAATAAAAATGTGCAACTAGTAATCACTTTGAAAATTCAAGATCATTGAATAACCACACGGATGGATCACTATAAATAATTCTGAAAATTCTATATGAAACCAGCAAATTTAAACCACCGCGAATGATAGCGGGCCCAGTAGCCTACTGATGATAAGAGCAAGAGCAATTCATAGCAGAGAAGTGCATCTGTGTGAGAAGAGTAGTAAGAGGTGAGTCGTACTCAGTACAGTAGCAAGGCAGCAGTGGAGCTGCGTTTTTCATTAGGGTACACAGCATGGTGATGTGAGTTCATCGCATCATAATTTGAAAATTGAATCAGCCGCTTCCCTCTGCCACTGCAAAGCCGGTAGTCGGCTTCATTTCGCAACGGAATCTGTTGAGGGAGCGTCGAAAAGAGGGGGGTGTACGTGGAGGGGGGAGGTGGCGATGAAGGTGTGTTGTGCCGGGCAGCTTTATGAGGGTGAATGTACAAATAACATATTCTATTAGTTGCGCCGGCTAGGTCCCAATCCATGCTCCGTTTAACGGCATTTTAATTCAATCTAAGTCTTATACAAAATTCAGCCGCTCACCCGCTATGATCTATGGGAGCGCCTCACATTATGGGCCCTCAGGGACCTCCATCTACTAACCGTCTACAGAACATCGCTTTCCCAGCTTTCCACTCGTCTACTGTGTTTCAGATGCCCCAATCGGTTTGGCACATAAATGTAGTCTGATCGAATAATTCTAATTTTACAAACAAAATTAATTTCAATGTACTCGTAATTATTCATTACGTTATAATAATTTACGTAATTATAAATCATTCTTTATTATTACAAACAACCAAATTATTTTGAACCGATTTTAAGTTGAAAATTTTTGACTAGTAGCGTGACTATACTTCAAGACCTCTCATCCACTTGTAATCCTATGCTGTAGGCTTCAATAGCAATAAAATTTAACCTGAATTATTGAAATTCACATAATTTGACAAGTTATTTCAAAATAGATTATCCTTACTCGATTTAAACACATAAATACGACATAGCTTGATTTAGTCCTGGATTGAATTAAACTGTGTATAAACTGCTATTGAGCATATACGAGCCTGATTTCTTTACAAACTATTATTTTAGCCACTTTTGGTTCAAATAGTTGCTAAAACAACTCCGCCATTAGATGAGGTTATAGAGACCAACGTAATATTTCCATTAAAAATTTATCACCATGTATCCCCGAAAATTTATATCGGGTTGATAATAGTCGTGACGGGCATCATCGTCATTATACATAAATTGCCAAAGAAAACGGTAGCCTAATCAGGAATAATTAATAAAACATTAATACTTATTTCAGAACGGTGTCTTCTGATACCAATATTTTTCTCGGTTTCAAGAAAAACTCTAAATTCATTAATATAAAAATTGTTTGTGAAGTTTGGAAAAAGGAGTTGAGCTTGAACTTAGAATATTTCTTTGCAGTCTGGGTGCCAAATATGAAAAAAGGGGGTAACCTTTTTTGTGGTAACCTTTTTGTCGTTGATTTTTTGATCGATTATGATAGATTTTGATGTGTAGATTCCGAATCCGAGTGATGCCAAGCTGTAAAAGTTGAGCATTTTTTGTAATTCAAGATGGCGGCCAAAATTTCGGTTCCATTTCCCGTCTACCACAATTTCCGTCAGAACGAAGCGTCGGGCGAAAAAAATAATCGTATCTTTTTTTTAGTAAATTAAATTTCCAAGAGAATGGTATCAGATTAATGTCTCTATCCTTATTAAGAACGGCGTTATGATTTTTCAAAAAGAGGCTAATTTTCAAGAAAAATGAGAATTTGAGTATTTTTAGATTTTGCTTGCTTAGATCTTCTGACGTATTCATTTGAATCGTGTAAATCAAAATCCCTCTGGGGATAATTTTGTCCTCTACAATTTGAGACCAAGTAGACCTCTCTATCTTTTATAGTTTTCAAACTAGGGCAGTAAAAATATATCCTTGTATCTTAAAAAACCCTATTTATGGGAAAAATGGTCTCCAAAAAATTTATACGTGCTTGTATTGAGATTTTATTTGATAATAATGTATTCTAGATCAATTTCCAGCAGATAAGCCACTTACCGACCTGAATTTTGGTTATGTTCAATAGTAAGGACCCTTCAAGGATCTCAATCTAAGGATACCTCAAACTATTGTTGAAGTCATCAGATCTCAACAATTCATAGCTCATTCTTCTCAGCTCATTAAGGCGGTCTAAATTCATATATCATATATTGAATTCGGTCAAAATTGTCAAAATTCATTACTGAGGCAAAATTGACCTTTTCGTCATATACCAAAAAATGACTTTTTTGCTTACAAAGAGTATATCTTCTGAACCCTTTGAGATAAAAAATTGATATTATCATGAAAATGTAGATAAATTCTTCCTCTATAATCTCCTATAAATAACTTTTTTGGCATCACGCATTTAAGATAGCTACATCGACTTAAAAAGATACTGATATTAGATTCTTGAAAATTAGCCTCTTTTTTGAAAAATCATAACGCTGTTCTTAATAAGGATAGAGACATGAATCTGATACCATTCTCTTGGAAATTTAATTTACTAAAAAAAGATAAGAATGATTTTTTTCGTCCGTTGCTTCGTTCTGACGGAAATCGTGGTAGACTAGAAATGGAACCGAATTTTTGGCCGCCATCTTGAATTACAAAAAATGCTCAACTTTTACAGCTTGGCATCACTCTTATTCGGAATCTACACATCAAAATCTATCATAATCGATCAAAAAATCAACGACATACCACAAAAAAGGTTACCCCCATTGGCACCCAGACTATTGTCTAGGAAATTTCCAAAACAAGATTATTACCGAAAAATCAACAGTGATGTTTGAAGATTGGAGGGAGTTCAATTCTATTTAGGAAAAGTTGGTAGTTGGTGGAAGTTGTCAAGATTTTTTGGGCTTGCAGGCGATTGCAAACGAGAGAACGTGACGCTCGATCTGGCATCTGGATATGCACGATTCACTTTCAACAGGGGAAACTGTGTGTGCTTGGCTTGGAAAGCGTTATCCGTTTTTCCGGAGGAGCTGACTCCCCTGGGAGCGAGGTGCGTGGAGCGGCGTTAGCCTTATCGTTGCGCACTTTTCCGCTCTCTACTTCATAAAACTTGCACACTATAAATAGGCTCGCGAAAAAAGGTAGCTTTAGAGAGAAACTGAGAAAGGAGAATAAGGGAAGGAAAAGAGGAGAGGAAGAAAAAGGAGGGGAGAAGAAAAGGAAAAGGAGAGGACATGAGATGAGGAGGAGGAAGAAGAAGACGAGGTAAAAAGTAAAAAATAAAAAGAGAGGATAACATGGAAGAGATTCTATTGAGAAAAGAAGAAATTACAAAAGAATCGGATTTCAATCTGCTTCTATTTACTCCACTTATCCAATTGATTCTTCACTTTTCCGAAACAATCTCTCAATCTCTTCGACTAGACGTTTCAGGTCTGAAAGTGAATTAAATTTATTCCATGTCAACGGTAACGGTTTCCAATGGTTCAAACAATATTTAATAGACTGTGGTTCATTAAAACCAATACAATCATTATTATTAGTACAGCCTACATAGCCTACATAGTACAGTAAGAGAATGATTGGAATGTCATGATTACTGTACTAATAATTGAAAGTTATAGGTGTATGCCAATCCATGACTAACTGCTATCTTGAAAGTTAATTTTTAGTGATTTACCTACATGAAGGACGTAATAAATTCCATATTCAGGTAAAATTTCTCACATGCCTCAATGATTTAGAAAAAAATAGTTATGTAATATTTTTAATAGTTATGTCAGAGAATCGATAAGTGAATACAGGTGCACATCTTTTCTTACAAGATGTCATCAGCAAAATACCCTAAGTTGCAAACCTAGTACCTAGTACTATATAGCTTGGAATTTTGGGTGAGTGAATAATACTACAGTATCTATAAAAATTTGTTTTTATAATTATTAAAAATTTGAAAATTTTACTTCAAAGTTATACTAATGATTTGTATATCGTCATATGGTTTGTCTGTCTTTGCATTCGTCTTGACGTTGCTGATGTTTTGAACAACTTCCATTCCTTTGGATACTCTTCCGAAGACTGTGTGTTTACTATCAAGCCATGGCTGTAAAAACATAGAATTATAAATTAGATTTACAACATAACGGATACAATCTATTTTTCAATATCTCACAGAGAATAGGACTTCCTAAAAGGATAGAAGGTAGAAAGATATTTTTAATGGATTGAACGGGATACAAACGTGTTTAGTTTTAAAGTATTGCCTACACTAAAAACCTAAATAAATACAAGTAGTTATAAAAAAAGGCATAGTTTAAAAAGTCGCAAGTTTGATCGATATCCTAGTTCTCGTAAAGAGGGATATCTAGCTTGATAAAGTGACGTCGAGATCAATCCATCACTCTCAACTAAGGATCTATAAAGAGTTCTTTATAGAGCCCTAATCACAACAAGATTAGCTACCACTCTCCAGAACAGCCGGGAGTCATTACACTCATTTCATTATTTCGAACTACAAAGCAGAATTGGGAACAATGGAATAAAATTAAATAAATAGACCAAAAGTCAAAGGACGTGAATTCTAATTTGCCCAGAATACTGACAAATTTGGTATTCAAATAGAATACAATCGTGAAATAGTAAATATAAATAACTCTTTCTTTTGCCAACAGAGGATTATTTTGTGACGATATTTCTAAAGTGGGTGTAAGATTCAACAATATGTTTTGTAATAACTTAAGCATAAAATTTATCACAGGATGTTATTTCCTCATAAATGGACATCAATATAAATATTCAATTAAAAGATGTCATTTTAATGCCGATGACATTAGTCGACTATTGAATAGTCGACTTCGACTAGAACATTATGTTACATGAGTTATGTCGACTTATGTAATTCTGATTACTTTAGTCGATGATAAGTAACGAACCAAAGCAACAACAAGTACTTGTATTAATAAATTAGTAGGATAGAATAAAAATCAACAAACTTACAGTGGGTATGACTGTGATGAAGAATTGACTTCCATTGGTGTTGGGGCCAGCATTCGCCATGCTTACTGTGTAAGGTCTGTCATGTCGAAGATTTGGATTAAATTCATCTTGAAACTCACCACCCCATATACTTTCACCTCCAGTACCAGTTCCTGGAAAAAATACAAATTGACATAAGAAAAATCGATGGTATTTTCTCGAAAAAATGAAGATAACGTTGAAAAACTATAGAAAAACTAAAATATTTGGCGTATCCTTGAAAAGTTTTTAAAATCCGTTCTTAGCGCGCGTCTAAACGTCCAACTGAACATGCCTGCCAAATTTGAACGCATTCGGTTCAGTGGATTTTTAGTTCTGGTGATGAATGAATGAATGAATCAGTCAGTGCCATTTCGCTTTTATATATAGAGATAATAATCAAATTCAATAGCCTACTACATAGTTAGGTAAGCGGTAATCAAGTGTAGCTCAGTTGGCTGGAGTGTCACACCATATCAAGCTGCCTTCTCTGCACTGGTTCGATTCAAGTTCCGTCCGACATTTTTCATCGTATCATTCTTCAACTCAATAATCACGCACAAGTAATTATACTCATGTAGGCATCAAGAGCACCATAAACGACAGGCAATTGAATGTTATAATTTTACTATCTTTATTTTAGACTAGTCTCAAGAATACTTTGATTTTATTCTTACCATCGATTTTTCTTATGTCAATTTGTATTTTTTCCAGGAACTGGTACTGGAGGTGAAAGTATATGGGGTGGTGAGTTTCAAGATGAATTTAATCCAAATCTTCGACATGACAGACCTTACCAAAACAATCGGTAGAAAATGTTGATATTTGGTGGGCAGGCTCAGATAAGGTCTATAAATGTTGTGTTAAAATATTTTTTGCAATCCGTCTCAAGCATTAGGCCAGTAATCAGGTTTTCAAAATTATAGATATGTTGCGGGTTGCATATCTTCCGCCTTGATACGACCAATCCTCACTGTAAATTCAATGGTTCAGCGAGATTTTAGATGAACTAATTTTGGAAGATCAAGTTTGAATCATTGAATCAAGTTTAAAACTATATATACTTCCGATATTACTATTTTTTGGAATTTTCGGAGTTTTTCTTAGATTTTTCTAGAACAAATTGGCAGAAAATGTTGAAATTAGGTGAACAGGTCCCTCAGATCAGGTGTAGAAATGCTGAAATAAATTTCGAATCCCTTCTGAACGCAATTTTGCAGGCGAGCGAAGCGATTTTGTTTGTCTCAGCTGTCACTGACAGAGGTTTTGCAGGCGAGCGAAGCGAGCCTGTTTGACTCACTTACACTGCCTATACTGTCGGGGTCCAGGGGCGGAGCTCTTACTAGGTGGAGAAGGCGAGCGAAGCGAGCCTGCTGGCTAGTTCATTATATTCCCATTCCGTATGAAAAACTGCTTAGACTATGCACATTGTCAATCAATGTTGATTGTAGATTGTAGAATAAACATTGATTGTGGATTGTACAGTCAATATGGGGGTATAATTTCATTTTATAGAATTTCTTCAAAACAAGCTAACGATTATATTCAAGTGAAGTTAAATCAAATAAATTTCTATTCAAAAATTGTTTTATTACAAAGTTTTGATTTTCCCACAAAGACAAATCTGTGTGAGAGAAAGAGGTTAAATGAAACGTAACATAATAATAAATACCTGTAGGATCACCAGTCTGTATCATGAACCCTTGATAACTCTATGAAATATATGTCCATTATAGTAGCCATTCTTACTATGGACACAAAAGTTCTCAACAGCCTTCGGACACTCTTTGAACAATTTCATGTGAATATCTCCCATGGCTGTGTGAATGATGGCGGTTTCATAGAGGTGTTGAACTCCTGTAATGATATAAACTAAATTGATATCAACACTTTAACAGTTTATTGTGACTGAAATTATAGAAGTGCGTTAAAATTTCAAATCATTCATAATTCCATAAATATTTTTTCAACATTGATATTATATTAATTTTAAATTTTTGTGCATAATCAACCATTTAAAAATGAGTTTTTTAAAAATTACACTAAAATTACCCCGACGCTTTGCAGAGCATACCGGGGCAGAGATGAAGAGAAAGACACATTAAAATACAACATCGGTAACCCAAACAAAAACACATCATATTCTTTGTCAAGGCAGTGTGATAGCCCTAAACAGTTTGCTATCGATTCGGATAGTCAATTTCATGATAGTCCTACAAGGATGATTTTAGTAACAAGAACTGCCAGAATAGTGAGATAGTTCATGAGGAATCGCATTGATAAGGAAGCTGATTGAATCACAGAAGTTAGGGGATTTTTTACATCAAAATCTTTTTTCCTACAGATACCTGTAAAATTGCAATTTTCAACTGAAAATCGTGTGTAAAACGGTCCATCCTTGAACTAGTAATAATTAGCATGCCTAAAGTGAAAATTAGCGTGCCTAAAAATTTTTACGCACTCCAGATTTTTAACCTAACAACACGAAATAGTAAGTACATCAAATGGATGTTCCGTATTTGGAATTCAAAATTAAGGTGGCAGCACTGGCTGTCGACCAAACGGGAGTCGATCAGCTGGTAGCGGCAAGTTGGAATTTCGACCAAAAGGTAGTAACCCAGCCAGATTTTCCGTCAGACATCTCACTGAATTTTTTAGGTTAGCTTATTGTTTACATCAATACCGTAAGTAAGTTACTGTATGATCATAGTTGATCATATGGAAAGAGATGAAAATATGATTTCGTATTTTCATCTCTTTCCATATGATCAACTATGATCATATAACTATTATCGTGTAATACCGGCCTAAGATGATTCATGATTGTTGTTTGTTGATCTTGAATTTGTTTCATACAGTAGTTGACTCAATTTAAGCTATCAGAATTCAGTGGCGTAATACATTATTATGATTTTTTCAATGTGAAAGTAACTTAATACATACAACTTTGAAGAAGACTCTGGCACCATAGTTACTGGAATTTTGAAAATACTATAGGCTAAAATAAAACAAACTCAGATCACATTTATGTGATCTGACTACTTTAACTACCACATATGTAAGTTAATATATAATGAAAAGTGGTTGAAGGCATGATATAGAATTCATAGTAAATGCGACATTCTAATTTAATACTATCATTAAATTACAGCTTCAGTTCAATTCAGTCTCATTGTTGGCTGGTTCAGCTTTAAACCTTGCACTTAATTCATAAAGTAGGCTTTTGTTGTGCAATGCAGGTGACAGCCGACGACTAAATAATTTTGCATAAAAGCATGATAAAGTCCTGAGAATCATAAGCAATACAATTGTAACCTTGCATAATTTTAACATAGAAGCAGTTATCTGTTATGCTATAGATAGCCTAATCACTTGCGGGTTGCATCAATCAAATGCCTACCTGCTAGAATTGATGAGATATTTTGTCTCAAGTGATTTGAAGCAGCAAAATTTTCCCAGAAAGAATAATATACAGTACTTTACATGGAAGTAAGTTATTCATAGCACTATTAAGTTATATAGGCTATCATTTCAATGAAAATAAAACCATGAGTTTGATTAATTGTGGAGGTAAAGATTCTAAATCCCTTCCAGTCACATTAAATAATGTTTAAAAAGTCTAATTTGCACTGAATTCTAGTAAATATGATTATTTATAGCCATAAAAGTATGAAAGGGCGTTTTACACTTATCAGTTACCTGGAATATTTCAAGGTCTCAAAAAGTAGTTTATACTGATTGTAGCTCATAACTTACTGGTAAATATTACAGTGAGTATGTATGTATGGCCCATGAAGGGACTAGGCCTACCAGCTGGTTGCCAATTTCAAATTCACTTTTTCAAAATAAAATTTCAATTTTTACAGCCCGTCCAAGCCAAGAAGACACCCCGGCACAACGGGAAAACGGCCCCAGCCCGTGCAATACCGGCCCAAAAGCCATTAAGTACAGTGAGTACAATAATTTATTATTCTATAGTCACTGTGATACATAGAATAGATGAAATGTTTGAATTATATTACTTCATATTACTCAAATAAAAGTAATTATTTGATAATAGATGACATTGGACATTGTAGGCTTCTAAAATTGAAAGTTCCAACTCAAGATTTCCGCCATCTTGGATTTGTAAGAATTGTGAGATGATGGTAATTTACATGATTCTTATATTGATTTCAAAGGCAAAATAAATTGAGGAGAATGCGATAAAAAATACTTGAAATTACACTAAAAAACACATTTGAAACTTTTTTCTACTTTTCACATAGGCCCAATGGTAACTGTAGGAAAAATTTCATGTGTAACTCGAGCATAAAGTGTTATTGCTGCACTCAAGAAACGTTTTTCACTCGCCTTCAGCTTGCGAAAAAACTGTTTCGCTCGTGCAGCAGCAATCCTTCACTTTACACACTAGTTACACAAATAACTATTACATCTAGCACCTTCAGTTCTCAATCAACTTATGTGTATCAAAAATAATGTGTATAGTATAATGGTATAAATAAGTTTTTGAAAGCTCGTTGCGCCAAGAGAACAGCCGTGGTTAGCATTGGTTGCGCGACGATCTTACTAAAGTTCTAATTTTTCTTATAAATTTGCAAGAATAAAAAGTAATTTTAAAGAATAAAACTAGCCTGAAGCTTCCGTGGCCGAGATGATATCTTCTTTAGATGGTTTCTCATTGAACACATCTCTGTCTGCATCTGCACTCTTCGTGTCTTCTGGCTCTCGTCTGGAATAGTTGAAACTCGTATAATTATCAACAACCATGAACAGAGGAGTAATGAAGATAATATACATAGAATATGGATAGATATAATAACAATTAACAGACCATGGTTGGCGAGCATAAATAGATTATTGACAATACTGTAGTAACTTATTCTGTTTCAAGAGTAGAAAATAATTTCAAGTTTACGCTCAAGATATTGAAATCTAGACGTATTTGAATAGAGGAATAAATATGGTCAATCGTTCAACGAAATTTGTCCGATTATTCATTAGAATTATCAACAATATAACGATAATAGTTTTTCAAGTAACACATATTTTTTATATGTATATTTTTAGTGAAATTAAACATTCACTGTATACACATTCACACATTCATTATATGTATATTTTTATTGAAATTGAACATTCTGAAGTTGAATGAAGGATCAATCACATTATTTGAGTTGAAACTTAACTGATGGATAAGATTTTCCACTGCTTACCAAAAACATTCAAATAATCTAAAATTGAGTCTAAAATTTTGATGTTTGAAAAGAGTGAGTATTTCCTCAACGATCAGTACTAATATCAACGTTACAAACTAATAAGTTGTTTGAATTATCAAAATTAAACTTACAGTATTTTTTATCACAGACTCACTTTGTAAATATGTAGAACCGATTTTTCTTGAAAGCAGTACAAAATATTGTTGGATCTGATGTGATGGCATCCAAAGTGGGGTTATCAGACGCTTCTAATTCAACTGTCACGGCAGCTTTGGATTTCCTAGCTCGACCCTGAAAAATGTAATTGCAATCGATGGACAATACTCACATACAGATCAAAGAGGAAAATTAATCAAACATAGTCATAATAGTTTCACACTTTAGAATGCACTTCACATTCTTATGTCAATGTATTTACTTAAGTGAACGGGAGCGCAGCATAGCTGTTTATTGAAGCAAAGAGGAGCAAATTCCTCAGAGAATTTAAGTCCGGTAATTACATCAAAACGACCACCGTTTTATTTCACGCACATCTGATAGCATTTTACTCCATAAGCGCAATATTGCATTCTAAGGTTCAAACGAACTATATTATGAGTTGCTATGAAAATACTTATATAGTCTGTCCAAGCAAAGAAGACCCTCTGGCAAGATGGGAAAATGACTCAAGCTCGGTCAATTTTGATTAAAAAATTCTCGTTTTGATCTCAAATTGTAGGAAACGATTCGATCTACTTTAAAGACCACATTTATAATTATTGAACAAATATTAACCTAGCTGGAGTCATTTTCTCATCTTGCCAGAGGGTCTTCTTTACTAGGACAGACTATACAAAAACAAGATTATCTTGTTGGAGATCATACTGTTTGGTGACCAGTATGCACATTCTTAAGATTTGTATCTCATATTTGTCAAAGTCTGAGCAAATAAAATATATAAGGGGTTTGTCAAAACTCTTTTTTCAATTCTTGGGATGAACTTTCATGAGCTCAATTTTCTTTCGAATAGGAGCTTAATTAGAAAAGAACATGTTACAAATAAAATCATTACATATTCATGAATAATGTGGTCTAGCAGAGTGTTTGAACCATTAAGATGATATATTTTGAACCTCGGTAATTTATTTATTGTTACAATTGGGACTTGATAGCAAGTATTTTAAGCAAAGGTAATAATGAGTGAGTGAATGATGATGTTTACATGGTGAATGAAAGATGATGAAAGTTTAAATTAAATTAATTATGAAATTTCTCGTAAGAAATGAATATGAATTGATCTAGGTATATATATATAATGAAAATTCCACTAACCTGGAAAAGTGCTATTTTCAATATTCTCAAGTTCTCAGACTTCCCAAGAACACGAACACACCTATTTGTATGCAAATTTACAACTTTGATTCCAAGCATAGTTCCATATAGAAGCAGAAAGCCACTTTCGTCAAACGTCAAATTACAAAGGTGGAACACATCACTCTTTTCCAAGTCTCTTTCACCTGCCATCCTGAAAGAGTAACATGAGAATTAAAACAATGAAAACAGAGATTTGGACCAAAATCAAATTTATAAAATTAATAACTAGTGATTAGCATACTTGTACGCTTACACAAACAAAATTAATTATTGTTGAATAATAAGTTAATAAATGTAAGATCACTTTGTATGGACGTGACAATTTGTAAGTATTTTCAATACTGCAATACCCGCCGCATTTTGCACTTAGTCCAAGCCCAGCCCTATCGTAGCCCAGAATAATTAAATTTTCAAAAATCATAGTTAGCATACATGTGTTAATCGTCTGTGAGGGCGATATGCAGCTTTCTACTAGAACCATGCTTTAACAAAATTTCTCACGTCTTGGCTGTGGCTGGGCTAAGCTTCGGAAGGGTGCAATATTTATTAATTTATTTACAATTGAAATATACACATAATAAAAAAAATGAATATAAAAAAACCGGTAAGCTCAACTCCTTGAATTGTTGATTCTTCTTATCAAACACAACTCAATGTTCAATACGTTTTAGGGCTTCTGATTATAAATACACTTCAATAATACAGTAGTTGGAGTGTTTGTTTCAACAAATAATAAAATTTTGTTCCAACAACTACTTTGATTCTCAACTCTCATTTCAAATTAAAGCATAACTTATACAAAATGAGTTTGATGTAAATTTCTCAAACGAATAGTATAAACCTAACTATGATTGGTCAGATAGAATTCATCACATTCTCCTCACCTCCTCCCAAATTCCATGTTGGGTAATTGCTGTTTCATTTGTTGAAGCTCAGAAAAATGTTGGAGGCTCTCATCCAATACCCTTCTCAATTTTCCAGTTAGAAAGTGGAAAACTCTCACCTGAAATAGCTCATCAAGTCAGCAACACCATTCGTTTTCACAATAGCAGGAAATTTAAAGGTTTATAGAATAATAAAATCAAAGAAAAAAGTCGATAATAACCAAATACAACAGATAATATTAATGTAGAAAAACGAAAAAATTTCTAAAACTATTTCATGAAAATTAGTGAACTTCATCACTTCATGGATATTAATGGAAATTTATAAAATATAAAAATGATGCATCAAAATGATGCAAGTGGTCATTGAAGGAGGGAGACGTTTTAAACAATTATTTCAATGAACAAGCAATGCAACAAAAAGCTCTTAACAAGCTCTCAACGTCTCCACAGAAAAACGAAATTGGTCGTTTGTGATCAAAATCGTCAACTGGGGTCAATCCCAGGAACCTTTCCTTATCAGTCAGGCGCTTATCGCTTTCGACTACAGTAACTCCAAAATTCATCAAGAGGACATGATTAATCTATATTAATTTATCATTACTGATGTCTTGAAACGTTTTAAGTCATGGGTGATGTAAAATTATGGAGAACAGTTCATTCCCATTGCTCAGATTTACAAAACTTCAAAGTACTCGTACAGCTCCCCAAGCAAAAACCTCGATTGAAATGAATTCATTTACTGCCAAAATATACGGTTTACTATTGTGAATTTATTGATTTGAAATGGTTTACTTAATGATATATCTATACCTTTCTGTCAGCAGAAATCGTCGCAAACTGCAATCCGTCGGGTGAAAAGCACAGACCAGAAGGAACTGTTTTGTTCTTTGCAAACTCGAAGAGATCTGTGTCCAACTTGGAGTCAAATTTGACACATTTTGGGAATTTGAAATCTTTTTTGTAGCCAGACCAATATTCAAGTATTCCAGCTTGGTCCACAGAGATGGACACTTCAAATACTGGATTGAACTGAAAACAACAAAAGTCAACGTAAAACGTTTTATGGAAAATATAGTTTAGAATAATATGAACAGAGAACGGATATAGATATAGATCCAATCAATTTGTGTAGAATATCCATGCTCTTGATATTTTTCTTTCACTTTGTGAAACCCAAGCTATCCTCTCTCTTTCTTCCAACCTCAATCGTGTGTCTAAAAATAGGCTGTACAGTGATCAAATTACAAGATCAGAATGATGATAAGTAGAAATAATTTCATAAGTAATCATTATCACGAGACTAAATCAATGATGGGGCCACTAAAAAGTTCTCAATGTTTACATTAAATAGAAGTTATTATTTTTCTAACCAATTATATTTTTTATTGGGAATAGCCTACAATATGAAATATTAATTTATTATTGTTTGATAGAACGAACGATGAAAAATTTAGAAAAACATGAACTCTGATTATTTTCAACTTACTTTTATGATAGCAACTGGCTTTGTATGAAGCTTTTCAAAAATATGAAGTGGAGTATTTGTTCCCCGACCATCATAAACGTAGAGGTTGTTGCATTTCGAATCAGCTCTGTAAAGACAAACATTAATCAATGTTAAATTATTTTAAAATCAAATAAAGTGGTACAATGACAATCTGCTCATTCACTGATGTTGAGATGTGAATGATTTATTGGAAATTTGTTTGAATTTTGGAACCCAAAAGTTTCTTAAACTCTGAACCGATTTTTACTGGAGCGTTTTGCACAACCAATACTATTGTATTGATTCCGTTACATAACTAAGTTAATAACTCTCTCAAAAACATTTAAAATTTGTGAATTTATTCAAGTAATGATTTATAATTATACATACACTGCAACTGTTGAAATCGCATCTCCTACACTATGTATCCATTCAGCACACTGGGGATGTAGTTGAGTTTCATCATATTAATCATGTCTGAAAAAAATTGCTCATCACATGAGAAAATCACTAGCCAAACCAATAGAATACATTCAATCATGCTGCATCAGAACTGAATAATCTACTTTCTGGAAACATTAGACATTAAACTCATTCAGAAATTTAAAACAACAGTGGACAATTAGTTAACAGTCAAAGTTAGGCTTAACATGGAAACCGTAATTTCAATCAATTTATATCATACTTTAATCACCTTTCACCGAACACACATACCTACTGACATAGTCATCTACAATCGCACTTGAAACATTAACCCTATCACAGTGACCGTCTAAATTCGGCTCCAGGACTGGTCTAATCCAGCCCGTAAAGTGCTTATGGTTAACCCTTACAAATTTACAAAATTATTATACACAGCAAAAACATACTATCAAATACATTATGTGGCCCACCAGCATAATTTTGTTTAGGCCTATTGGCCTGCCATACAAAAAGTTTGCTCATCACTGCCATCAACATTCTGATAACTAACATTCAAACCAATTCTAGGGTGATTGTGATTTTACCTCTTAAGTTAGTTGTTACTCAACATTTCCAATCTAAGTAGCTGAGAAAAATAGCAAAATAATTTTGCCAGAATTTTGATCAGAGCACAATGTAAAACATTATGCGGTACTTGAACGTAAAATCAAAAGACAATCATGCCAACATTTCATCAGAGAATATTTATCACAAAAAGACGATTCCATCATATTTTAGTAACGAGCATGAATAAACTAAATATAATCATTCTTTCGAGTAATAGATGACATACCAAAATTGATGACATCGAACACTTTCAGTGCTTTGTCGGTTGCAACTGTGCATAACAGGGAGCCATTGTAATTAGTAGCCATGTCTGTTAATGCTCCAAGATGACTGCGAAAGTGTTTCACAAATTCTATTGATTCTTCCATCTTTTTCCAGAATTTGACATGACCGTCACAGCTCCCAGTGATTAGGAAATCCGTCCTGCAGAACAATGGAAGAATTCAATGAACATATAAATTACAGTTTTTAAAGTCTCAGACATCAATAATTAATATATTGATGGAACAGTAACGTTGAGAATCAAGGAAGTCGAGCAGCTCTGACTAATACCATATAGATGAGGGATATTATCATAGAGTAAGAATTGTAACGATTGTGGGAATAATGCTTTTGGATCTACCAAAATGAAACGAATGTGGTTAATGAATTTCAATTGCTCCACCAAAATGAAATGAATGGAGGTAATGATGTTTCCAATCTAATAGAATGGATCGTATGAGTTTTGTGTTTCACTTTTTATTGGTTAGTGCCTCTACTCGATGTTTGTAAGGGCACTACCATAAATTATTGGATCTTGAATGTTGTGGATAATTGAATGAATTAATCCCCGGATTCCTCCAAATCTTTGGGTTTTGATCAATTCATCCAATTACCTCACAGGAACTCCTCCACCAGTGTTTTTTTTATGAAGAAAAAAACACAAAAACTTGGAAATTTTGATTGTATAATTTTTGTTCTACACAAGGTGTTTGAATTTCCAGAAACAGGTTGAAAATGATAAAGTTAGAATTAAAAATGAAATTTGGTTTTTATTGACACTGAATAAAATAATTAATTGTTATTCATTTTTGACAAATATTGAGAATATTTAACAGTACAGAAACTTTTAAAAATGAAATATAAAATAGTAGAAAAAGAGTTTGTTGAAGGTTAAACAAAAATAAAGCTAATTTAAATAATTATATCCTTTCTTTTGAAACTGTGGTTTATAATTAATTATTTAAAATAGAATAGATTTGAAATAAAGAAGTTGGACAGAGTTTTATTTGGAGAGTTATACCCTTTCTTTCGAAACCGTGGTTTATAATTAACAATTCAAATAAAAATTGAAAAAAAATGAGGAAAACGTTCTATTATTATTATTAAAGATGTGACTGTTTAAAAGAGTGATGATGAATTTTGAAAATAAATTAATAATAAAAAGGACTTGCAGAAATGGAAATGACTCTCGTGGGTAAACCGGGACTCGTAGTCGATACCGCAGCTGAACGAGAAGTGATCAGCTTTGGTGGGAATAAAAATTTTGTTCGCGCAAATGCTGAGTTTATACTCAGTTCTTAGCCAATGGCGTGAAAGCCTTGCTAAGACTTTTAATTGAATAGAACGTTTTCCTCTCTATTTCAGTTTTATTTTGGAAATGAATTTGTTATTATATATTATATTGTTTAAATAAATTCTACAAAACTGTATTTAAATAAAAAATTTATAATTAAATTATGTTCATTGATAGGGATCTGTCACTATTGAGACAGAATATAAGATACTTATATCCTTTCTCTATGATATTATGTACTTTAACTATTCTTTCTCTATGCTAATAGATATAGGCAGCAACCATTACTTCTCATCATACGTCATTAAAAAACGTTACAGTCAATTCACTCATGTGTGAAGCATATTTTGGCGATAGTGGTTAGTAAATACTGACACAAAACAATAATCCATTACTTGATTGAAATATAGAATGGGATAAAATGTAAGGTGCATCAAATCCCCTTAATGTACTTGAAGATAAAAAAATATTCAATAATATATGGCTTTTAATGGTGGTGAGACCGTTACGGGTAGTTCCACCTCGCCAATGTGTGTACTTGGCCAAATACCGGTCACCCATCCAAGAGCAGTCCACAGTGTTCGTTACATAACATCACGTTCACCGATAGATCAACCACACCGAGAGACCAATACCCAGTACCAATGTACCGTATCTTAAAACTATCTTTAACCGTATCTTAAAAGGAATGTTTATTAATGTTCATCTTAGCTTACAATCAATAACCTGGAACGACATAAAAATAGATGATCATAATTATTGAACAGATAGAGAACTTACTTTGTTACAAGTAGGTGAGTGACGATATCACGGTGCATGTAACTTTTCTCATACGATTCAGAGGAAGGTAGGTTATCCAAATAGAGATGCTCGTGCTCGAGTACTGAAAATGAATATTGCATGTAGCCTACATTTCAAACGTTTCACTTGGAAAAATTACAAATCTAGTTCGCATTGAAAAATTTTCATAATTTAGAAGAGAATTTTCTAAACGTGCTGGTAAAAACCAATGAGACTTTTTGGTTTGGATTGGGATTTTTTCAATTACCTGATTAGCCTATTTGAGTCATTGCTCAATGTTAAAGCACGCTCTAGGGAGAATATTCTAGAATATTACATCTAGTATTTGATGTAAATAGGCTTAAGTAGTTCTAAGTAAAGTGATAGAATAAATTTTTCAGCTCTTCAACCATATATTTTTTCATTAAACCTGAAATATTTCACACCTTTTAAAAGGCAATATTCATCCTATTTTCTCAAATATAGTGGTACTGTATCACATTTAGACACTCCTTGAGACTAGTGATGTGGGTCGGGAAATACCCAGTGGGTAGGTAAATATAAATTGGGTATTTACCCGAGGCCCGGGTAAATACCTAAAAACTGGGTATTTATCATTTTTATTGAATTAAGAAAAGATTTAGTTGTCTTTTTTGCATTCAAGCGCCTTCAATGATAGTGAAATGATAACATAATGCAAACAAAAATAATTTATATAGTGACAAATAGCATTCAACTTCCGAGCATCATTGACATGAATACCCGGGTACTGGGTATTTATGATTTAATTTGTTTCTGTGTTGTTAAATCTTATTGAAAATGACAAGAAATTTTTTTTAATAATATCTATTATTTACCTTTCAAAGAGAGGGGAATTCGAACTAGTATCACTTTTCACTTGCAATCCATTCTCTAGGGAAAAATCATAATAAAACGAAATAACAATAGAAGCATTTTTCTAATGTGGTGCTGTCAAGATTTCATTGATAAAGATTGACTTCATTGACGATTTCGCTGAGGAAGCATTACATTATGCCATTGATACGAGCGAATCTGTTTAAGGGTGGATGGTAGTGGACGGCCAACTGCCGAACGGCAAAATCATGCCCCATAAGAACAACGTAATTTTTATCAATATTTTGGAGCAGATAGCGCCGTTATTTATGGACAAAATTATACGTTCTTTAAAAACATAAAAATTATTATTTACTCAGTTTTTTATTGAGATTTTTTATGGTACCGTATAGTCTGTATAAGCAAAGAAGACATTCTGGCAAGATGAGAAAATGACTCCAGCTGCAGAAATATTAGTTTAAAAATTATAAATTTGATCTCAAATTATAGATCAGAATGTTTCCTACAATTTGAGACCAAATTTATAATTTTCAAACTAATATTTCTGGAGCTGGAGTCATTTTCTCATCTTGCCAGAATTTCTTTTTTGCTTCTTTGCAGAATATAGTAAGTATTATTTAGGCTAAATATTTCCAAGAGAACAGAAACGACCTACTTCATCAGGAAAATATTTAGCGAAATTTTAACGTGAGGATATTATTCAGGAATCTTTTTCATGAAAAGTCTACATCTAGGATACCTGAAAAACATTTCTTACAATCTAAAACCATACGTGCACTATCCCAATCTATGCCAATAGGCCTCTCATTCCTAGAATGTTAATAAAATAAATTTAATTTTATTTCAAGTTAAATGTTTGAGCTTGATCCATTTTTATGCCCTTTATCAGCCTTAGAAAATATTTCAATATTATTTGTTTCCATTTACAGAATTTTAATTCATGATTCAATTAAAATTACAGATTTATTACAATTTCAAGTAGATACATAAAAATATGCATAAAACTTCCATAGGTTTTTCTTGACACAAAAAATTTTTCTAAGAGTTAATTTTTTATTTTTGTTTTTGAATAGCATAAATAATAAATATGCTTCACGAGATTTTCAAGTTTGTAGCTATTGGTTTTAATTCTCTTCTAATTTATTATTTTTATATAGTAGCCTATAGTTTAGAGTAGAAATATATGCATAAAACTCCTGCAGAGTTTGTCTAGTCTTATTTACACAGTTTTTTCATGAAGAATCCCATTCATTCAAAACTTCACGTAATACTTAGAAAAAATATATAAAGTCATTGAAAAATAGCAAATAAGTTTTTATAATATTATAACAATACTATTACTATGCCAATATATCATCAATGCCAATAATAAATATTCAGGGGTACAAACATCAATGATTCAATAAATACCCAATTTACCCAGGTATTTATGAATTTTCGGTATTTACCCGGGTAAATACCCTGGGTATTTACCCCGGGTATTTTACATCACTACTTGAGACATTAGAATTTGTTGAGATGCGAAGCCTTGAAACCATATGATCTTAGAAAGAATTAAAACGCTTCATTATATACGCCAGTATACAAACTTAGATTATAAAGTGTTCAGAAATCTTCTAGCAAGCTCATTAGCTATTAAATCGCTCGAAGACAGATCGCACTTGCTATGGGAGTGCTCTTCCAGATAAGCTACTGCATTGTTTCTGTCGTCAGCGATTTAGATCATGTGAATGGAGAACGTCGTAGTTACAATAACATTAGTAAATTCAACTTAATACAAATGCGATTTTTTGCATATTCTCAAATGTATGTTATTTTCCCAATATTAATGTGTATTCCCGGTGTTCCAAGAAGTGCCCCAATTCCATGGGTATGAATAAGGATTTATATAATATTGATAGAATCCCCAAAACAGAATAAAACGTTATAGGAATTCATCATTGATGAACTAATATAAATTTAATTTACCTTTTCTTTTTTTAGGTTTTGATGCTTCAGATGGAGTTGGTCCAATCCATTCATCCTTCTCTTCTGATTGGTCATCATCAGATTCATCTTTAGCCCGTTTTTGAGTCAACTCTGACATTTTAATTGATTGTGAGCCACTGAAACAAATGAAAGCACATTGACTTCAATGAAGAGTGAGGCCATGAAATACTCATAAAGAAGCTTTAGAAGTATGGTTTGGGTGACTCAGTGCTTGAGATGATCATCTCCTATCTGGAGAACAGGAAGCAAGTGGTTCAGCTCAGTTGTGCCTCTTCAAGTATGCAGCCTGTCAAGCATGGAGCCCGCAAGGATCAGTTTTGGGCCCCTTGTTATTCATTCTACTAATGAACAACTTCAACAGCAGCCAAGGTGCAGTTCTCTTTGCGGATGAAACCACTTTGATTCTCAGGGGCTTGTCAATGGATCAAGTGGAGGTGGAGTGTTCCAGACTCATCAAAGAGAAAAAGCGGTGGTTTGCAGCAAATCAACTGAAGCTTAATGAGAAGACCAATGTCCTCATTTGCTCACTAAAAGGCACCAATCAAACTGCTGGGCTTCTGGATGGATGGGAAACTGAGCTGGAATTACCATGTTCACCAGGTAGCCTATGTAAGAAGCTGTCTAGAGTTATCTACCTCCTGAAAAACCTGAGACAGTTGGTAGACCAGTAATGCTTGGTGATGGCGTACAATCCCCTGTTCAGAAATCTAGGTATCTTGTCAGTTTACTGCCAATAGATACTGGTCTTGCTGATGTATAATAGATATTTTTCTGTTCAGAGTTTTGTAAGATAGTTAAGGAAAGGCTGCTGAATAAACCATTGTATTTGCTACAGGAGTGGTTCAACAAGGTGACTCTTATGGGGTAGCTATCCAACAGCAGTACAAGGCCTAAGTGTGATGCTACTCCAGATGAATTCAACAACTTTTTCATTGGTGAGGTCAATCAGATTATTGAGTCCTTGAGGAATGTGATTCATGATCATCCTGACCCCGATGACAACCTGATGCAGTTTGTAAAGTGGAGGAGGATCAAGCCTTCTGATGTCATTTGCGTCATCTGCAGCTTCAAGAGCTCACATAGTCCAGACATATATGGAGTTACCATTGTTGTGCTGAAGTGTGTTGCAGAAAGGATTGCAGTGCCATTGTGTCATGTGCTTGAGGTCTGCCTGAATTGTGGCTGCTTTCCTGATGCAATGAAGCTATCCCGTACAATTCCTGTCTTCAAGAAGGGGGACCCAGAGTCTATGATCAATTACAGGCCTATATCTATCATACCTGTGCGGGGTAAAGTTTTTGAGGCCCTAATGAAAGAACAGCTTGAGTGCCACTTTGAGAGTAATAACCTTTTCTTGGCATCACAACATGGGTTCAGAAGTGGCAGATCAACATTCACAGCTGTTGCACAGATGATAGACTGCATCATTGAGGCTTTTGAAGAGTGGGATATTGTTCATCTGATTCTGGCAGACCTGAGCAAGGCATTTGACTGCGTTCCTCATGGGATCCTCTTGGAGAAGCTTAGGAGTTATGGAATTGGTGGTGATGTGCTGCAAACTCTCAGCTCCTACTTGGCTGGAAGGAAGCAGATTGTTTCTGTTGGTGGTGCTACCTCCCAACCATTGCTGGTTAATCATGGCATGCCTCAGGGTTTGGTGTTGGGGGCCCTGTTCTTCTTGGTAATGATTAACGATCTTGGACTCCTTGGGCCAGTGTTGATGTTTGCTGATGACACTACAATTTACTCAAAAGGGAAGTCAGTGGAGCTTGCTGGCTTGCAGGCCCAAAGAGTCTTCAGCAGTACCAAGCAGTGGTTTGCAGAAAATCGTCTATGCTTCAATGAGGGTAAGACCCAGCGTTTGGTCTGTGGACTTCGCAGCCTTGCTGATTCAGCCCATCAGTCTGATGTCAAGCTACTTGGATTTGCCATCAACTCCAAGTTAACATGCTCTGCACATACTGATGGAGTCTGCACCA
Organism: Sogatella furcifera; assembly: GCA_017141385.1. Classification (NCBI taxonomy): domain Eukaryota; kingdom Metazoa; phylum Arthropoda; class Insecta; order Hemiptera; family Delphacidae; genus Sogatella; species Sogatella furcifera. Next base: position 41,917,498 of record CM029546.1, read on the forward strand.
GGCTGGCCCGTGTGATCTACCTTTTGCGCAGACTGAGGACACTTCTTTGCAGAAGGGACTTGATCATGGTCTACTTTGCTCTCTTCCATACCTACGTTATTTATGGACTCTTGCTGTGGGGGCATGCAGCGGGAGTTAAGAATGTACTGCTGCTCCAGAAGAGAGCACTGCAAGTAATCACTTCAGCAGGTTATCTTGAGCACAGTAGACCAATCTTCATCCAACTGGGCATCCTAACAGTATATAACCAGTATAGCCAGTCTGCTGCACGTCAAGAAGACTGAGAGCTGTCATGTCCTGAGGTCAGGACTCCATGAACATGGCACAAGAAGGAGACATATGATGGATGTCCCATGCTGCCGGACAAGCCGAAAGAAGGATTCTAGCAGAAGGGAAACACCATCCTTGTGCTCCGCTTATACAACACACTGCCTGCCAACGTGAGAGACCTCCAGGAAAGTGTTTTAGGACGAGAATTTCCGCCCTGCTGAAAATGAATCCTTTTTATTCAATGCAGGAGTACTGGGATGCCCACAAGAGGATTTGACCTAACCTGCCATCTTGCTTGTTGAACTGTTATATTTAAGGAGCAATGATGGATTGCCTTAGCAACCATGAGTCCATGGGGAAGTACCCTGTGACTATGACACAGTCTGTCCGGTTTATCACCGGTCAACGACGAAGAACTCAAGTATACAAGTAAGTAAGTATAGCTGCTTCTCGAAAACACGATAAACCATGTTTTGGTTGAATTTTAAAATTGACACTACCGATCTGGAGACACCTTGTTCTTAGAAACGACCTCAAGTATTCAAGTAAGTGATCTTTTTGTAATGTGTAGGGCTAGGCTACATTCAATAATGGTAGCAGCAAATCATTGGAGGCTTTGATTGAGCATACCTGAATCTGCATCAATAAAAATTGATAGTTTTGTTGAAGTTGAAAAGTTACAGTCAAATAGCAGATCATAATGATAGACTCACACAGAACATCTGAGCAAATAATTATTATTCATTTTGAATTAGACCTAATTATTATTGAATTTAATTCGTAGTCTTGGAAATTTTTGAATCTTGTTTGCAACGTTATTCCGCAGAGCTATTCAATTGATTACGGTCCAATAAAATATTCATTTTAGACTTAAATGTTAATCCTAATGAATTAGTAGAAGTAAGGTAGGCCGACTGTAATTTTTATAAGAAGTAAGAGAGGCTCTGAGTTTAAAGTTGTAAATTAGACTGTTAAATTCTCAGATAAAAAATCTCTGGTAGCAAATTAATAGTTTTATGATTACTTTGAACAATCTAGAACACAATAATCAATGACAATATTAAATAAAATGCATTATTTTATCACTTACCAAAACTAACAATAACAAAACGATAACCTCAATCTGAAATACAAATTTAATAGGGGTGTACGCCAGAAACTCCAAGAATCATTAGCTCCAAAACCAAACCGCCACACAGTTTCAAAAACTCCAAGTTCACAAACTCCAAAACGAGATCGGGGCACGAACAAGAAGGATACAGTATCATATACTCGTTTGATACTGTATCAAGTACTGAAATGATACTGTACCATCAATTTAAATGATACAGCCTTCTACAATGATACAATTCAGTATTTCAGTGATTTTCCCAAAGTATTCTCGTTAATATTATTGAGTCATAAAATAATTAATCATGGATAGCTGACGTCAGTTAGGCGGTTAGAGAATAACTGTTATTAATTCTCAGCTCTCTCAGGACAGTCGGCGGGCTGTCTGGAGTGATGAACTTTAAGAAAAGATAACTTTTGGTTTGTAAATTTTTAATTTGGTTTGTAATTAGGCTATTATACCGTAGGCCTATGTCCCTTAAAGAATTTCGAATTTATTTATTTTTGGAAAGGAAACTTATTTCTTCATGAATAATTTCATATAAACTACATCTATCTCAGTTTTATTTAAAAATTAGGCTTATGATGACTCAACTCTCAACAATTTTTCATATATGACTAAGTTATGGATGCTCCAACGCAATAAATATAATCAATGTGACTCATTTAAAATGTTCTGAGAGCCAAAAAATTTCTGTGCATTTATAAAATACTTTCAACTCCATGAAGGATACTTTTATTTATTTTGTTTTTGAAACTATTATGAGTTTCAATTTATTATATTTGAAATTAATTTATTCATTTAAATAATAGCTACATTATATTCTCCTATTGTTGAATTTTAATTTTAATCAATAATTTGTTGCTTATTGTCATTTCATCACGCATTTATCGTTCGCAATTCAAATCTAACCAAGAATGAATTCATAAAGAATTTTTTTGAGTTATCAATTTCTTATTACATCACCAAATACTTACTTAAAAATTTTTTGTTTATTCTATAATGAATATATTTGAAAAACTTTCATAAACCGACGTTTTTAAATCCAACTAAAAAGAAGAAAATAAATTTCTGGTCAACTTTGAATCTCTTTATGTAAGTTATTGAATCATAAATATTTTCATGAAACCTTATTGGTTTAGAATTCCTTGTAGCCTACGTGTTTTCTGTAATGGTTTGTGATAGAGATTAGCAGATAAGATTGAAAATAGACAATTATGTCAAAAGATAATGAAAATATTCTCATTACTTTTAATGGTGGGGAGACCCTTACGGGTAGTTCCACCTCGCCAATGTGTACTTGGCCAAATACCGGTTACCCATCCAAGAGTAGTCCACAGTGTTCGTGACTTAACAATGTAGCTATGATTTGTAGCTAATCAAATGTGAGAACGCACATGAGAAACTCTCCGATAAAACAGTTGATTGAGAAATGATTTCAATTCTTTCAAATGGACCGACTCCTACTCTACATGGTTGTCAGTTTCAAGAACATAGTCTTTTTTAAAGGTGGCTATGCTCTAGCTCGTGTGGAAGTGGATGAAAATTAATTTATTTGAGCCACAGTTAATTTTGCAACCTGCTACAAATTCCTTGTACATACATGTTTTGTGTCAATAACTGAATATATACGGTAGTAATTTTTGTTATGTTAATATTGAAATCTGAATTTTATGTTTGATTTCTGTTTAGTGGCAATGATTAAATTGAATAATACGTAGCCTGAATTAAGACTATCGATCAAATGCAAATCATATAGAAGAGTTTCCAGTGCTAAAAACTATCTAATATTAATATAAAAAATGATTCAAGGAAAATGAAATGGAAAATAGTTTTAAACGTTTATTGGTCAAACAGTACCAAAGATTTTTCACCAGTGAAAATGTACAAGCAACTTAAAACAAATATCACAGTTATTTTTAAAATTAGTTTTTTAGTACATATTTACATTGCAATATTTTCAGTGGAATCAATAGGCACTTGCAGTGAATTCCTGATTCAGGAAGCCTATATTTTTATTTTTAATACCCAATATTATTGCACTGTATCCAAAATTATTATCAAATCTTATAGCATTAGTTAACAAATTTTAACCCATCTAGTGGTTTTTTGATAATGTGTAAAATACTTACTTATGTTGAAGTTCAAAGGGAAATATCCCGATTGATTGAACCTAGCTAACTACAAAATATTGTAAACATTCAAATTATTAGAAAAGCATTCTAGCAAACATTCCAATAAAGAAAAGATAGGAACACAAAAAGAGCAAGTGTCAGACTTTTACAACATTCATTGTTGTGAATCAGTTGTTGATAACATATTGTCATATAATTCAACTAGTAACATAAATTAACTTGATCCAAAAATTATCACTATTGATTTTTGGACAAACAAATTTTTACGTAAATTTCAAAAATGATATTGTAATTATCTAATGATTGCATTCACTATGAAGAGCAAATGGCTGTTTTCAGTCTATCTGATATAAGGCCGCCTTCAAATTCAAAAGCCCGCCGTTTCCTGCGAATCATATACCTTGGCGCAATGATTGGCCAATGGCAAAGCGGCGCGCCAAAGCCAGTCGAAGTGGAAGGTTTGAATAAAAATTTGGGTGCGTGACGGTTTTTCAGACGTATATTGATAACAATACCAACGAATTAAAAAAAAATCATATAGGCCTAGCTGATGCCTATTAGTTGGGCAGTTGGAAAATTTTATTATGCTTAGCTGCAGTTAGGACAGTCCGAATCTGTCTTCGATAACGAATTAGTATAGCTGTGGTTACTTACGTTTTTGTATTCTCGCACACAGCTCGCCAACTGTCCTGAGAGAGCTGAGGATTAATAACCGTAATTCGCCAACCGCCCAAGTAATTGGCGTCAGTTACTATTCACTATAGTATAGACTTCAATTTGAATGATTTCCCTATAGACTAACAAAGTTATAACAAATTTTCTTTTGAACTTCCATTCACATAGTACATTATAGACATTGCGCATATATGATTGGGTGTTGATGGTCACAATGCTTTTCATTTTTGTTGAAACACATTAACTTGATTAAATTAATTCAGTGTCTTCAAACTTATTAAACTTTTTTAGAATGATTCTCCAATTCATAAATTTTATTTTGTTGGTGATATTTTCCATGGTACGTAACTATTATAGTTTGATTGCACAATTTTTTTATGAGAATGCTTATTTAGAAGAATAAAATGCTTATACTTGGGCTTATACTATATTGAGGAAGCACTCGTCGAATAATATTGAAACTGATGATAATGACTGTCATCACCTTTTTCTCTCAAGTAGGCTATCTCTTCTACATTTTTCCACATAAGAAAACGCTGATATTGAGCTGTCTTACATGAAAATGATTCATGAAGAATCTAATTGATAAAAGACTCTCTCTTATTAAATGTTTCTTGAACATCATAACCTAGGAGTAAATGAATCACTGGTTTTATAATGCTCTACTCATCATCTTCTTTCTTCTTGATCAATTTCTCTCTTTCTAAATTATTTTCTCATCTTTTCCACCTTAGTATTGGCGTAGGCGTAGATATACTAAGCTGTATACTGTATAGTTAGACTATGGTATTGGTTTTCAAACTACTCACCTCTATCTTGATACTACCCACCTATATCTTGATAGGAATGGAAGAAGCCTACATAGCCTAATTACGTGCAAAGGACAACAACACAATTTAAAACGGTTTGAATCTCAATTAGATATAATAATCGTAATAAAAGTTAAGAAGTCACAAGTGTTTTTCAGCTATCAAACACAGACATGATACTTCATGATATCCTCAAGAGTATGAGAGACTGCCTCAAAACTTGAAAAATAATTAAAAATTAGAGTAATATTAGAAAATAATTGATTGATTGAATACCCTTTTCAGGGCGAATTTAGAGCTCCAGATCCCCTCTACGAGAGAGAGAGAGAGAGAGAGAGAGAGAAAATTAGATTATATCTCTGGTAGATTTTCAAAATTTTCCTGTTTTGATGTTCGTATTTGATAATTTTTTGATATGAGCTTCAATTTCACATAGTAAACTTTCTTTACAATGTAGTTACATGTAACAGTAGGATGATGGTTCAGAAAAACTGGTATTCAAATATTACGTGAAAGTAGCTGAAAAAACTATTTTGATGAAGGATTTTTGTGGTTGTAAAATCTAAAAATGTTAAATGAATGGAAGCAAACAATTTTTGGTATTCAATTATTGAATATGTGAGACAACTATTGGGAGGGGTCTTTAGGGTTTGGAATGATAATTCAAAGTTCTGGTAAAGACAGCTCTATATTCTCCGCCCTTAGATTTTGGGGCACAATAAAAAACTCTACTCTGAATACAATTCGTCATAAAACTATTGAAAATACAAGGTAAGAATTGAACTTAAGGACATTACTTCCAACTATGTGCAATATATTTTAATTTGAAGAGTGAAATAATCAATGACTTGTAAATATACTCTTTTTTCTATGTCACATCCAAACAATAAACAAGACCAGCTTGAACTTTATTGAATTACTTAGTCTGTATTGTACCATGTACGTACATTTTACAGTATAATTTAAAACATGAAGGTTCGTATTATATTGTTGACTGACATTTCCTATAGCATTGCATGTAAGCATTGAAGGAATAAAAGCATTCTTATTCTTATTCATATTCACTTTAACAAAAATTGAAATACAATTAAATGAATACTTGGTAACAATAATGAAAGATGCTATTTGACTTGAAAACTTGGATAAAAAGTATAGTTCATTTGATCCTTCTCAGTATGAAACAATAACATTTATTCATCAAACAAAATATGAAAATTACATATCTTTCCCACTCAGAGGCAATGGATAGGCTAATTTTGCTTGTCCATTTCGAATACTGTGGTGGTGGTAGCTGCTGCTGAATGATTCTGCAAGAAAACAAAAATGAATTGGTACAACGTAAAAGACATAAAAACTTTCATAATTAATAAATGTTGATCAATATTCACTAGTATCATTGCAATAGGCCTACATAGTACCTTTTATGGAATTTGTGGAGCTGATATTAGTTTGATCAAACGTTTGATGCAACGTGTGTTTCTTGTATTAAAAAAAAATATATATATTATTTAAGACGGTAATAGTAATCATATTGAAGATGCCAAATCCCTTCTTATCAAGTTCAAAATTATCACAACAGTTAATATCTATGCATTGGCTACATAATTCTATTCTATTACATATTAAAAGAGGCTCGAATAACTTACATATGAGACTTGATAGACATTTGTATAGCACAATAAATTGTAAAAAAAATATATAAAATAATAGATAAATTTTCTTTCAAAAAGATTGTCCATCAAATTTTATACATGAGTACATGATGTTTCGAAAATGATGCAAGATCTTTTGATTCTAATGCCGGACCAAGTAAGTGGTGATTGTTGTGAATAGGGTCTAGGTAGTGTAGGGTCTTACACACCTCTCAATAACCCAGCATTCTCACACTGTTAACACAACGAAGGTAATTAGATTATAGTAATCTAATCTAAGTACCTTGAACGCAACAGTGTATCCATTCTGTGTATAACACTCATCTGGTGTTAATGTGTGAAGAGCAAGGAATTATCAACGTACCGCAGCAAATTGTGATAGAACTATACTCCGTCCACTGAGTGTTTGGACCCAAGCTCCTCCCCCAAGGTTTTGACGTCATGATCCAACCAGCTCACAAGTGGTCGTAATTGCCAGAAACGTGGAAACTTCTAATCGATATTGGAACTTTAATATCGAATTTTTGAGTGGCCTTAGAAATATTGATGTTTTTTGGTTGTTCGACAAAATTTACATCCTTCTAGCATGAGATTGATCATTATCAATATCACTTGATAGAATTATAGTTGATTGAACATAATATCTCATGATAATATTTTTGTGCATAATAATATTTTGAACTATAAGAAGAATAGAAGCAATTGGAAATACCATAAACATATTAGAAAGAAAAAAGGAATATTGACCATACCCAAGTATAATCCAGACGCCATCAGATGTTTGATATCAGGTAAGATTATGTTAGTGACAGCTTTACTTGAGCAATCTACTTCCATCTCACTCTGTTCACTGAAAAAAATGATGATCAAGGTCATGAATAGAAGGTCATGGCCTAAAAATTGACAACTATAAAATCGTCATGTATCACATTTCACATGACTTTTCTCCGTACATTATTCAATTAGATCGTCCTAGACCAGAAATAATTAACTATAATTTTTTATCAAGAAAAGTTTCAATGATTATAATTTTTTCAGATGAGGAGTAAAGCACTTTGGGAAATTCATTGAAAAGCCAGCTATAAAATTGTCATGTATCACTTTTCACATGATTTTTCTCCGTACATTATTCAATTAGATCGTCCTAGACCAAAAATAATTAACTATAATTTTTTATCAAGAAAAGTTTCAATGAAAATATTTTTTTCAGATGAGGTGTGAAGCACTTTGGGAAATTCATCAAAAAACCAGTTATTAAATTGTCATGTCTCCTTTTTCACATGATTTTTCACCGTACATTATCCAATTAGATCGTCCTAGACCGAAAATAATCACCTATAATTTTTTATCAAGAAAAGTTTCAATGATTATAATTTTTTCAGATGAGGAGTAAAGCACTTTGGGAAATTCATCGAAAAGCCAGCTATAAAATCGTCATGTATCACTTTTAACATGACTTTTCTCCGTACATTATTCAATTAGATCGTCCTAGACCAAAAATAATTACCTATGATTTTTTATCAAGAAAAGTTTTAATGAAAATAATTTTTTCAGATGATGAGTAAAGCACTTTGGGAAATTCATCGAAAACCCAGCTATAAAATAGTCATATATCACTTTTCACATGATTTTTCACCGTACATTATTCAATTAGATCGTCCTAGACCGAAAATAATCACTTATAGTTTTTCATCATCAAGAAAAGTTTCAATGAAAATAATTTTTTTTCAGATGATGAGTAAAGCACTTTGGGAAATTCATCAAAAAACCAGCTATAAAATCGTCATGTATCACTTTTAACATGACTTTTCTCCGTACATTATTCAATTAGATCGTCCTAGACCAAAAATAATTACCTATAATTTTTTATCAAGAAAAGTTTCAATGATTATAATTTTTTCAGATGAGGAGTAAAGCACTTTGGGAAATTCATTGAAAAGCCAGCTATAAAATTGTCATGTATCACTTTTCACATGATTTTTCTCCATACATTATTCAATTAGATCGTCCTAGACCAAAAATAATTAACTATAATTTTTTATCAAGAAAAGTTTCAATGAAAATATTTTTTTCAGATGAGGTGTGAAGCACTTTGGGAAATTCATCAAAAAACCAGTTATTAAATTGTCATGATTTTTCAGTACATTATCCAATTAGATCGTCCTAGACCGAAAATAATCACCTATAATTTTTTATCAAGAAAAGTTTCAATGAAAATAATTTTTTTCAGATGATGAGTAAAGCACTTTGGGAAATTCATCAAAAAACCAGCTATAAAATCGTCATGTATCACTTTTAACATGACTTTTCTCCGTACATTATTCAATTAGATCGTCCTAGACCAAAAATAATTACCTATAATTTTTTATCAAGAAAAGTTTTAATGAAAATAATTTTTTCAGATGATGAGTAAAGCACTTTGGGAAATTCATCGAAAACCCAGCTATAAAATAGTCATATATCACTTTTCACATGATTTTTCACCGTACATTATTCAATTGGATCGTCCTAGACCGAAAATAATCACCTATAGTTTTTCATCATCAAGAAAAGTTTCTATGAAAATAATTTTTTTTCAGATGATGAGTAAAGCACTTTGGGAAATTCATCGTAAAACCAGCTATAAAATCGTCATGTATCACTTTTCACGTGATTTTTCTTCGTACAGTACTTAATTAGATAGTCCTAGACCAAAAATAATTACCTATAATTTTTTATCAGGAAAAGTTTCTATGAAAATAATTTTTTTCAGATGATGAGTAAAGCACTACGTACCATACCTTTCTACTGCATCAATAATCACACATGATTTTCTCAGGTGAATCTTGCGATCAGGCGATTAGACTCAATCATAATCAATTATGATTTTTATTGAAACACAGTTAAAAAAAATAATAACTTTACTTAATGCAGTATGATGTTGACTGGTTAGGAATCCAGTATCTTTGTGGAGAAAATATTTGAAGTTAATCCAGTTGCAAATTTGAAATTTCCAAGTGAGAATGAACTGCCTGTAAAAATAATGATGAAATTAATTACACTTAGTCTATTCATTAGAAATAATAATTCATAAACGTACAATTTACTTATTGTGGCTTGACACTTAAATTTCAATCATTGAATATTGAGCAAGTATCTGCTGTACGAGTTGCATGAATTTTGACAAAATTATTCCACCTGTAATGCTAGAATCATAAGGCCTAATGCTAGAATCCACCAAGTAAATTTCAAAATCCACTTGGAATAAAACTTCAAGTTTTTCAAAAGACTTCTGCACCGTGCAGCAACTCTTGCATTTGAAGATAATCTATTGCCAGAACCCAATTTAACAGTGTATATTTTAAGCTCTTCACCAAGGAAGAAAATTACAGTAATAATAATCTTGCTAAAAGATTAAAGTAAAAAATTATTGCTAAGTTAGGTAAAGCTAGTAGCCTACTCATCATAGTCAAGTACCAAGTATAATGTAGCCTATAATTTGTTAGACTAATTCAGCATTCAATTACTGTTTTATGCCTCTAACAAGAGAGAATGATCCCTGTTGCCAAATTTCAAAAGCTACAGATGCAGCTCAAAAATTTACAGAAAGTATTAGGTCTACTATAAAGCTCAAAAAGTTACAGATAAGTTTTAAATGCAGATTGATGAGAATATTGGGTTCTTAATATTAAACTAGAATAATATTGCTGAAAACTCACCAAAATGTTAATTTGTGGTCGTAAGTTAACTGGATATTAAACAGTAATAATCAATGAGATTCAACTACTAAACATAACATAACCTAATTTGTTATGGTATCTGATTCTGATAATCTGATGTCTCTGATACAGCCTCTAGCAATAAAACAGCTCTGTATCATTCTGTATTTAAAATGCAACACAGTAAACGTCTCCAAAACATGCTGTATCTAGATCGAGAACTGATGTGCAACGGTGTAGCTAACTGTGTATCAGCCTGCAACGGGATTTTGGAGTTTTTGAAACACCTCAAGTCCAATTTCATCGGCAACCCAAATTAACATTGTGGAGTTTTTGATCCTTGGAGCTAATGAGGCACTCCCTTTAATAGGTTAGGTCAATGCCTCATGTGAATATTCAAGATACAAGTGGCATTGTATTATTTGAAGTGGTAAACATAACCTTACAAAAATTTTATCAAGCTATTCATTTTTGCTGTAATTTGCAATAAATTTTATTTCAAATCGTTAATTAGACCATTTCATAGGTAAGTGTAAAACATTAAAAAATTTTCAATCAAATGCCTTTCTAATCCAACTAATTTAGTCCAATTTAAGTTGACTTACTGCATACATAATAATGGAGAAATTTTATTTATTCCAGATTCTATACACAAGCAAGTAGAATAATGAAAAAATAGTATTATTTGAATGATTTGGTTACTTAAAAAGTCATGTTTTCTATTGTATGTCATAGTTAATATCAGCACATACAAGGATCTAAATAAAACCTAATATTAAGCTTTGATTGATTTTGGAAGGTCAGAATTATTACATTACTAAAGCCGCGTTTACACCAGAATTTTAATAACTTTTGTATAATAAGTTATATAATATATAGATCTATATAATAATACGTTATTAAAAAAAGTTATAAACTTAATACTATTAACATTCGAGTGTAAACGTGGCATAAAAGCCTTTGTCAAAACACGGACAATTACATACTTGAAGTAAACTCCTGGTTATTAGCTCCATATTTTTAATTTTAAAGCTGAAAGTAATTAAGTTAAGCTTACTTATAATTTACTGATAATCTTATCTTTATTTACTGATACTTGCTAATCCTATCAAATCGTGCCAATCTGTAATAAAGTAAGCTAATGTGGGGTAACAATGACATACTTTGACATACTTCGATTTCCTATCCCTAAACTTTCCAGTTTGGAATTTATCATAAACATGACTGCAAGGCATCATTTGATAAAGATGTTAAAAATCAATCAATTTGCATCAGTTTGCTTAAATTACACTTTACTTCTTATCCTTATACAGTAGCTAATTCCAAGCTCTATTGACTTTTTATTCACACCTCTATTTAACTTAGCTGGAACTGGGACTCACATTTGGTAAAAATATTGCCTAATGCACTAGAGCAATTTTTTCGGTCTAACTAATTTTAAATTAATTACTTGTATTAGGCTACGCTATAACTTATGTTCAGAAACTTTGTTTTAGAAAACACTAAAAAATTAATTATAAAATTAGAAATTCAAGATTCTCTAGTTAACTTATTTCTATCAGGCTATATTTGTAAGTGGTTTTACTGGGACCGCAAGATCCCTGATACACACTTTGCTACGGCTTAGCTTAGCTGTAGTGTCTGAAAAGCGCATAGCCTAAGCTATGTTTTATTGTGATTTATGTAATAAAACTTTGCCATTTTCTCAATATCCCCCTTATACAGTCTTAAGCACAGAAGAGCTGGAATACTGAAGAAATGAGTGTATTTAGAAAGTATTTTTTGCTGGAAAGTACTAGGTGGAAAATGCAGATGTTGGAAAAATTAGGCCTATTCGGAGTAAGTTGACTTTTTTAAATTAAAAATAGGCTACAAATTCTAAAATTAATTTGTTCTTTTCATCTCAAAGTAACATCACATGATAGGCCTATTGTATTTGTATTACTATTATTAATAATAGTAATTTAATAATAATTGATAATAGTAATAGTATTACAGTAGAAAGTCGATAATCTGGATTCATTGGGACCGGACCCCATCCGGATTATCGAATTAACGAAATGACCTTTAAAAAGGACCAGCAGGCTCCATTTGAGAAAAAAATGTTTTAAATAGTAATTTTTTATTAGGAAATAATAGAAAATTATTTCCTCCGCTCCGCTAAACACTGCTCTACAGTATGTATTCTCTCACTCTCTAGTAAAGAGCTTAGTGCAAGGGCAGTCAGTACAAATATTTTTATTTCTTGCTGGAGACGAATTCTGATTATCGACGTTCTACTTTATTAATAAATAATATTAATAGTGAATTATTACTTTTCTCACATGTGTCAAAACCATAAATTCATCCTGTATGAGAATCCCAACATCCCATGATATATTTATTTATGTCAAATTTGTCAGACCAAGTAGCCTACCTATAACAGTAGGCTACCCTTGAGTCTGCGTTTGCGGGTCAAAACAACACTTGTTCTCTTAGTTCTCTCTATCTTGAAAAATAACTTGGCTAGACTGCCTGTATGCCAGTTATATTTTCAGGAAAATGTGGAGAGACAAAGAGAGAGTTGACTATATGTGGAGAAAGACTGCATTGCATTGATGTTCACCTAACAATATTTTATAATTCTCTAGATTTTATTTTTATTAAATGCTGTGTCGCTAATGTATTGACTCATTTCATTTGCAGTTTTTGAAATTTGGATGAGTTTCGTTATACTGTAATAAAAAATGACAAGTTCTTTGTACCGGTATTTAAAATGATAGGTTTAAGTATTTGTGAGTAACCCTTAAGAGGCTTACAATTGGGGTTTCAGCAGATTTTACTAATTGTCTCTTACTTACTTAGGCTACTTAATTCTCACTTCCGGTGTTCTCATCTCGATCCTAGGAACGGAGAGTTGTCATTGGTTTTTCATCCCATCTTTTGGAGTTGTCAAGCAGGCATCTAAGCCATCCTGCACTGTAGTCATAATCAGGTTCTTAGGTAGCGGTATGTATTCTCACTTATATATTCTTCCACTGAGTTAAGCGGTCTTTCTGTGAGGTACTTCTTCAGTTCCTTTACAAATTTGGTTGGCTTCGTGTGCTTAAGTGATTTTATTCGCTCCGGCAAAATGTTGAAGAAATATGACCCCGAATTATTCGGGTCGAATAATTTGGTGTGTTCTTGAATTTGTTCCGCTTGTGCTGGGAAGATCTATATTATGGCGATTCCTTGTGTTGACACTATGCTGACTGCACCTCAGATTCTGACTTGTTGCTAGTAGTTTCGTGTCCAGTAGATAGATTGATATTACAGTGAGGACCTTGTACTCCTGAAATAGTGTCTTGCAATGTTCCATGTAATCACGCCTAAGTAGCTATTATCCTGATTGTCTTCTTATGGTATCGAAGTATCCTATTAATGGAGTTTATTGGTGTTGCGCCCCATGCAACAATACCATAGCGCAGGAGTGAGGCAAAGCAGTTTTTTCATTTGTTTTATTCCTGATTCTACGAATATAAAGCCGAGGCTAATCTTTTACATATTTGCTTAGTGTTGGGTTTTGTCAATTATTATACCCAGAAATTTGGTGTTATCAACTGAGTCTATTTGGCTATCTGTTTCATTATTTAGATCCAATCTTTGATTTCCAGTTGTGAATGTAATCTTAACTATTTTACCCTCATTTATTGTTAGCTTCAAGTTGCTGCTTTCTTGATTTCCTGGAACATTGATTTTGCCCTTGTTATTACTGTTCGTTGTTGGTAGCTTATTTCCATATATTGTAGTATCCATTGTAGAGCTTTGCCTTGTATGTGCAAATGTCTCAGTTTTGATTAGAATTTCCTTATGAAGGTTTTCGAAAGCTTTCTGCAAGTCCAGGAATACCCCCGCTGCTATCTTTTTCCTCCCATGTTTCATTTACGACCTTTAACAGGTAGGCTTTGGCTGTATTTGTGCTGTGACCCTTTCTAAAGCCATGTTGAAATGTTGATAGCTCACCATTATTTTCAAGGTGGGCAACTAGTCTCTTTTAAACCACAAGCTCTAAGATTTTTGAGACATCTGGTTGGTAAGATATTGGCCAACAGTTGTTTGGATCCATTTTATTTACTTTCTTGTAGATTGGAAGGACACGTGATATCTTTAGCTTCTTCGTAAGGCCGATAGATGTAGAGAGCTATTCACAATGTGGAGAATTGGTGGTTTGATCTCAAACAATTTTTTAGATCAAAATTTTAGCACTTTTCCAGATATTTCGTCAAACTCTGCGGAGTTATTTGACTTGATTCTTGATGTCAAGAATTATTTCTTATTTGATTTCTTTATTTGTTACATAGTGAAATGCTTCCAGAACAGGCACATCTCCGGCTTCTTCTGCAGTAGGTTCTATTGTTAAGGATTTACAATCAGCGGCATTATCAGGATTTACTATATGTAGCTGTTGGTTAAACACTCTATTGAATATGTTGCTGATTTTAGTTTTGTCTGTGATCTAGACAAAGGTTCATATCACTCAGTCTGTTTTATTTCTATTTCTTTTATTGTTTACGGTTCTCCATATTTCTTTGACTATTTTTGACTGTTGTATTCTGTCCATTGTGCAGTGCAGTCTTCTTCTTTTTATTTCCATATCGTATTACATTCTAGCCTTGTTGTATTTTTGTCCTCCATCAAGCCTGTAAGTAAGTAGTTGTTGTGTAGATGTTGAAGGCTTTGAGGCTTAATATCTCAATAGGCTACATTTTTTGTTGATGATGTCAACTTCTTAGCATCACTTGGTCTAGGCTTGCACGCTTCATTTGCAAAAAATTGTTATATTTTTCATCAATTGACTTTGCTTTGTACACCAGCTTCCAATTTCTATTCTTCAACAATTGTTTCAACTCTGTTAGCTTTGAAGTGGAGAAGTTTCTGGCATAACCGTAAGTGGCAGTGTAGTTTTTACATATATTTTCTCAATTTACACAGAAGTAGGTGATGATCTGAGAGTGGTGTAAAATGCGCCTGAACGTGTAACTCCTCATGTGTTTGAGTGGTGTAACAGCCTTCAATGTTAGTTTTTTATATAGGGGTAATCCTAGTCACTGGTATGTGGTGAATTCTGCAGGCATGTTCAGATAATGTGTTTTCAAGCACCCTAATATTACGGTCATCAGGGTTTAAATATTTAAATTAGCTCCACCCAAAATCATAATGTCATCTGTTACCTGTGTATTATGTAGAAGAAAGTAGTAAAGTTTACCAAAGAACTCTTTCTCAGTACTGGTGAGTGGGGATCTATATGTAGGTACCAACAATCAATCAATGCTCGGAGATGATAAGTGTGTTCAAATTTAATGGGCGTTTATGTGCTTATTTTTCAGGAAAGACACTCAAATATGTCATTAGGACTAGTTGCTTATGACAGCAGTGATGGAAGTGATGAAGAATCGCATAATGAAGATGCATCAGCATCAGTGTATGAAAAATCTGATGAACTTGAAGAATCCAATGTAAAGAATAAAAAGTCTGACAATAAGAGCTCCCCAGGTGACCTGATAACAGACGAGCCGGAATCTATTTCTACCGTAACATCTTGTTTGAGTGGTAATATCAGTGATGATGAAGATGATAGTGATTTGAAAACTTTTAGCAATATCGAAAGTAATACTGCAAAACCTCGATCGATTAAGTTGTCATCTCTACCTGAACAAAAAGTGACAAAACTTCATGACATTGACTTTGATTGGAATCAGTTGTCAAAAAACCATAAATCTTCTGCTCGATCTGTTAAAATATCGGTGCCTTCATTGGTTGATGTAAGTTCTAATTATAATTAAATATTTAAAAAATATGATATTTTTATGAAATAGGTCGCATCTCTGACATCGTTAATCAGTTTAACATCTCTTGTAAGTGAAATTTAGGAGGTTGAAACTGCTCCAATTCTCAGTTCAAATACTTTGCATGATTCGTATGAGTTTTCTTGTTTTTTGAACCAGTATAGCCTGATCAACCTCCATGACTTCTTCGAGTCGATTTTTACTTTTCCACTAGACTTTGATAGTTTACTAATAATATAATAAATTAACTACCTAGAAGTGAGTAGGTGATACAAAAGTCACATTGTTATAGATGGGCTCATGCTTACTACTGTATCTATAACTATCCTATAACTACTAACGTATCTATTCCTTACCTTTCCATAACTATTTTCCTAGGAACATAGCTATCCTAAGTCCTAGAAATCCCAATCCCAGCTTACTTATTTATATCATACGAAGTATAATCCTGTCATTCTTTTTTTCAGTTGGAAGAGGAGGAAACTGAGCCAGTCAAGAAAAAAATCAAACCATCGAAGGTAATTACTATTCTTAATCAGACGAATCTAACTGACGGTTAAACTAATGAAACTATTTGTATAGTAACATCATTGTTTATTCCAGTACTTTGATTTAATTTATAAATCAAACTCATTTCCGATTGAATTTAGCTGTTCCGACACAGTTGACTTTTCCAACATATCAGCTTAGTTCAGCCACAGAAGAGTGGAGAATCTCCCTCCTCTATGGTTTAACCAAATACAACTAATTTTTTTATTTGTAATAAATATATAGCATATTTTATAAAAGTACAGAACTATGATTAAGCTTAATATATTTCGTGAAAGTGAATGATTGAAAGTGTTTAAGAAATAATCAAGTCATGGAATAGCCCTGATATTGGAGCCGTGTGCTCTCGATCAAACTTTCCTTAAATAATAAGTTATACAAAATATGAAACTTCAAATGAAGAAGAAACAAGCGTTTCAATAATGATACTAGATATTTTAATTAGTGTTCCATTTGATTGGCTACATGTATCATTTTCAATAATAACAATAATAATTTTATTTTGTCCAAGAACAATAACAAGATTGCATAAGACATAGTCATTTCATTTAAACATGATAAAATAGTTATAAAATGGTCTTATAAACTACTTTACAGAATACACCTAAACAAATGATTTTTCATAATATTCATACAAACTATAGACATGATTCTTGACTAGAAAGTTACATATGGTTTTTTTTTAAACTTCATAGAAGGATAATTTCTTATTTCTAGTGGGAGATGATTGAATAGTCTGATGCCTACATTTAGATGGCTCTTTAAAGTCCTTGATAGTCGTACTTGTTGGATATGAACATTATCACAGTTTCTAGTCTGGTATTTGTGGATGCTTCTGTTACTGACCAGATTTGCCTCCTGGGACTGAACACTCATTAATAATTTATATATGTACAGACTTATAACTGTCATCACTCCAGTTTTGGCGAAAAGTGGCTTACAGTGAGCTCGTATCTCCGAATTTGTTATACTTCTTATTGCTTTTTTTTGTAATACTAGTATCTCTGATATTCTTGCAGAATTTCCCCACAAAACAATGCCATAACTTAATATAGAGTGAAACAGAGCATAATAAATAACAAGAAAATAACTTTCAGGTACATGGAACTTTAACGTTTTTAACAGATAAATAACTTTGGATAGTTTAACACATACTGCTTACTGCTTCTACGTGGTCACTCCAGGTCAAATGATTATCAATCTGAACACCTAATAGCTTGATTTTTCTTACATATTTTTCTGGTAACTTTAATCTAGTGTTAAGAGAATAAATTGCCTCTTGTGTTTTTGTCTCATTAATAACAAAACTATTAGCTCTAAACCATAATATAGCTTGATTTAATGTTAAACTTGCTATGTTCTGTTTATAGTTTGTAAGTCTTTACCAATAGAAAGAAATGTAGTATCATCTGCAAACACAGTAGTTTTTGAGAATGTGACACTATCAGGTAAATCATTGACCATTACCAGAAATAATATTGGCCCCAACACAGATCCTTGAGGCACACCTAATTCAATATGAGAAGCAGATGATTTGGTTTCATTTACATTATAATATAATTTGGATATTATATTTACATATAATATTATAATATAATATAGTATTATAATTTGGTTCCATTAATATATGTAATTTTGAATGGAAAATCAACCGTTGACATACAGCTTAGTACTCTTCGTATCTAATTCAGTGCCATTATGAAAAGCATTAAATTAGAGATTAATATTCAAATTGCTATTTTTCAGAGTGGATCTGGACTATTTGCCTTGCTACCAAGTCCGAAAAATCAATTCGGGAATCAAGTTCCCAGACAAATTGCAAGGCCGACTGTCAAGAAACCAGACATTAAGCCATCACCAGTTGTCAAGAACAAACCTCTTCCTAGTAGCACAGTCACTCTGAAGAGCAAATCCTTGCTGTCGGCAAACTACGATTCTGCTGACGAAGAAGAAGACGAAATCGAAACTGCATCAGCTGCCAAAAAAGTAGACTTCTTCAGTTTGGACGCACCGAAAATCGTGGCCGCACCAGACGTGTCGATGGATATCGATGTCACACTGCCTCCCGCCTCCGTTTCCGCTCAACCCAGCCAAGCAGATCAAGATCTCAATATCGGACCTCAGAAAGAAACTATTAGTAACTTCCCATCAACTGCTCATTACAGTCAACCACAACCAGACACTTCACATCAAATAACTTACGATGATGCATCTAGTTCGACTTCATACATTTCATTCGATTCAGAAGAAGTTCAACTCGATCAAACTGCTGTGAGTAAATGTCAATCTGCTACTTTTTCGAAAATCTTTTATTCTCTAAACTGGAAAAGAGCACTGGGCGTTATGAGCTACAAGCTGTACAATTCAATCTATTTTACCATTTATTAAAATAAATAAATTTTGACGAATGATTGACATATTAATTGGTCTGGTCATTAAATATTAATAACTTGGTCTAGTGAACCAATTTGGGTGTTTACAAAATTAATGTCGAGGTTTCAACTCTTCATATTTTTGTTCAGGTTGACCTTCCACAAAAAAAAGTTATAAATTTGAATTTTACATTTGCCTCAAAACACTATCAAATCTACAAAGTTGATAGGTTTGTCTTTAGTGATCCGACACTGATTTACAATTGGCCGCTGTACCGTATGATTGAGCTCTATTATTAATGGCTCGTCATTTATTATACCTAATGAATAATATTATGAAGCGTTGAAACTTCAATATCAATATTTTTAAACACCCTCATTGGGTTTCAACATTGCCGGCTAGTGATGCAATGATATGGCTTGAATTATGTATACTTTGCTCGTGATGTACTTTCGGCTAATGATATGGAAGAGTGAGATATTGAAAAGAGAGAGAGGGACGAGAGAGAATATGAAAGAATGAGGCAAGCCGCACTGACTGGTCCGCATCAAGCAGCGCATAGACAATCTGCTTCTCTTTGAATGTCAAACAAGTCAGTGAGATGAATATTCCACTAAATGAGGAGAGGAGGTAATCTTTTTTTCTTATGTAGTTGAAAATTTTCAACAGCTAATCCTCATGATTAATTCTACAGATTTTACAAAAATTATTGATTTGTTGGATGATTGAACAATTTTTTCATTCATGGCTTGCCTCACTCAACATTTTCCAGGGTTCTCACTGAAAAATTGTTAAAAACTCATATAATTAACCTGAATTAAATTTTTTTGAAGTATTGATTTCTCTTGAATTGTTAGTTTCGATCAAAGTAATTTATTCGGGAAATTGCTCAAAAGAAATGAAACTTGATAAATAATTTAACCACATTTTTAAATATTTAGTTTTTATAATTTTATTATCTGTAGTACGAAATTGGTTCCAAATATCTTTTCATACAACTTTTCAATTGAAAATATGTGTACTTTTCAGTTACAACAACTTTGCGGAAGAAAAGAGAGACAGAAAGGTGCAGCTAATATCCAGTTGATTGACGTTAGTGGCGATGAAATTCTGCCTGATAGCCGCGAATGGTTGACGAAGCAGTTAACTGAGGAACAGACCATCGTTAAACCGCGTCAGAACAAGAAAGACGGGCCAACCTCACAGCAAAAACGCAAACACCAGATCACCTACCTTGCATTCCAGGTAACTAATCTTCTATTAAATTGTCATAATTCTCTGCATGTAGCATCTACATAACTATACCCTATTCACGATCACTTAAACTTAAGACGAAATAAAGAAACTTTTTGCCAGTACAGGTAGCTATTTTTGTTTGAGCTTGAGGAAAAGCCAAGAACTGTGATTGACTACAGCTGTTCGACTGCGGCCGACCGTCATATGAAGTAATACCTCCCTTTACCCGCACACACGCGCAAAAAAATTGTTCATTTCGTCTCAAGTGATCGTGAATCATTTTTAAAATTGTTTTGAAGTTTAAAATTATTATTCACACGGAATTTATTAACTCATACAAATTATTAAAAGAAGTACATCATGTAATGAAACAATCTAATTAAGAGCTCCCGTATCATCATTCAAGCAACATATAAATCTCATGTATTATTACATTTATTGTTGCATTATTCTATTCCATTATTGTATCAAATAGTATATTACATAATGAGTGTGGGAAAGGCGGTTTTACAAACGAATAATTATGTTCTCCAAACGAGCGGCACGCGAGTTTGGAAAATAATTATGAGTTTGTAAACTTTTCCACACGAATTATGTACATTTTTTTCGTCATACTAGACTGAGAAGGATTTATTAAAACCTCAAAAAAATGAAAACATTAACTGAAGCCAACATAACCTCAGCACAACACTAGCACAAAACAAACGCACACAGTGAACTGTCATGGCGGCTCGTTCAACTCGTTTATTCATAAGTTCGGAGGTTAGAACTAGCTGGGCTAGATTTTCAGTGCCGTAATTATCATCGTGATGATGACTAGTGCTGTAATAATCATCAAAATGATTATTCCCGCATTCCGAACAGCTGATCTTTGATTCTCCTGTAAACGGCAATTTTCCAAACGCAAATCTAGCTTGGAAAGTTGTGTATTACATACGAGTATGGCGAACATATAGTATACTCATAGAATTTACAAACCACTTGATTCAAAAAAGTTCTTACAAATTATAAAAACAATTTTCGAGCAGACATTCTTGATTTTTGTTTTAAATTTCGCTCTCAATGATTTATTATTAAGTCGTAGTAAATAGTTCAATATTTTCCGTTCGTATAATCAGAATTTCTTTCGAGAAAAAATGTTCTATGGGTATCTAGTCTTGGAGCATTCCTTGATTTTGCATTATAACTGTGGAGATCCGATATTCTTGTACAGGGAGCTCTATGTTTGAATCTATGCAGTGCAGCTTTGAGAATGTAAAAACAAGGAATAGTCATCGATTATCAGGGTCAAATCACATTGTCTGCACGCGTCCATGATATAATCTTGTAGTGCACGTATAATGAAAAATCTGAAAAGAGGCAAGAAAATAAGTTGTAACGTGTCTGTTGCCTGTCACACTCATCGCTACCAGGTAGTAATGCTATTTAAACAATGAAAGCGTACACTACCAGATTTAAACACACGTGCTTCCAAGGTGATCATATCCTTACGCTTTGGAACAGTAGACTGCTATTGTTCCTATACATTTTATTTCCGTTTCGTGAGTCATTAAATTTTAATAAAATTATTGAAATTAAATTGAAAGGAACGAAAGCATGAACATTTGTTTCATATCTTTCAATTCAATTTTAATAAGTTTATTGTAATTTGATGACTCACGGCCATTAATCGTCATTGTTTCTTTCATCATTCTTCGTCCTTATCTCGCATTGTCCAGAGTGATCTTGCCATGCCATGCCATACCAAACCATCGTGCTAATTGGCTCGATGGAAATCTATCCATGAATCTATCATATCAGTAGTTTTAAGAACATAACATACATCGAATCTAATAGGGTTACGAGCTATAACATGTTATCAATGACATAGAAATGACTCAGCTGAACAGCTAATTTTGCATTATAATGGACTATTCAAGTATCCTCAATTTTTTTACATTTTCTTTGAATTATATAATTTTGTGGCAGACTGTCCATAAGAAAATGTATGATTTTTGCCATCATTAACGCAGAGAAAATCTTTCTAGAACTCATGATTACTGGAACCTTTTACTATAATTTATTGAAACTATCCGAGTTTCTCAATCTACTGTATTTTAGAAACACTTATATCGGATTCAATTCTTGGATTATAATTAATTTTCAATACTTCTTGCAACACTTATATTCTTTACTGAAATGAGTCTGCTTTACTTTAATAAAATCTAACTATACCTTTTTTATTTTTCAGGCTAAAGAAAATGAACTTGAACTGAAAAATCAATGGGCAAATAACAGGTTATCAAAAAAACAAACCCAAGCAAAATATGGATTCTAGTTTGTTCTGTTTATTGTAAAAGTATGTAAATTCTTAAGGATATGTAATAATTTATGTATTATTTTTCATAAGTATTAATTACAAATGCTATCAAATATCCCAGGGAGACTTAGATGTAATTTTCAAGATATATTATTTGTTGACTAAGATATTTATAATAAGAACTATTTGACAGTGAGAAATTTTGCTGCAATGTCTGCAATATAGTTCTGGTCTATTTGCAGACATCAGCTTATGTAATGTACAAGTAGAAGGCAGGACCACCTTGATTTTTGTTTTGAACTCCCCTTGAATCCAGGATAACGTTTTAGTTGATGGAGAATGTAAAAGCGTTTATATAAAAGTAGACTACGTGAATATCAGCCCTAAAAGGAAATAAGTATTACGTGAATATTACCTGGCAATATTGGACTACACTATAATTTCTAAAATCGTGCCAATCGCTGGTGTTTCTCGTTTTGATAAAATAGCTAGTAGGAAATGTAATTTAATAGGCTAATATTCACTTTCAAGTTATCGAATAGCTTCAAAGAATTCAGTGAGTAGAATGATACTTTGCAAGCTTAACTCACTCACAACTAATTTTTTAAACTATATTCACTATAAATTTATCTATCTGTTAATAATGTATTTTTTATTAATCAAAATGCTATACAAAACTATTACTATCTATCTTCTGAAATTCAAGTAGAATATTTCTATTCCAAAGTTGCTTTCCTTAATTCATTGTATCAAATCAATTTTAAATAATCTTTTTACATTCAATAAATTTTAGGACTAACAGCTTGAACTTTGACACCAAAAGGAAAGAAATAATGCAAATGTGGGCTACAATAATTGTCTTACTATTGCCTTGCGTTGAAATTGAATTAGAAACGCCCTTGTAGTGCAATTTTTCAACAGTTCATTGTTACAAGTCTCAAATGTGTCAATTTTAGTAGTCCAAATGACTATTGTTTGCAGCTCAAACTGCAATGATTTCTATTTTGTGGCTCTCATCTGCTGCTGCAGATTATCTTCTCTGAATTTTGTGTTTTAATAAACCAGGGCCCTGGCTTATAAAGATTTACAGCTTGTTTTTCTGATGAAAAATCAGATGGATTGTAGATTCACCAATAAAACTCTCGAATTACAATGTTCCAATTTTTGGAAAGGATCAGCTGTTGAATCAACGATCAGCCAAAACTCACTAGAAGACCTAACATTCGAATCCAAAATGGCCGCAATGGTTCAAGTGAAATAGGAAATACCATGTATTCTTTATTCTTTCTTTACAATTGCGACTTGGTTTCCAAGTATCTTAAGCAAAGGATGAATGAGTGATGATGAATGATGAAGGTTTAAGATGTAGGTTATATGTCTATGTAAATTGGTTCAGACGAAAAATTCACGATATTGCTGTTCAAACTCAAATCATCGCGGCCATTTTAGATTACAAGGCTAGGGTCTTCTGACTTGGTTTGTTTACGATTTTCTTTGTAGGTTATGATAATATTTTAGCAACAATAATGATTCCTGTTTAAATCTCACTATAAAAATAATGATTGATATTCATTATTAAATATATTCATAATAATAAATCAATTTCTATATCAAAATCATTAAATTAGGAGCAAAGTTTTGGTTTTAAAGGAATAGCATTGGACTATTCCGATATTCTATTCACTTGAGGTAAATTCGTTTCATGTCATTTTTTTAATCAGCTGAAACTGTAGAATTTACATTTTATTGGAAACGTTTATGAGACAGAAACGCCCATAAAATCAACGAATTATGAGTAATGTGGATTGTAAAATGTTTATAAGCCAGGGCCCTTGTTTTATTATCAGAACTTTTGTTTTCTATTCTGTCATACCGGTATTTGAAAATTACCATACTTGAATCATTCAGTCACTTGAGTTATCATGTCAGATGTTATCATTATTAATTGCATAATTTTCGAATGCTAGTTCTTATAAGTTAAACTGTTGAAGCTCCAATAGTGAGCTATGTAGGAATTGTTATATTGTTTTTTTTTTAGATTTCTACTATTGTATGATTGCAGTTTTAAGTTGTAAATAAATATATAAGTTGGTTTAATACAATATATAAGTTGCATAAACCTGTAACTACTCCTCCATGTTCAAACTATTTGTGGTAGCTTCTAGATCTCCAGTTAGCAAAAATATTTATTTGGTAGAAGCAGCCCATTAAAAAATCCTATTGAGGATCATGCATTCATAGTGCAGAATATAAATTTTATTATAATTCCGCAAGATATAACACATCGGCTAGTTTTATGCTTATGTAGGAAACATGTAGTCTACAAGTCCAAGCCCAAGTGAGAATCATTTTTGCCGATTGTTTTCAACTTGAAACAACTTTTAATATTATTTTACAAAAAAAATAAAAATTGAAAATTGAAAAGACATTCTTGGTCGTCCACAGTTCCGAAAAGAACATTGGAGTACCATGGTGTTCTTCGAGCTATAACAAACAGGAAAAGTCTCTGGCAAAATGCCCAATCCTTAGTTTTCCTGTTATCCGCCATTTTTTATTATTTTAATAATGATATCTTTAAATCATATCTTGATAATGGATGGATACTCCACTTGTCAGGCTCAAGTATAAGTATTGAGTCTTCAAAATAGTTGTCTCAAAAATTTTCAGTATTTGAAATTTTCAAAATGGCGACCCAACTGAAATAGGCTAATAATTATGAATTTACTGTTGAAAGTAATGGTTTTATAAACTTCTGTGCACTTACAAAAATTGAGAGCTTTAAATTCTGTATAAAATGGTGCCTGATTTGTCAGGATTTGATGATAAATAACTGAGATATGACGATTTTCATTCTAATTTCAACCTTTCACATTCAATAATGGTAACTGTTGGAGAAATTTGATGTGTGATACGGGCGCAAAGTCACACTTCACACACTGATACACAAATAACTATTGATGGTGCTGAATAGCTCAAATTTAGCATTAAATTAGGGCACGATTTTTATTAAAATTTGGACAAGTCGGGACATCCTCACAGTGCTGACAAAATTTGCAGCAAAAAGCTGCACATGTGGCCTTGGCCTTAATGTAATATTTTTATTGTACTGTTTGAAAGATTCAAAATGGGGCTTTTACCTGTCTTTATTAATAAAGTTATTTTTTATTTGCATTTATTCAATATTTCTCAACGTGCTAACTAACAATGGAAGCTTGTTTTGGAAATACACCAAAATTCCATTCAATAGGCTTATTTTATAACTGTAAAATATTCGGTATTTCAAGTATATATTGATTTTCCTTTATAATTTGAAACTGAATAATTATTTTAAACAATCAGAGCACATTTTGAGACCAAAATAGGTACCGTACCGTACGTCAAATAATGCTGTATTCAAAAAGTTCAACCACAATTAGAGAAAATGACTCCAGCTCAGTCAATATTGGTTTAAAATTATTGATTTGGTCTCAATCGTAGGAAACATTCTGACCTACAATTTGAGACCTAATCAACATTTTTCAACCAATATTGACCAAGCTGGAGTCAATATCTCATCTTGCCTTATTTTATCAAAATAAACCCTCACTTGACAAAAACATTCAGAACAGGTTGTTGCTCATATTTTATATTCTCATTTCATAACATTACATGGTAATAGAATAAGCCCAAGGAGGTTCATGAATGAGCCACTTTCATCATTCATTGTTCAGCAAGGGTTAAAGTTCGGGATCAAATTGCGAGTCCCTACTTCAAACACTTTTGACAAAGAAAAGCTGCTCCGCTCAATTTGTGGCTACCTCTGCATGCAATTCCCAGTTATTATGGTCTGTCCATGTAAAGTAGACCCTCTGGCAAGATGAGAAAATGACTCAGCTCGATCAATATATTGTTTAAAATCATTGATTTGGTCTCAATTGTAGGAAACATTCTGATCTACAATTTGAGATCAAATCAATATTTTCTTAAACTAATATTGACCGAAAACGATGCTATACCAGTGAATATAAAGTATATTCTTCTCTGCATATTCTTTGGCTATACTTCGACGCTATGACGTGTCGGCCATTTGGTTTGTCGATGCTGTGTAGTGACGGCCTTAAGCTTATGGTTTGTCGCAGCTACCGTACATTCATTGTGCCGTTGGAAGTTGGAACGCCGAACGCTGGGCTGGCTGGCTGGGACAAGACCAACTAGAATATCAGACCACAACTCTGGTATCGAAAACCTACAAAATGGTGGCAATCATGACTGTCATGGCGTCGTATTTCCTATGCCTATCCATATCAAATGTAAGGCCGGTATGATTACACGGTAATATTTCCAATATCATATGAAGAGTAATCAAAATTGAATCCAGTATTTTCATAATAATGATAATAGAAATTACCTAGTAGAACCAGTGTAATACAAATAGCTTTTCATGTCAAATGATGTTTTTAAAAGAAAATCTAACTTCAAAATTTACAATAATTTACAAAATTTATTCATCTATGAAAGATATAGATATGGATAGGCATAGGAAATACGACGCCATGACAGTCATGATTGCCACCATTTTGTGGGTTTTCGATACCAGTGTTGTGGTCTGATATTCTAGTTGGTCTTGGCTAGAAGTGGAAGACACGACCACGAAGCCTATACCCTATTCACGATCACTTGAGACGAAATAAAGAAACTTGTTGCATGTACAGATAGCTATTTTTGTTAGAGCTTGAGAAAAAGCCAAGAACTGTGATTGACTACAGTTGTTCGACTGCGGCCAACCGTCGTATGAAGTAATACCTTCCTTTATCCGCACACACGCGCAAAAAAATTGTTCATTTCGTCTCAAGTGATCGTGAATAGGGTATAGGAAGGGTGGCTACAGTCACGTGATTTGTCGACGCTGTGTCGTGTCGCCCTTTTGGTTTGTCGCCGCTGTGTCGTGTCGCCCTTTTGGTTTGTCGCCGCTGTGTCGTGTCCGGTGACTGCGTGTCGACGATCACTTTGGTTTGTCGATCACTTGGTGGCCGCCCGCCTGGAAATCGACAAGACGAAGACGACAAATCAGTTGAAGTGGTTAGTAGTATTCTGGTAGAATACTTTCTCTAGTACGACCTACATAAAAAAAGGGTGGCTACCAATAGCCTAGACAAAAGGTAGCCAAGACACGGACTAGCAATTCATCGACCATGCTTCGAATAGGAAAATAACCTACAAACTTTAGAATATTCCTCATGGTAGAGAAGAAGTAGAGATATTACCCAGTAGAATTGAATGAAATATGATCAAATGATATATTTTATGATTAACCACGAATAAAAATATAAAAATGAATTATTCTAGTTGATAATATTTGATTTTATTGTAGATTTTGAGATAGGATTTAGATTAAGATTTTCATACATAATATCACATTCTATATTCATCAGTTTATCACTTATATCTAATTCAAATCATTTTTGAAAGTTTATTTCTAATTTTTACGTGTAGAGAAACTAATTTAATCTAATGTTATTGATTTTTAGAATATTATGCTCAAATTGACTTCTGATGGACAATGATTATTTAAAAGGCCATGATGAAAGGGGCCGTTCAACAACCGGCAAATTCAAAAGTTGTTTGTCAATATGGACTTGAATTTAAATTTATGATTTTTGTCCTTCTGAAAATATCATCCGTTATAAGTCAATACAATATAATCAATTCAATTTAGTTAGGTCTACAGCTTAACTTTGAAGGATTTTCACGGTAGCTTAACGGATTTTCACGTTAATGAGCAACTATTAATACCCACAGATTCTGATTCAGCCTCATCCTACTTATCTGTTTGGAGCAAAATCAATAGTCTATTAAGTTATTCAATAGACTTATAGTTCTGTAATGTTCTTTAAACCCTGCCTGGATTTCATTTTTATAGGGCGCTTTTCCAGTCTAGGTCACAGTTTTCAATAAATTAATGTTGAATGTTGCTGCAATACAGCAACAATTGAATAGGCTACCGGTAGGCCTATGTACCTACGTATATTAAATAATTAATACATAATAAATCATTGGATTTAGACTACTGCTAATAGTTCTTTTTTTATTAAAAATTTCATCACTTTTTATTTATTCACTTACCTTTTATGTCAAAAAGAACTCATAGAAGGGCATTATTTATACGGTTGTAGGCTTCTCTGTCAAGATTTAAAGACTTTAATAGTAACTTAGGCTAATATTCAATACAAGGCCTAGTCTACTGATGAAAGTACTATCACAATCAAAAATACGTTTGGCTATATAGCTGAATTTGAATGGTTTCTACTTATCAAACAATGTACGGTAGGTGTAGTTCGACCAAGCAAAGAAGAGCCTCTGGCAAGATGGAAAAATGACTACAGGTAGGTCAATATTTGTTGAAGAATAATAAATGTGATCTTAATAGTAGATCAAATCGTTCCCCACAATTTGAGATCAAATTGATCATTTTAAAATCAATATTGACTAAGCTGGAGTCATTTTCCCATCATGCAAGAGGCTCTTCTTTGCTTGGTCAGACTATACCTAATATGTGTCAAAAACACTGAATCAGCTAGGTATATAATTGGGAGTTCAACATAATTAATTGTAATATAATTATGTTAATTAAATTTATTATTCTTACTGTTAATAGGCTATCACATTGTATGCAAGATTTAAGCTTTTTCTAAGACATAACTATAAATGTATGTCTCAACAGCCCATGAAGGGCCTACCAGCTGGTTGCCAGTTTCAAATTCACTCTACTATACAGCCCGTCCAAGCCAAGAAGACACCCCGGCACGACGGGAAGACGGCCCCAGCCCAGCCAATACCGGCTCAAAAGCCAAAAATTCTCAATCAGAACTCACAGTCCCCAAACCAACACTGGCCGAGCCGAACCCCGCCAGAATTTCCCCCGGCCGGACAGGCCATACAGCAAGCAAATAATCATCAACCAGCAGGATAGAGGTAACATGTGGTTAGCAAGGTGATCCTCTCAACCATAAGCCAGTCTCTGCAACCAATTGGTGGCGCAGAACACCTCTGAATAACATGCAGTTAATCAGTTGGAGTGTAATGCAACAATTACTATTCCTCCAGATACGGGAAACAACTGACTGTCTTTACTAACAACAGCCAATCTCCCAAAGGAGGGTAACTATAAATAGCCTATAATAAGTCATAACCATCTATCAATTCTCAGACCTTGATGTAACTATCAATTGTATGAAAAATGGCGGAAGTAATTGCCCTATTCCAAATTCATGATTTCATTGCGTTTTGGTTATGTTGGCAAAAAAAAATCATATGTTTTATTATAAAAATAATTTCTGGTACATTTCATAGGTAGGCCTACTGAATGTTTACGAAGTTGACAATGGATTACACTTGCGTTTTGTCTTGTTATGTTAAAATAATGTCGCATAGTTTCTTGAAAATGTAATAGTTTATTATAAATGGATCGTCTGTGCTGTGTTGTGTTTGTGATTGTGAATATCCAACTATGATAATTAAAATCATATTTCTATTTTCACGCTACCTTATAACAACTCTCAATGGACATATTGGTTAGAAAGGTTTTCATCGAAATTTTGAAGTGAAAGACAGTTTGATAGTTTGTATTAATAATTTTGAAGACCGCTTTGTTATTGAGGAAGACATTTTTCTTGTCATAGACAATGAACTAATTGGAGTAAAAAGAGAAAACCCAAAATTAAGAAGTGATGCATTTCCCTTGATTTTTCTCAACCAGCCAAAATACCAAAGAAAAGAAGGACCCCTAATCTGTGCATGTTCTGTTAAAAATTTGTTCACTAAGAGATAAGGATAATTCCATAAATTAGTGCAACAATGTCACTATCTCTGATTCTCAAATAGCATTGCCATAAGGAATTCGGATTTGTTTTTATTTAAATTGTTGAAATAGACAATGTGCTTTTTATAAAAGTGAAAGACAAATTAAAAGTGACCTCAGTGATCTCCCTTGTGTAACAGTAAGCTGCAAAATATTAAATGATAAGGTTACAAACAGGGACTAATTTATGTGACTGTACAAACCGGTAGGCCTAGGCCGTACCAGTACCTCTGAGAGGGTGAGGTAGAGTGAATAATTTCAGTTTTTTATCCAAGATATGTCAAGTAATGGTGAAAAACACCTCAAAAGCTTAAAGAACACTCTAAAAACACGTCTTGAGTAGTAAAAATTTCATTTTTTGGATGGATACTGGAGTGTACAGAATAAGACAATAAGATTTCTCCAACTTGCCAACCGGAGGAAAAAATTAAATAAAAAAAGCAACTGGAAATATTAGTGGAAAGTTTCAGAAACAGTAAGATAGTTAAAATGAGCAGCAAGTGAATTGCAAACATGTTAGGAAAAACTGGTTGGAATTTGAGTGTCTTGTATTTTTATTTTTCACATAGAATAATAAGTCAGATTCTAGTTTGAAATTCATCATATTGTTATGATTTTTAATTTTGTATTGGATATTTATTATATTGTAATATCATTATGTTTAACAATAAAAAAATATTATATTTCTGTCTTATTACTTCTGCAGAATAGCAAGTTGAACTATTGCTATTAAGCTTGGCTATGCCCATATTGCCGCCATCTTGTTTTGTACATTAAGGTCTGAGAATTGATAGATGGTTATGAATAAGTGGACTAAGTATAACTTGACCCTTGGGCACCCGCGCCTATGAGATGGAGTAGACCACCCACGGGCGGTATAGAGTGCCGCCCACACGGTATTGACTGTTTTCATCCATACAATGAATATTTATTGTAGTTTTTTTTATCAAAAATGGATATTTTACCCTGTTTGACAATAAAAATAGCATTTATAGAAATTGTTATTATAATATTTTGTTGATTTTTTCAATAATTTATACAGTATACCTATTATATAGGTATACTGTACTTTTCAAAAAATTTTTAATCAAACTGGGTTTGAAACAATATGAGATTCTATTCTCATAACGGTTTTATTGAGAAATGACATGAAAACTGAATAAATGACATTTTTTTATTGAGTAAATGAAAACTTGATAGTATACAAACTGTTTAAACATGTTTCAGAATCAAAGTCATTTTCACTATTTCACTTCAACATTATAAGTAGCCTAAATACCAGATTATCATGATTAAAATTCAAATGACAATCATCATCTTATAATTAATACAATAAAATACTGGTATGTTTTATTAAAGTCAACACAAATAGGCCTATTATTGTCCAATTATATTCAAGCATATTCAATTATATTCATTAATTCTTATATTAATTTCTTGTTGGATTTTGTTTCAAACAATCAACTTTGGCCTGATGAAAATTATTTCATTCATGGAAATATTAATTAAATATTTTGGTACCAGAGTAAATAATGTCAGGTCTGCAAGAAGTTAACAAATTATTTTAAATATTTGATAGACTAATATTACAATATTATTGAAAAAATTTAAAAAGCTTAAATAATTTTTATGAAAAATGTAGGCCTAAATCAATAATTGGGTGAAACATGCTATTCTGAGTAAAAGATGAACAGCAAAAGTTGGTTGAATAAAATAATACTCATACATGTAGATATAATTTGAATATATAATGAAGAAATCTTCAGTGCTTTAATGTGAATAATATTAATTTTTGAAGTTTGATTAAATTTGTAGTAGAGTAAAATTTGTAAGTAAAGTTTTATAATAGATGTGAGTAATGATTTATGCGATTTGAATTCTGGTACAAGCAAGATGGCGTCACCATGCTAATGCCTTTTTGATCTGTGCACTTTCAACATTTTCAAAGATAACTTATTTTAAAAAAGACAGTTTCAATTGTTTGCTATCTTTCATCAAGAAATTAAATGATAATTATAATTGTCGAAAAACAATAATTTGACCAAATTTTCCACTTTTAGAATGATTACAATGCTGAAAACTGTTAATGAACCGTGTACTGAAATATGGGAAAGATCTGCTATTATAAATATTAAAATATTTTAGATTATTCTAAATAGATTATTATACATTATCATGTATAATTACTCAAATATTGACAATATTGTATGGGAATGGGAATATTTGTTTTTTTAGACCACTTTGCTTTAGACCAGTTTGAAAGCAACTGGACCAGCTAACAAACTTAGACCAGTTTGTTACACACCGTGAAAAATCATGATGCAGAGAAAAAAAGGATGAATTCATCTTAAAACTAGAATAAAAGCGATTAATATCCCAATCGATAATTTTTACTCATTCCACCAATATATTAGAATATAAGCCAATATTCAAGAAATAATATTACTGCCTGAGAGATTAGGTTCGTTGTGTCGTGTCATTGCTGTGGCTTGTCCAGCCTATCGGTGGCCACCCTTTTTTTATGTAGGTCGTACAGAAGAAAGGTCTACCAGGATCCTCCCTCCCGTTGAAGTTAGTGACTGAGTGATTGTGAATGAATTATTGTTCTTTACTATTTATCAATTATATTTCGTATTACAGATACAATTGTACATTATATACAGATAAAATTGTCAAACGTTCTTGAACAGTACAAGTGATATAATTCTTAAACCATGGTAAGCTCCTTACTTTCATTTCTTTTTAACACGGGTATGCCTATAACCTATAAATTATCATATGGGCTGATGATATTATTGTGAGCCTACTAATCCATCAAGGTTATTAGAGACAAGGTTTTCTAATAACCTTCAATTCAATTCAATTATTGTTCTGTCCATGACCAGTATACATACTGGATAGACATTGTCGATTAATTAAAAAAAGATCACAAGAGTCCAAATATTTTCACTGTTTCAAGACGGCAGATCAAAGTTGGTAAGAGACAAAGTTGGTGAGGTCACCAACAGGGAAAACCTGTGGGGGACGGGGGTTAGAATAACTGATATCCCCCCCCCAGAGTTTTCCAAACTTGATGAAATAGTACAGTTTATAAGGCTTATGGTGCATTTTGTGCTATAAACCAAGGGGGTGGTGATTAGAAAGGGTTCTGGGAGGGGTTAGGGCGCCACAAAATTGGTGCCTAGAGCGCTAAAAGACCTAAATCCGGCCCTGCTTTTATTAATCACCTGTACTGTTGGGTCAAAATATCTTGGCAGCTGAGTGTCATTAAAAAAATTGACTGCAACTGCTCTAATCCACTTTCTTATGTGACATTAGTTGCCTAATGTTTTAAGAATGGTTCCCGCACTATGCCCTCGCCTGGGTCAGCTGGTTCTGGCTGATGCCAAGAAGTGTTGGCCTAACTGTACAAGTGAAGTGACTAGTGAGAGTGACATGTAAACGCTCGTCTAAGACCTCCTCTATTATTTATTAGCTTCAAAAATAGTGAACTCCCTGGTGCAAAGTGGAGCAACCACAACCCTTTGACAGTGGCAACCACATGCCATTGACACCGTCACTCCACTAACCTATTTAGCATAGGTTAGGTAACCCTGAAAGGTTAAAATGGGCGGCCAACACAGAATAGACACTACCAACCTATCAAGCTCAGGTTAGATAACCCAGAAAGGTTAGAACCGGCAGATACCACAGCATCAACACCGCCACTCTACTAACCTATCGAGCGTAGGTTAGGTTACCCAGAAAGGTTAAGCCGCGTATCGACAGTCCGAGGCATATGCCAGGAATGCCTCGCGGTACGGTCTGTTGACGCGAAAAAAAGTATGAACTCATGGCTGAGGCATATGTGTGATCTGCAATTCTTGTAAGGCCGTTATTAAGTTGTAAGCGCCATCAAGCGGGAGACAAAGCAACTAAGCTCTGACAATTGATAATTTGGACTTTGGAGGTTAGTTTGTGCTCAGTTAATAGATAAAAAATTTAAGGCAATGTTTATTATTGCCTATTGGAACCTTCTGCACCCAAATAGAATTCCCAATCACAAAAATGCATAGGAATGGGGGTATAATTTTTAGGTTAGTTTGTAGAATTGTTCGTTGTGCGTTGCGAGGCAACAGGCACTGCTCGCTGCGAATTGTGTGCCGCGTTTCCCTGGCTGCTAGCAAACCCGGTATCGACAGTCCGAGGCATGTGCCACACACTGTCGATACGCGGCTTTACTCCAGTCTCCAGCTCGGTCAATATTGGTTCAAAAATTATTGATTTGGTCTTGAATTGAAGATCGAAATGTTAATTGAGACCAGATCAATAAGGTTTGAACCAATATTGACCGAGCTGGAGACTGGAGTAGATAGTAGACTAGTAGTAGTAGCAAGACTCTTTGCGTGAACAGACTGTACCTTGAGGCATTCGTGGCACATGCCTTGCACTGTCAATACGCGGTTCAAGTGTGTAAAGCCGCGTATCGACAGTCCGAGGCATGTGCCACAAATGCCTCGCGGTACAGTCTGTTGACGCAAAAAAAGTATGAACTCATGGCTGAGGCATATGTGTGATCTGCAATTCTTGTAAGGCCGTTATTACACGATAATAGTTCTATAAGCATATCTGATCGGAAAGAGATGAAAATACCAAATCATATTCATAGAATGGTATGATCATAGAACTACAAGGTCCATTCAGTAAGTATCGAGACTGGTTCTCTGTAGTCTCAACCGAAACGTGGAGGGGGTTTCAACTGGTTGGGCTCTGTAGAGGGGTTCTTTACCGTTCAGGAGCACTGAGATTTAGCCACCTAAGTCCATTCGTTGAGACAGGAGGTCGATTTTCGCGCCAAGTGTTTTGAGAGCGCGTTGCAACTGTTTGGAAGCCAAAGTCAAGCTATCAGAGTCTAACCCCTGCACTCACAGCGGCCTTTTCACTAATAGAAGTAAGAAAAAAGGCAGGTGGATTGTTTAGGGGGTTGATATGACTTGGCAACGCAGAATTTCGCCAGTAGATGCTGCCCAACAATCGCACTGTAGCACAGCGCTACAGTTGGAAAATTCCTCACAGTTCTTCTCATCGCCAAATCAACTTTCGATAGTGTGGATGGTTTTCACTTCAGGACCATTCTTCTCACTGATGAGAGTGACTATTATACGCCTGTCAAAGTAAATTTTTTCAATTTTTACCACTCAAGCCCCAGTTCAAGCGTTTGTCAGGTGTCTGATGCCAAACTCGACTTCAACGAGTTCTTGGCCTTCATGAAACATTTTGTACCCCCTGAAAAACTCTTGCGCGACTCGAGGAGTCTTCTTCGAATGCCTCTTCAACAAGGGAGAGGGTCTCCAACGCAGATTTTTCATGTTTGAAGCATAACTTTAGAGCGTAGGTTTTCTTGATGGTAAGTTCCATGTTGGTGCTGCGACGCGAGATAGAAACACTCGGCGCGGAAATCAACCTCCTGCTTCAACTAATGCACGTAGGCGACTGAACCACAGTGATTCTTATTCGTAAAGATCCCATCTATCGATCCCCACTGGTCGGATCCCCTTATAAAGCTCGGTTGAGGCTACAGCGAACCAGTCTCGATACTTATTGAATGGAGTATGTATCATCGTGTAATACCGACCTAACCAAAAATGCGAGCACGCGAACAAATTGACTAGCGCCATCAAGCGGGAGACAAAGCAACTAAGCTCTGACAATTGATAATTTGGACTTTGGAGGTTAGTTTGTGCTCAATTAGTAGATAAAAATTTAAGGCAATGTTTATTATTGCCTATTGGAACCTTCTGTACATAAATAGAATTCTCAATCACAAAAATGCATAGGAATAGGGTAAAATTTTGAGGTTAGTTTGTAGAATTGTTCGTTGTGCGTTGCGAGGCAACAGGCACTGCTTGCTGCGAATTGTGTGCAGCGTCTGCCTCGCTGCTAGCAACCCCGGTATGGACAGTCCGAGGCATGTGTGGCACATGCCTCGGACTGTGGATACGCGGTAGATAGTAGACTAGTAGTAGTACTCTTTTTTTGTAACAACAGACTGTACAGCGAGGCATTCGTAGCACATGCCTCGGACTGTCGATACGCGGCTTAAAGCTCATCATGCAAAGTGAGGTTAGTCAAGTTTTTATAAAATTAAGAAAAAAACAAATGATGAGCTAGCGAGGGCTCCTTTTTTTCATTATGTCATCAGAATAACATATTTAATCAATTGCAACCAAAAATTCGATAGTCTCAGGAACAGTATTTAAGATGTAGTATAGGCAAATCCCAACTCTTTAAGTATTATTTTTGTGTTAAAATGCAATTTTTGGGTTTTTGGAGGTGTAAGGATTTTCTAAAATTGCTGTAGCACAAACAATATTGAACATAAAAGTGTGGAATTGGTCTCAAATGAAAGAGAAATGAATTTCGCCGAGAGGGATTTTGAAATACGAATGTACTAGTGCTCAATTTATAGTTACAAACATCTTAAGTAAGAAAAAATTTAAAATCCTCGATCCTATGAAAAAATTGTCAAATTTGAAAAAAATATAGGCCTGTCTCAAAAACGGTTAATGATACAGAGTTGCAATTGGTCTTAATCTTTTTCAAATTATATTGTCTACAAAAAATGTCGCTTGGTTCGGCCACAATTCGCGGAAAAACAATTCCTAGTAGGTGAATTTTACAGTTTTTTCAAGATGGCGGCCGAAGCTCACTGGGGACCCTTGGGGACTTTTAGTATGTTATTCAGCGCCCTTTTCTGATCATATCTGCAAATTTTCAGCTGGGTCCTCCGACTTTTACTTTTTTTGCTTAATTTGACTGGACTACGTTGTTAATTTTGAAATAGCAAATGTTGCTCTACTCAGTCGTTTTACAACCTCATCAACGTGATTTTCCCACCTCAATCCAGAGTCTTCTTGGATTCCTAGAAAGCTACAAAAGTTTGTAGGTTTGATTTCCTGCCTGTCCATTTTGAAATCTAGAAAATTGTGAGTAATAGCGCGGTTCGAATCATTAATTGAAAAATCCACATAGCAGGTCTTCTCTATGTTCACCTTCAATTTATTTGCGTTGGACCAAATTGCAATGCTCTCTAGAACGCGCTCTCCCTGCTCCAGCAGTTGCTGCAGATCATCTCCAACGATAAGAAAGTTAGCATCGTCTGTAAAGAGAACACTACTGGCATGATGAATATTATTTGGAAGGTCATTAATATACAAGGAAAATAGAATTGGGCCCTGTGGCACTCCCCTCTTCAATTGACACATTTTTGACCTGTATTTATTAATTATTATTCACTATTCTCTGTTTTCTATCTTTAATTTCAACAACCTGCGATCTGTCAGTTGTAAATGACTCCAACCAACTGTAAGCTGATTTTCTATATCCATAATGCTTTATCTTCTCTAATAGAATATCATGATCTATACTGTCAAATGCTCTTTGGTAATCGATAGAGACCCAGAGCCTTCTTATTAACATCCAGTGATTCATAAATTCAATAAATAAAAAAGAAATTATTTGTGACATCAATAGTCGACTTTCCATGTCGAAATCCAAACTGGCTCGAGTAGAGAACCCTGTTAACTTCCAGGTGTTCTGAAATGGTTGTCATAGCTAATTTCTCATACAAGTTGGCAAATGAACTCGAGACTGATATTGGCCGAAAATTACTTATTTCTGTAGTTGTTCCTTTCTTATGAATTGGGATAACTTTTCCCACCTTCAATAGACAAGGGAATATTCCTGTGCTGAATGGTAAATTGATTAGTTGAGTTATTACACTTCTTATTGGGTCAAAGCACTCTTTTAATATGCTAGCCTACTTGGAATATCGTCTACACCACTTGACATTTTGCCTTTGATATCTCTCATAGCTGAACAAACGTCGGTCTCTGTAAATACGGGAAATTTATCCAATGTAGCACCTACATACATCTGATTTGATAGCAGGGGCTTAAAGGACAAGTTAGGGTTGGCATTTTCATTGGCAATATTTATCAAGTACTCATTTATCATATCCGGTACTTCGTCAATTGAATCGCATTTAACTCCATTGAGAGAATTTAGATATTTCTTTTTAATGGTATTTGTAACAGTCTCTGTTTTAATTAACTTCCACATTAGCTTGGATTTATTT
This sequence comes from Sogatella furcifera, assembly GCA_017141385.1. Classification (NCBI taxonomy): domain Eukaryota; kingdom Metazoa; phylum Arthropoda; class Insecta; order Hemiptera; family Delphacidae; genus Sogatella; species Sogatella furcifera. Next base: position 41,956,065 of record CM029546.1, read on the forward strand.
TCTTTTGATGACAAAACTCTCTCAGCATATGCCTGCTTTAATGAAATAATCAAATGTCGAATTAGTCGTGACAAGTTTTTCAGCCTATCTCTATATGTAGTATCTGTTGGAAATTTTTTTACAAAAAGTATTAGGTCCCTTTTTGTTTCACAAATATACTCTAATAGTGGTGACGTCCACTTTATTGGCTTGCTGACATTCTTCATCTTTCGGTTAACAATGGGAAACGATTCATTAAAAGCTCTGCTAAGTTATAGACATTCAAGAAATTACTAAACTTGCCATTGACTGAGTCTTCACTATCAATCACCGCTGACCAATCTTCTTTAATAAGAAGTCTTTGAAATTTTTGTTTTGCATTAATAATTGGTAAAATTATAGAAGCATGTATCTTTATTCAGTTGTATGAGTATTTCAACTCTAATAACTTATTATATGCACACCAATATGGTTACAAACCAGCACACTCGACCATAATGGCAGTAGAAACTTGTTAACAAAATACTGGAAGCTTTTGAAAATAAGATAATCGCTGGTGTCTGTCTCATAGATTTACGAAAAGCATTTCACTCAATTTTAGAAAGTAAATTGCGATACTATGGTATATTAGACGAACTAAAAGTTATTATGTCTTACTTAGAAAATATAGGAGGCAAGTTGTAACAGTGAATAACAAACAGTCAGAAAGTTTAAAAGTAGAAGCAGGAGTGCCGCAGGGGCCAATATTAGGACCGTTTCTATTTCTAATTTTTATAAATGACTTATATTGCTGTGTGATATCTAATTTTTCACCTATTTTGTATGCAGATGACACAACCTTAATGTGCTTTCAAAAAAGACAGGAAGAAGTTGTTGCTATGTTAGCAGAAAGTATTGAATTATCTACAGCCTGGTTCGAATCCAATAGTTTATCAATGAATAATGAAAAAAAAAGAATATATATATTTTTCACTTGCCAATAATTGTATTAAAAATAGAGCATTAAAATTACTAGGCTTATGTATAGATAGTAAGTTAACCTGGAAAGCAAAAGTTGAAATGGTATGCAGGAAAGCTTCCAGAGTTGTTTATCTATTAAGAAAACTTAAATTTTGTGTAAGCACACAAGTACTTATTATGACTTACTTTGGCCTATTTCACTCAATTATTAGCTACAGAGTCATGTTATGGGGTAATAGTAGCAATGCAAAAAAGATACTTATCCTGCAAAAAAAGGCTATAAGAATAATTGCAGACCTGCAAAAGAGAGAATCCTGCAGAGAGAGCTTTATTAATTTTTTGCTTTGACGTGAAAAGGCAATGTCAAATCAAAATCTCGTTTATTCCTCAATCAATATACAGTACATGGAAATAAATATTTTATCAACTAATAATACAATCTTATAGATAATTAAAGTACTAAAATTAATTTTCTTACTAATGATTGCAATATTCTAGATAGAATATTGCAATTTACTAGATTGAATTTTTATTTACAATTCTGTAATAGAATGAGCCTACATGGGCACTATGGCCTGTGCGTAGTCTCGAATAAGACCGTCTATGAGTAGTCTCGTAGGCAAGACCGTAGATATAGTAGACTAAGTATATACTTGGTCAATGGCATAACCGATATTTGTTGGAAGTTGAATTTTGATTTAGAAATCGATGGAAATATTTTAGAGTAAAGTTGAAGAGATGTGTAAAATAAGCTATCATTCAATGAAATCTTGAATACTCTGTTCTGTCATCTCACTGTTAAAAACAGGCACATATGTCTCCGTGACTGCCATGGTTTATGCTTGTTTGTCATAATTCTGTAATACATCAAGACATATTCATGTAATTTATTCAAGACATATCTTCCCAATTTTAACACTTGCTATTTCTGTTCACAGGCCAATCTAGTCAAAGATGTAACTATCAATGACAGTCATCCTAAAACACTTCTTCTTAAACGACATGTTGACTATATTGCTGCATATGGGAACAACAAAGAAGATTTTGTAAGTAGAATAATTTTTTGCGTGCCTACATAATTGAATGGTGAATATGTTAGTTTGAACAAAACAGTTCGCCTTTATTGCGATAAAATACTCAATTTATTGTAGGCCTATATCTCCAGGAAATGATTTGTTGAAAATAGGTATTTGATTGATTAGAAGTGATAATTATAATTTTAAAGCAAGCTGTATTTATCCCATTAAGATATTTATCCCATTAGGGACGCTTCCCCCAATAATTGTTCAACCCGTTTAATCAGTGTATAGTCGAATTTATTATTATGTGATTACAAATCAGCTGATGTTTTTTTTAACTATAATTTCACTTGGACTTTTTTGGAGAAAGCTACCCTGAATGGTCAAATCTTTTTGAATTTGAATTGTGTTGAGCTTGTAGAATTTTCTGAGCTTTGAGTTTGAACTAAAAAAATTTGCCAACAGGAATATTGTATGACCGAATACCTGAGAATGTCAGGCATGTATTGGGGTCTGACCGCAATGGAATTGATGGGTCATCTCCATTATATGGACAAAGCTCAAGTCATAGAATTCATATCTCAATGCATTGATTCATCTGGTGGCATTTCTTCGAGCATAGGTCATGATCCTCACTTGCTCTACACTCTTAGTGCAGTCCAGGTAAGAGGATATCCTAAATGCTAAATCAATGGTAAGGGGAGAAGAGTTTTTCTGAGATGAGATGGTGACTGCTCTATTGAATAACTTAGTAGTGGGCTTAAAACAGAGCCTGTGAGGTGGGTGAGTGCATAACATCCTCGCTGAAAATGAACATTGTATGCATTCAATGTAACATCCGATATCTTTTCTTAGCAAAAGCTCTTCTCGTCATTCATATAAGTTACAGGATGTTTCTGAAATAGACCGAAAAACTTTATGAGGTACCTAGTTCCTCACATTAAAATAAAGAAAGGTTTTAAGAGGAAAAAACAGACAAACAAAGCATTGTTGAAAATATTGCTGTTTTGAATCTTGTTTTGTAAGGTTCAGGCGCGTTCTATACTTGAAAGCTACTGAATTTTTTATTTGAATTCTCTACAGTATTACATAATTTCAACCATACTTTTAACATTCGGTTCTTAGTAATTTTAATAATAACTCTGAGCAAATAATATTAATATACTACCTAAAATTTTTCCTGATTGTTCCTTTTTTTATTGTGTAGCCTGATTTTTTTCTCCTTTGCCCCAAAAGTACTGATTCACTCAGGGAGAGTTTTTCCAACTATACCACTGTAGGAATGAAAGTATTCCAGTAACAGTTACGTTTCTCAGGTGTACAGGGCATAAAATAAATTGAATAATTTAATCAAATTTTCTGGTTACTTTAGAATGTTGAAAGACTATCATCTTTTATTCGGGTGCTTTTCTAAATTAGCCTATACACCATTTCCCTTGATGTATTGTTATTTAAAGGTGACTTATTTAGGGAAACTTTTCGTCCTTATTGACAAATGAATAGATAAATGTCTATCTAGGTTGAATCGCCTGTTCATTAGTTCGATTGATTCAACTTTGATAGTATTATTTATTAGCAACTTCTTCATAAGAAAATTGAATAGAAAAATTTTGTGTTACTTTTGGATTCTCTCAAATCTTAATGTTTCAGATTCTGTGCTTGCTTGATGCTGTATCTGTGCTACCCGTTGACAAAGTGACAGAGTACGTGGCCTCTTTACAGAAGCCAGATGGCAGTTTTACTGGCGACAAATGGGGGGAAGTCGACACGCGATTCTCCTTCTGTGCTGTCGCCTGCTTGTCTCTACTGGTTAGTTCACTTTTCTGAATCTTTGTAAGTTTAACAAACTAATACAACGGAGTATCCAAAAAGTCGTCGTTATATATACATAGCCCAGTTATGACCCAGATGATTTTGATTATAACAATTGAGTTGGTGGAGTAAGATAGCAGATGGTAGTAGGTAACATTATAAGTCCTTATAGTTGAAATTATTTTTTGCTTATTACTTCTGTTAGTTTCAAACTTCAATGTTCGAAATCAATAGGCTTCTTATTCTTACTCTCATCCATGAAGGTATATTATATTCCTTCTATATCTTCTCTATTTATCTATATCTTCTTTTAGTTAGATATTTTGTGAACAGGAAGACAATACTAAAGAGAACTCTGTTTCGTCGAGTTCTCATTAAATTATACAAATTAATGTAGGCTACAGTAACTATTAGTTGGAGTAGCAGAGAATTATTTTAAAACACAGAGGTTATGTGCTCCTCCACAGAATACTTTTCAAGTAATCTTTCACAATCTTTTAAAGTAAAAAAAAAAAACAAAAGTCGCTCTTCGTTGTTTCATGTCATTTGGAAGCTTGGTTTTATTAAATATTAAAAAATCAAACACTCGATTTATAAGTTCCAAACTTTGCATGTCAAAATTGGGAAAATAAAACTATTTGTTATCTGAAAAGTGGTATTTATTATTCTTTTCGATTAATTCATCCTATAAAATACCTGAACTATGCTAAAATTATCTTGAAATATTCATTAATTGAGTAAGTAATAGAATCAGTTTATTTTCAGTATAGCGGCGATTTAAAAGCATTTCTTGTGAATTTATAAATCGTGTGTTTCATTAGCTCTTGAATTAATCAAACTTAGTTCTTTTAAGAAGAACAAACTTGTAAATTCTCTAAAACACGCCTCTGATTTATGAAAAATGGTCCTTTGGGACCAACCAAAACTTGTGCGAAAAGGAAAATCTAAGGATAATTGAATAGAACATAAGATGTTCCAAAGAGTCTAGTTCTTCTAGATAGGCTACCTTATTTTCACCATCTAGTGACTAATCACACCGCGCGTTCAAAAAATATATCCTCGAAACCTTCGTGAATTGTGATTGATTTACATCATGATGCGACGTGTAATTCAGATTCACGAGCCTCGTATTTCTAGCCTTTTGAAAATAACCTGATTTAATAAATATGTTGTCTTGATTGTTTTTCAGGGTAGACTGGATGCGATTGACGTTGATAAGGCAGTGGAATTTGTTGTGTCTTGTCACAATTTCGATGGAGGATTTGGTTCACAACCTGGATCTGAAAGTCACGCGGGGCTGATCTACTGTTGTGTTGGATTTCTATCAATCACTGGTAAATCATGAATTGAATTGAGATGAATTTCAATATTTTCGGCTAGAAATGGAGTAGGTATATGCTTGTATTATACCCCTCGTGTTAATCGCATATCCATCAATCATGAGTTTTTCCATGCAAGAGCATTTTTGCTATTCAAATACATTCTGAAAAAAATTCAAATGATTTCACAACATCCAGAAATTCATAACTTCGAAAAGATATGTTAGTTGAAATTGGATGTACCCATGGAGAATATTACTGAACACAAAAAATCAGGTCATTCATCAGCACTGAGTAATTGAACAGGATTAATATATTCTCTGACTAAATGTTTTTCATACTGAATTTGGGAGAACTATTCACTTAACTTGTATAAACTTGAGCAATTTGTGATTTTTTTTAAACGAGCAATCAGAGCCAAGAACTAAAAAAACTTTTCATTTGTACGATAGGACTCAGAACCTTATCTTTGAACTTCCCTTATTGAATTGAATGCCTTACTTTTGTTTCTCGGTTTCCAAGTCATGAAAAATCGTTAATGCCTTCTTTTTCCTTATTCTTCTTGAACTGTTGATGATATTTAAATAATAAATTACACTATTAACTTACACTTTAACATCAGTACTATCAATTTTGGTGCTTGTCGGACGTTTGTTGCTCTTTCGGTCTTCAGGGCACTGAGCGGGCCACATCATCGGTGTACACGGGAATACAGTACGTAGGTACACTAGGTATACTAAATACTCTAGATACTATGAGTAGGATATCTAGGTCTTGGTACGGTACTCCTTGTACGTTGATGATGTGGCTCAGTACCCCGAAACGCGTCCGAGAAGTAACGAATTTATGAGTACTGTTGTCGAAGTGAAAGTTAATAACGTAGTTCATTATAAAATTAATAGTGATAACAACTCAAATCTCTATTTTTGTAAATATTGGTTTATATATGAGGAATGTATTCTTTGCTTGGACAGACTATAACAACATTTATGTAACAATCCTTTGTAGCTGGATGAACAATAATAGTGGCTGGATGTATTAGAGAAATCACACCAGGTTTCCCTATCTCACTAGTAATTTACTCAAAGCTTTCTCTATTATATTTACCGTGGCTGACACATTTATTCTCAATTGAGCAGGACGCCTGCACCTTATCGACGGAGACTTGCTTGGCTGGTGGCTGAGTGAACGCCAACTTCCATCAGGTGGCCTGAACGGCCGACCGGAGAAGTTGCCGGACGTCTGCTACTCGTGGTGGGTGCTCGCCTCATTGGCAATGCTCGGCCGACTTCATTGGGTTCATAAGCAGTCATTGGAGAGATTCGTATTGGCTTGCCAGGTGAGCCAAAACATCTCGTCATCAACAAGTTTATTGTTTTATTTCTTCTCCCTTTCTTAAATATCTTGTAATCAACAAACCAATTTTCTCCTCCTTTTATAAAGTATCTGTTGTTATTGTTATTTGCGTGTTAGTGTACAACACGTACACTGGATTGGTCTTCAGTTGTTGACAGGAGAACTCACTACTCTGTACCCTATTCACGATCACTTGAGACGAAATAAAGAAACCTTTTGAGCGTTTGCGTGCGTGTAAGTTTGGGTTGGCTTCCTTGGCCACGACAAACCAAAACCTATACACGACGTAGGTAGACACGTCATAGGCCGGGCGTATGCTGGGACGCATTCAGGCACACTCACGCAAGCCAGCCAATCACAGCTCTTGTCTTGTCTTCAACAAGAGCTGTGATTGGCTGGCTTGCGAGCGTGTGCATGAATGCCTCCCAGCATACGCCAGGCCTTAGTATTTGCAATGCGTATGTGTGCGTGTGTCGTTAATTTTTATTCGTCTTGACTGTTTCGTAACGTTTCTATGGTTTGTCATCGCAGCAGTAGCAGTTCTGTTTGTTTACGTTGTGTGTTTGTTTATTTCGTCTCAAGTCATCGTGAATGAAGCATAAGAGTCAAACTAAAAATGTAAATGGGGAGAAATCTGAAAAATAAACTATCATTCTCTCATTTATTGATGAAACGTACAAGAGTATCATACTATACATGATTTCTGTAGGATGCAATCAATTTTGTTTGCTGTGCAGGGTTTTTTCCAGAAAATAAGGTTCCAGAAGTTACGGTTCTTGAAACATAGAATATGTCTACATTAATATGCCTCGCAGATAGGTACCGGAACGCCGTTCCATTCATACACGCCTATCAAAGAGGTGCCGGGACGCTGCTCTGGTGCGTTCCGGCTGAAAAAAGCCCTGTTGCTTTGAGATATCTCAGTGTGGTCAAGTTGAGAGGTTTGCATGCTTCAACAATACTTTGCAATTAACAAAGTGAAAAATTAAGTAATTTCTCTATCTATTTGGTTCAAGTAAGCAACAATTTTTTATAAGATCAACAGGGTGTCCACAAAGCGGGAATTGCGGGAAAAGCGGGAATTATACGGGAATTTTATTTGTGCTGAAAAGAAGCGGGAATTGTACTGGAATTTTGTCTAGGTGCGGGAACTGCGGGAATTTTTTCCTAACTAGCTAAATTTTCAAAAACAAAGTTGAATTAATCTCATTCTGAACCATTTTACACGACATTGCAGTCAATAATTTGAATATTAGTTTTACTATAAACTACTACCACATTTGAGTAGTAGTTTGAAGTAAAACTAATATTCAAATTATTGGTTGCAGACGCAGTGTCGTGTAAAATAGTTCAGGGTGAAATATTTACTAGCAGTTCGTGATATAAAACATAGATGAGTTGAATTGATATTTGTTAGAGATGGTTATCGATACATTGATGTTTACTGTTTGATGTTTCCCACTAATCAATGTTGAATTGAAAAGCTCCTCCTAAACATACCAAGTGGTGATCAGAAAATTATGATTTCTGAGGTTTGAGCAGTAGGGAGGACTTGGGAGACAACCCAATTTTTCATTCATATCATAGTATTTCCATTTGAATAGAAAAATTGTTCAAAATGCCAATTGAGAGCAATCTCGAGTTTTTTTTTACATTATCCACAGATTCCATGTCAAAATAATCATTGGATGTATAGGTTGCTTGAAAAAGAGCGCCGGTTCCAATATTATGTCAAATAAAGAGGTTTATTCTAACGAAAAATTGAAAATGAATACATCATAATGTTTCCGATTTCATGAAAAATGACGTCAAGCATGTGGTCTCTTCTACTGCGCTGACACGCATCAACTCTGTCTCTGTCCATAAACCTCACTATTACTGCTCTAAAAGTTTCCAGTTCCATTTCGCCGTCACCCGTCGAATTCTCTCCATCATTCATTGATATTTCGGGGTTTACATACACCAATGACTTGAACTGACCCCAAGATGAAAGTAACAAGGCGTCAAATCACACGACCTTGTTGGCCAATTTGACGGATTATCGGCGAAATGGAAGTTGAAACTTGTATACAGAATTGATGCGTACCAGTACAATAGAGGAGGTCACGTGCTTGACATGATTTTTCAAGCATTAAATTAGAAAGAAATTCTAACATTTTGATGTATTCATTCTCAATTTTTCTTTAAAATAAACCTCTTAATTTGATACATTGAAACTGGCATAAGTAATATTTGTCACCCTTAACATTACTTATAAAGCAAGTGGAACTACCCATGAGAGTCCCCTCCCATAATTATTGAAAGCCACTTCATTCGCTTACTATAATAAGAAGAAGAAGAAGAATTCTGTAGGTATCTATTGGCCATTGAATTCTAATGTAACAGGCAAGAGTATCCTAATCTAATTATTATTCATATATGTGTGATGTGTCTGCATCTTGAGGTTGGTTGCTAGGCGAAGTTATTACAGAGAAGGTTAATTTGCTCCATAACTGCCTCATATTGAGAAAAATTGAAAACGGGTGGGGGAAGCTAGAAAGTGACGTAGTTCAGATCAGAACTCCCTTTACCGTGCGCATGCGCTAGTATTTTAGCGATAAGTATCACAATAATGTTTTTGATTTGATCTTCGTCATTTTTTGTTTCCCCACCCTTTTTCTAGTTCTCTCAGATCGGAATAACCTAATGTTAGGCATGTAATGTTAGTCATAAACGCTATGAACTTCTTTCGAATAGGTGACAAGAATGTAAGCAAAGCAAGTAAAACCTACCCTTATGAGTACCTTCACCAAGAAACTCATATGTAAGCTCATATTATCATCACTCCAATCCTAATCAAAAACCATTCCTTCAAATTATCAATTGATTTTATTAACTCTCTTATTCAAAATAATAAATTGATGGTATAATAATTTCCCAGTGAATACTTACATTAGCCTCCTAGAGTATTCAACTGTTCAGTTTGTACTTCTTGCCTTGAAAATTGATGCAATTCAACAATCTAATAGTTGATAATAAGCTTCAAAAGAATTTTCATGCAAATCAAATTAGCTGCAGTAGCGTACTGGGTCAAGTCCCCCTAAAAAGTTGGGTTCAAATCTCCCAAAATGGAATATTTCATAAAAAAATCAATGAATCAATATTAAATTTACAATATTAATATTATACTAGTTTGTAGCTTAAAATAGGCTACATATAATTAATCAAAAATGCAAAATGAAAAAATGCAAATGCAAAATAGCCTAACCGACTAGATATCAAAGATGGAAGATTTATTAGAAATCTGTCCGGGCACAGTTTTTTTGAACAGTTTTATTCAATGCATCTCGCTTGCTATTTAGTACATTGGTTAATATTTGCAGTTGCAGAAGACCTTTGTCTATTTATATAGTAATATATAGAGATTATAATTAATAATTATTATTAATTATCAAGCAGTTGATATACTGCAATTTCTAATGAAGAATTGGGGAGTCCAGAATTCAATTGGATGAAGTGAAAAAATTGAATCGTCTTATACAGTGTTATTACAGGATATTTCCAATCGCAATAATTATTGCATGATTGCTTGTCATTGTCACATTAAATGGCAATCGATGATGCCAAAATAATCACTCAAAATTCTACCATTTATAAGAAATTGGGTACGGTAATTTATAAACATGTATGGAATTATACCTTTATTTGCATAAGATAAAACAATTTGTAAGATAATTTGAAAATACATATATAGCAATAAACAGGACTTATTATTGATATTTACTAAACAATGTTATATGAGACATTTTTGGCACTGCCAACATAAGATAAACTTGTGTGTTGGCATGCACATGGAACAAATTTCTGATCACTCTGTAGAGTGTGGGTCTGTATTATTGATAATTCTTCAAGAAATATTGTTCTATCACGCTATTATGACACAAAAATTCTCTTCCATAAAGTAAATCTGTATTTTCAATCAAACTTCAAAAATAGGGCTCTAAAACTACACTATGTCCTCAAAAAATAAAAAATTTTCCGGAGGTGGACTCCCGCACTCCCCTTAATTTAGGGGGAGGCACCATAACTCGCATGATAACTAGTACTGTAGGCCTATAGGCTTAATTACTACTCGACTAAGGCAAAAATTTTCTATCAGCAAGTTTAAAAGCAAATGACTAAGTTGAAATTAGTTGAAAAAACACGCAAGGCGTGAAATTGCATCCCCCTAAATAAAGTTTTTGAAGCGATATGAGTAAACAGCAATACATTTACTTTCAAAATGACACTTTCAAATGATACTCAAGATGATATTCACATTGTTATTAGGGCTATATATGTAGCCTCTAATAAATCAATAATCAAACGAACTTGAAATTGACTTGAAAGTTCAAAACTAGTTATGGCAGAAAATAAACCTATTTTAAGGGTAGGCGTAGGCCTACTTTGATTATTAATTCATTGATTTATCAATATTTATGAAATTGATAACTTGAATAAGAGGCACTTGTATCAATCATTGAGTGAATAATCTTCATTGTGTACACCCACTCCAGTACAATATATTTGAAAATATGTATTTTCGACCATTCTATGAGGAAATATTCATAAAATTAAGTTCTTTAATTAGAACTCAGTAGTATAGTAGTATATCCAAGTTTAATAAAAATCGGGGAAAATGTAGAATTATAGCGGGAAAAGCGGGAATTATTTGAGCCTGATTTTGTGGACACCCTGATCAAGCAAATTATCTTGGATTATTCTATGCAATTTAATACAGTACAATTAATTTAATTATTCAATTATTGAATCAGCTGTCCAAAATAAGCAGACACAATTATATTATTTTTTCTACAACTGCGCGTAAAACAAGATTTTACAAGCTGAATTCTCCTCGTAAAGTAGCCCATTTCTGAGGAGAATCTTCATTACGCTCGCTAACCATCTGCGCATGCGCAGTAGAATTACTTTACGCTCGCTAAGCAACTGCGCATGAGCAGTAGAGTTACTTTACGCTCGCTAATCAGCTGATCATGGCTCGCCAAAAGTAGGTCAGGTGGAGTCATAATATAACCTAACAAAAGTCGACAATGTCTGTACCAGTACTGGTACAGTACACAAGAGTAATTTAATAGTTCGCAGTATTTGAGGACTGAAAAAACTGTAGATTAACAGGTTCGTGCAGTTGTAGAAAAAATATTGTATGTAATTCGCGCGTAATGCTTCTTTATCGCTCTTGCAAAATTATCACGCTCCGCTATGCGTCGCGTGATAACTGTTTTGCGCGAGCGATAAAGTCGCGCATTACGCTCTTAATACATAAATAGCTATTTCGTAAATATTTAAAGGAATACAATGAAGCTCTTAGGTAATACTAATATTTATTAAAGGCTACTCTATCTTTTCTCATTTTAATGTGATTTTACATGATATAAATTATAATAAATAATAATGCTCACAAATTTAATAAGTAACGCCTAACCTAATAGTAGTAAACGGTCTTGTGGAATTTTCACAGATCATCAGCAAATACCTGAGGAACTGTTAATTGAAAAAACTAAGGCTCTATAAAAAAAAGTGTTGAACCCCATTGTTTTCAGGTGCTCTACCGTCTTTTTGGTCTTATTTGCCTGTGCTATTAATAGTGTAAATAAAAAAGTGAAATCGATCTGTTCGTTAAAAAATATGAATGTACATGAATTGTGATTTCATTGTCCAGGACACAGAACTAGGAGGATTCAGTGATCGTCCCGGAGATATTCCTGATCCATTCCATACTCTATTTGGATTGGCAGCATTATCACTCCTCGGCAATGGTGAACTTGGGAAGGTCAATCCAACCTACTGCATGCCTCAACACGTCATTGACAGGTTGAAGCTACGTCCGCAGATGATATCTGTTTGATAAGTAACTTGATTTATTGTTCTGTTATTCAACTATAATCTCATTACAAAGACAACAATCATCTTTCATTTGTTACTTTGAATGAAGTAAAACAAATGGAGGAATAGAGTCGTCCTAACACATTGAAAATGTGAGTCATGAATAGATGTCTACAAGCTCGTTTGCAGTAGACATCTTACTTCATAAAAATAAATTACTTGAATGTGATTTGTACGCTCTCATAAAGGCAAACTTCCAACAATTCTTATTTTACGTTTTTCATTAGAGAATTTCTTGGTTTAATACAATATACATTGAAGATAGGAGATGACCTGCTGGCATTTGTCTTATTAAATGTTGAAAAAGTCGTTACGTTAATATTTTGTACTATTACGTAGACGTTAATATTTCTATGTCTTATCTATATGAATCATATGGAATGAGATGAAAATACGAAAAATAATATTTTTATAACTTAACTATTACTGTCTTATAACGGCTTGGATT